>CM042434.1:1049396-1086896 GCA_023631565.1 Gymnocephalus cernua | reverse complement strand
GTACTTGAGTAGTACATATAATCTACTTGCAATACTTAAGTACAAAAAATGTTGAATACTTTTGTACTTCCACTTAAAGTTTCTCTTAAAGTTTCCACTTTACAGTTTTTTATAATCACTTTGCTACTAATTTCAGAACCTTGACGTCATTTTTCAAAACTCTAGACACAAAACTCAAAACGATCATCACTTGTAACACAGACTGTCCGATGTTCACAACATTGTATTGTGCATTCATATCTTTAAATAAATCTTGCACAATCATTGGTTCAAAAAACTAATTTATAGTGAAATACCATTGAAACGTTACTTTAGATCACCCACACACAAGCTACCCATAGTTTCACTGGGTCATCGTTAGTACAATCATTCAATATTGTAGTACAAAATAGGTGATACATGTTTCATTATGATACTAGATGTAAATACATCCCTGTAAAAGTACTGCAGTAGTAGAGAGAATACTACAGACACAGAGGAATCATTGAACAAAACCTGAAATGTTTTAATGAAAAACAATACAGTACGATCACAACATAGGTTTATTAGAATCAAAGGTAAATTATTGCAGTAGCTACAAAATAGAAAAGAAAAGACAGTAGTACTGTAAAACATCAAATGCAGTGTTCACCAACTTCCTTGTACTGTAAAAAGTAAAACAAAGAAGTGATTACTGTACTTCTACATATTCATCAACTCTGTCTTGTAGATTTGGCCGCAGGTTCTTATCTACATCACAATTAGCCAAAACATCTTGGAAAAAACCTTCAGGCATGGCGAACAATGTGGTATATATGTATATGTATATATACAGTATATATATAAATATCTCATTCATCAGTAACGAGTTGGCAGAATTGGACAAGCAATTCCAAGGACCTGCATGCATACAGTGCAGTATTGTCAATACTGTAAATAGTCTCAAAGGTAGTACATGGGACCATAGAAACAGTGTCTGATAAACAGTAGTACATTACAGTAAAGGTAGTACATGGGACCATATAAACAGTGTCTGATAAACAGTAGTACATTACAGTAAAGGTAGTACATGGGACCATAGAAACAGTGTCTGATAAACAGTAGTACATTACAGTAAAGGTAGTACATGGGACCATAGAAACAGTGTCTGATAAACAGTAGTACATTACAGTAAAGGTAGTACATGGGACCATAGTAACAGTGTCTGAAAAACAGTAATACATTACAGTAAAGGTAGTACATGGGACCATAGTAACAGTGTCTGAAAAACAGTAATACATTACAGTAAAGGTAGTACATGGGGCCATAGTAACAGTGTCTGAAAAACAGTAATACATTACAGTAAAGGTAGTACATGGGACCATAGTAACAGTGTCTGATAAACAGTAGTACATTACAGTAAAGGTAGTACATGGGACCATAGTAACAGTGTCTGATAAACAGTAGTACATTACAGTAAAGGTAGTACATGGGACCATAGTAACAGTGTCTGATAAACAGTAGTACATTACAGTAAAGGTAGTACATGGGACCATAGTAACAGTGTCTGAAAAACAGTAATACATTACAGTAAAGGTAGTACATGGGACCATAGTAACAGTGTCTGAAAAACAGTAATACATTACAGTAAAGGTAGTACATGGGGCCATAGTAACAGTGTCTGAAAAACAGTAATACATTACAGTAAAGGTAGTACATGGGACCATAGTAACAGTGTCTGATAAACAGTAGTACATTACAGTAAAGGTAGTACATGGGACCATAGTAACAGTGTCTGATAAACAGTAGTACATTACAGTAAAGGTAGTACATGGGACCATAGTAACAGTGTCTGATAAACAGTAGTACATTACAGTAAAGGTAGTACATGGGACCATAGTAACAGTGTCTGATAAACAGTAGTACATTACAGTAAAGGTAGTACATGGGACCATAGTAACAGTGTCTGATAAACAGTAGTACGTTACAGTAAAGAATGATGATGAAATATTACATCCATAGATACTGTCGTCTGATTGGTTGATGCTCCACACTAATTGGTGACAATGAATCTCGTTATCTTAAAACTTTCATGATCTAAACATGGAATATTGTTTGTCTGTTTCCAACTATGTATTAAGAGTAATGCAACAGTTACTTATCATTTTGAGTAGTTGTATTGATTGATAGTCAGATCATTGTAATGAAATGAATAGACAGTCATCTGAAATGTAATGTATGAATTGCCTTTTGAAGTAGTAGTACTTTGATGTTAAGTTGTGTCATATTGAACAGGTGATCTTTCTTAAATGAACAGCTGATCTTTGGTTTATGTGTATTATATCCAAGCAATTGGAAAAAGTGTTAGAGTTTTGAAAAATGTGTATTTTGGTCATTGGTTGTGAGTTTTGTGTCTAGAGTTTTGAAAAATTACGTCAAGGTTCTGAAATTAGTAGCAAAGTGATTGTAAAAAACTGTAAGATCACTTCAACTTCTACTGAAGTCACTTTTTTTGATAGAGCACTTGTACTTTTACTCAGGTCTGGGTCTGTAGTACTTTATACATGTCTGCACAGACCCGAGCACTCACAGATACACGCAGTACACACACAGCCAGTAATAGCCAGTGTATCAGGCCTCTGAAGAAAGAGAGCTTGATTATTAGTTCTATTCTGAGATTCATGATTAAAGAAGTTTGGCAAGACAAGTGTGTTTGTGCGTGTGTGTGTGTGTGTGTGTGTGTGTGTGTGTGTGTGTGTGTGTGTGTGTGTGTGTGTGTGTGTGTGTGTGTGTGTGTGTGTGTGTGTGTGTGCGTGCGTGCGTGCGTGTGTGTGTGTGTGTGTGTGTATTCTACCTTCTTAAGATTTCTCTTTAATCAGATCTGGAGCATTTCTCCATGTTGTGGGGATCTTGTGTGGTGAACTGGAATCTCTATTTGCTGCGAGATTTCAGTACCAGACTGAACTCAATAACAGTACTTGGTAATATATTTACTCACACAAAATAGTATTTCCACTACCCCCGCTGGTCTCTTTCCACTAGTTGTCACTCATCTCTGTTTCCTCACCACAGAGAGCAAGAGAGGCAGAGAAATCCAGAGAGAGAGAGAGAGAGAGAGTTACTGTAGGCGCTCACCAACTACAACTGTCACTTTTAATTTAAGCTATTTTACAAAAAGTGAAATATGTGTACGATGTACAGTATAAGTGTGGCAGACCTTGTCTCGCGCTCCAGATTTATTTTAACACACTATTTTTGCACATGCATCTAAACACAGTCAGTATAAAGCTGGGAAAATTATATTTATTTTGTTCTCTATCATTTCACTTGAAGCTGTTATTACCACATTATTGATGATTATTTATCTTAAATCTCATTGTCAAAAATATTTTGTGAAAGCACCAACTGTCAACCCGCAATATCGATATCGATGTATTTGGTCAAGAATATTGTGATATCTGATTTTCTCCATATCGCCAGCCCTACTAACCTAACCTAACCCTGACTACTAGTTAGTTTACATGCACATAATATGATGTTTTTTGCCCTTATTCCGATAAAGACGATATTCTGACTAAGCTGTTTACACGGCTAATAAAAGTGAGTATTCCACTAATATTCCCATTTACATGCAGCCGTGCCAAATACTATTTGTTTTAAGTTCACCAGCAGCGGTGGCAGACTTGTTGGACTTTGCGAACACAGCGTCCATCTTTCATTCCTTCGACCATCTTCCTGAGAAGGTCGTCGTAGCGATGTGTGCGCATATCCACAAACCTGTTGATATCTGAGTCTTTGATGATGTTTAAAAGTAGCCGTGTTTCTCCTTCTTATCGGGTCTGCAGCCCTGCAAACTGTCGGCTGGTTGGTTTGTGTACAGTAACCATAGCAACGCACAGAGCTGACCGTAAGCCGTAAACAGGCGAGAGGCCGTAAACTGTCACAAACTGCAGTAAAAAACCCTGATTGAGATGCAGATTCTGAATGCGGTGTATACATGTCCTAAGAATGCCTCTAAAACCAGAATAATATCGGAATATCACACATGTCTTAATCGCAAAATGATAAATTCGGAAAAAAGGCCTTATTCTGAATATCCAACTGGAATATGCTGTTTACATGACCTGTATCATATCCAGAATATTGGTGTGCATGTAAAAGTATTCATTGTCTCTTCATTTACATCAATAATTTCAATGTGACTCGTAGTGCAAAACAGTGTGAACCAGTATATAGCTTTTAGCCCAGTACATTTCATGAAGCAGCATTTAAAGTTAAAGGTATAGTGGAGGATTTTCTTTTCCCGGGTGGATCATCAAGACTATTGGTCCTCCTGGTTGTCAATCATTCTGGGATATGTTTACGTGCCGTGACAGGTCAGCGAGCAGACGGCCACGGCCTCCGACCATAGACGGTATATAAAGGCCTCCGACCGCTGCCCCCCCCTCACGGCGATAGCTTGTTTGTTGGCCTGTAGCGTGCTAACGTTAGCTATAGAGATGCTTGTCCTAAATAGATTTCCACTTACCGGTGGCGAGTCTGACGTAGTGGAAAAAAGTGCAAATCTTCTTTTGGAAAGTCGGCTTGTAGAGCCATGCCGACAGCAACTTGTAAACTGAGCGTGCACGAGGAGAACTAGGCTCGTGCACGCTCTCTCGTGCACACGTTTAATAGGCGTTCCCTCTCGGGAGCATTTTTTCAGAAAGTGGAGAGGGCGGTTCTTTTCTAAAATTCGGGAAAATCCTCCACTATACCTTTAAAACAAGAACTTTCAAACTGCATTTCACCACCGTTTCATCATCCTCATGCATTGACTGTCAGACATTTAAATAACGCATGAATAGAGAAGGGCACAGTGACCTCGGCACGCTTGTTATCTAAGAGATGTAAACATGGAGTGTACCAGTGTGCCTAATAATCCTCAGCTAAACAACATCATTGTGAGGATCGGACCTGTATCAGGAGCCTGGCTTCATTAGTCATGTGGTTGTATGGGAGAAAAAACTATGTAGAAAAAAGCATGAATGCAGGAAGCTCGTCGAAGATGAGAGGGAAAAGATGAGAGGGAGTTGAACACAAAAGCAGATTTATGCTCCAATATATAATTACCAACATGTTCCTCCAGCCACAGCTGTTAGTTTGTAGACCACAAGCCACAGATGTATCTGGAGACACTAGAGATGGTCCGATACCATTTTTTGCTTACGGATACCTGAACTTGCATATCGGCCGATACCAAGTACCGATCCACATATCCACGAACACATATATTTTATTGTTTTAACAGCAGTATACTACTATCCCCGTATAAGGATGTGATATGATTTCTATCATTGTTGTAAAACTCTTTGTGAAACATGAAAAGACACAAACAATGAACACCTGAGAACTTTAGTTAATTATCCAGTCTGACAGTACTACTTAAAGTGCTCATATTCTGCTCATTTTCAGGTTCATAATTGTATTTAGAGGTTGTACCAGAATAGGTTTACGTGGTTTAATTTTCAGAAAACACCATATATTTGTTGTACTGCACATTGCTGCAGCTCCTCTTTTCACCCTGTGTGTTGAGCTCTCTGTTTTAGCTACAGAGTGAGACATCTCACTTCTGTTCCATCTTTGTTGGGAGTGGCACATGCTCAGTAGCTAGGTAAGGACTACTAGCCAGTCAGAAGCAGAGTATGAGGGCGTGTCCTGACAGTACCTAGGTAAGGACTACTAGCCAGTCAGAAGCAGAGTATGAGGGCGTGTCCTGACAGTACCTAGGTAAGGACTACTAGCCAGTCAGAAGCAGAGTATGAGGGCGTGCCCTGACAGTACCTAGGTAAGGACTACTAGCCAGTCAGAAGCAGAGTATGAGGGCGTGTCCTGACAGTAGCTAGGTAAGGACTACTAGCCAGTCAGGAGCAGAGTATGAGGGCGTGTCCTGACAGTACCTAGGTAAGGACTACTAGCCAGTCAGAAGCAGAGTATGAGGGCGTGTCCTGACAGTAGCTAGGTAAGGACTACTAGCCAGTCAGGAGCAGAGTATGAGGGCGTGTCCTGACAGTACCTAGGTAAGGACTACTAGCCAGTCAGAAGCAGAGTATGAGGCCGTGTCCTGACAGTACCTAGGTAAGGACTACTAGCCAGTCAGAAGCAGAGTATGAGGGCGTGTCCTGACAGTACCTAGGTAAGGACTACTAGCCAGTCAGAAGCAGAGTATAAAAAAAACAGCACTAGGGCTAAATTGCGTTGTATTGAATCGGTGCATAACTTACAGTACTTTCCGATACCGTTACTAGTATTTTAGGCAGTATCAGAGGGTTTTCTGATACTCGTATCTGTATCAGAACATCTCTAGTAGAAATGACAAGACCTCTAACTAATCTAATCTAATATAATCTAATCTCGGCACAGTTTCTCTATGCATGACTAACTAGGTTTTTACAACCTTGTGTGCTTCGTTCTTTGTCAGATTTTTTTTTTAAGTCACAATTAATGTCATCCTGATTTCTTCCATATCATTTAAACGGCCAAGACAATCGCTTGCTTTAATGAACTGTGGGAGAACGGCACAAAATGGTAATTGCACAGGCAATTAAATCTTCCACATTAGACTTGTTCTCTGCTGCTAATGAGTGTGTCTATTAACTCGACACTGTGCACACACAGAGCTTCACATACCAAATTACAGGTGGACATCCTTAGTGCAGTCTATTGTCTATGTTTGTTACCATATGCTAAGTAAGTGAAATGTATGAGCAAATGGGTGAAATCTCCTTCCTTGTAGTTATAATCCTTTAAGATTTGGCAACACCTGTTACTGTGGCAACAGCAAATGGGGGTTTAATACTACAAAAACAAAACGAATTGAGCAGCTACTTTTGGCAGACATGCAACAGAAGCTGAAACAATTCATTTAATAGTTGATCCACAGAAAATTAATTGCCTACACTTTTGATCAATTAACGGTTTAAAGTGCTCATATTCTGCTCATTTTCAGATTCATAATTGTATTTTGAGGTTGTAACCAGAATAGGTTTACATGGTTTAATTCTCAAAAAACTCCATATTTTTGTTGTACTGCACATCGCTGCAGCTCCTCTTTTCAGCTCTGTTCGCGATAAATCAGGGAAATCATGCGATTAATCGCGATTAAAATCGTTGCCCAGCCCTAATATATGTGTATATATATATATATATATATATATATATATATATATATATATATATATATATATATATATATATATATATATACACAGTGCAGTATGCATTCAGTGTTTGGTCAGGTTGGGAAAACCTGCCACTGGTACCATGTAGCCCAGTACTACCTGTCTCATGGTCGAGTACTCTGCAGACTAATCTGGAGCCCTCGTGTCCCCGTATAGGGAATGAGGAGGGGGGGGGGGTGTTCACCCTAGCAAGATTATAGGTGGGAGAACTCTTTGAGTCAACGGCCATACATCACCAGTGGAGCTGGGATGCCATTGAGGCACTTATACCAAGCATAGCTTATACTTTTGGCATTCCCTGCATCTGACGTACGAACTTTCCTCTGATCCCGAGAACGTCAGGCAAGGGAAGCCTTGATAAGTGAGAGGACCACCCAAAGCAGCTTTAACGTCCACGCAATATGTGAAAAGCGCCACGCATTGTCATTCATGACAGAAGCATGCCAAAGAGGGGGGACAATCAGTCCCTCCAGAAAAACACAGAGTTTTTTTGTGATCGTTGTGGGCAAAAATCCTTGATTATGCGGCACGTTTTCTTAAAAAATGCGATGGAATATGCGGAATATTTATGCAATTTTATACGATAAAATTGCGGGAACAAAAACTGCAGTTTGACTTCATAACGTTCCCATGGCAACAGGGGAAAATGGCTGCTCTTGTGTGAAGTAAACGCAACATTTTTCATCTTCCTGCTGAGATATATGTGACTTTTTTGCAATGAAAATGCGGGGATTATGACATCATGCAAGCTCCGCATATTTTGCGTGGAAATCGACAATTTATGCGGCGAAAGTGCGGCGTATTTGAAAAAAGTGCCCCCCCCCGCATAAATATGCGGACTTTGGCTGATTATGCGTTGAATTTTGCGATCGCATAATCACGTTTTTCTGGAGGGAGTGGTATGAGTGCCATCTAGCAGTGAACCGACATAATTAAAATTCTTGTCACTTTTGAAAGAAATTGCTTAATTGATTCATCTTTGCAGCTCTGAAGTAAAGGAACCAGTGGTTAAGAGCTCGGTTTGCAGTGTTTATTGATGACGTTTATTTACACCTTTGTGGCGTTTAATGCACGCAGACAAACATTTGGACCTCTTGGGAGTCGGATCTGATCAGATTCAATTTGACGTGATTTTCGAGCTCCATAAAGCACACGGTCACATTTCTGACGTGTTCCAGACCGAACCGCGAGAGGAAGAAGCCTTTATCTGACCAATACAGTATGTCAACACAGATATGTTTGCTGCCACTGATTAAAGATACATCAGCCTAAACACACATTAAAACTCTCTGAAACCAACTCGGTGACCAACAAACTATGTGTGTGTGTGTGTGTGTGTGTGTGTGTGTGTGTGTGTGTGTGTGTGTGTGTGTGTGTGTGTGTGTGTGTGTGTGTGTGTGTGTGTGTGTGTGTGTGTGTGTGTGTGTGTGTCTGTGTGTGTGTGTGTGTTCGTGTGTGTGTGTGTGTGTGTGTGTGTGGTCGTGTGTGTGTGTGTGTGTGTGTGTGTCTGTGTGTGTGTGTGTTCGTGTGTGTGTGTGTGTGTGTGTGTGTGTGTGTGTGTGTGTGTGTGTCTGTGTGTCCGTGTGTGTGTGTCTCTGTGTGTGTGTGTGTGTGTGTGTGTGTGTCTCTGTGTGTGTGTGTGTGTGTGTCTGTGTCTGTGTGTGTGTGTGTGTGTCTGTGTGTGTGTGTGTCTGTGTGTCCGTGTGTATGTGTCTCTGTGTGTGTTTGTGTGTGTGTGTCTGTGTCTGTGTGTCTGTGTGTCTGTGTGTCTGTGTGTCTGTGTGTGTGTGTGTGTGTGTGTGTGTGTGTGTGTGTGTGTGTGTGTGTGTGTGTGTGTGTGTGTGTGTGTGTGTGTGTGTGTGTGTGTCTATTCTCTGCCAGCAGCCCTGTGTCCTGAAGATACCGGGCAATGTTGCCAGGCGACAGGTACCAATTGTGTTGCGTTTCCGTGGAGACAGTCGGGAGGGTGGGGCTTTGATGAGAAGAACACAGTGTTTCTGACTCCCTCACATGTTCTCTCTCTCTCTCTCACACACACACACACACACACACACACACACACACACACACACACACACACACACACACACACACACACACACACACACACACACACAAATGTCCTATTCTTCTACTGGTACAGTACAGCCACTGACATCCGTTCTGTGGGTTCGTCATCTTTTTATGTATAGATAAAACTCAAACCATAGCTGACATCAGCGGTCCTCGAAAACTAAACTGGCACTTAATCCAACGTCCATCTCTCAGAGCATGAATGCAGCCCGGCAGTGACCTGTGATGAAGCGCTTCTACTTTTAAGAGCTAATGTGAATCAATAACAGGCTGGTAAAATAAATAAATTATGTCTTTTTCCAGAGAATCAGACTATTTCTGCACTTAACTCTGCTCTGACCCATTCTTTCATTGCAGTGTTTATTGTACGTATTGTCAGTGTCTTTGTAGATGAAAGTAAATGTAATAAAGTGGTGCAGCCCAGTGGTGTAGTCTAATGTATTGTAGTGGGTATACTGCATTGTCCAGTCCATCCAGAAAAACACAATTATGCGATCGCAAAATTCAACGCATAATCAGCCAAAGTCTGCATATTTATTTTTTAAAATATGCCGCACTTCTGCCGCATAAATTGCCAATTTCCACGCAAAATATGCGGGGCTTATCCAAACGTCGTATTTTAGGAGTTCGGGGTGAGAACGGGTCGGGAGAGAGGACTGCTGAGAATATCAATTATATTTTAGTTCATTTTCAGCTTTCACATGTTACATTGGATTTTGGATGAAATTAAAAAATCCTCTAGACAACGTTGCATGAAATGAAAACATGGAAACCATTAGCGGGACTCAAATCCCCCCCCCCCCTCACACACACACACACACACACACACACACCAGCCACAGATGAGGATTTCCAGTTTTAATGTTCTCATTTAGCAGAAAGTGGCTGCTAATGCTGCAGCAATTAGGCCCTAAGGGTTAGTCTGCTTGGTGAATGGACAATTATTCTTGAAAGTCTTGTGCTTCGGGAAGAGCAAATGTCACCGCGACAGCAACTTTTGTCTACTGACGTCCATGTCATAATCAGTTATATTAACTCAGAACATTTCACATCAGAAAGGCTAATTAGGAAAGTGAATTAACCTTTTCAGTAACTTAATTCGGGTACTTCCACAAGTACACCACCAACCAGATAATCTGCCGTCTGGCAGTCTGGCGAGGTCGGTGACTCGAGTCTGGTCGGTGTGTTCCGTGCCGTCGTCAGTCGGAGGAGCCGTCGGCCTTCATTTGGGACGATTTGACTCGTTGAATCGGAGGGCGGGCAGTCGGACTCAACGACCGATCTGATTGGTGGAGAGCTAACCAGGAAATGACAGATTCCAGTTGCTAGACCAGTTTAAAAAAAAAACAACCGAGGCATGGGATAAAATATGCTGGTGGTCCCGTAGCCTCTGACGGCTGAGGGCGAGGAGTAGTGTCCAGCGTTATACTGCAGCATCCGGGTACTTGTAGTACACTACATTTTGCTATAGATGTACTCAAAAAAAATGAAGTGTAAGTACAGAAGTGCGTGACTTGACACACAGATAATAGGCTCGTTGGAGATGAGCCAGGTCTGTATGGTATACTGTATACATATAGTATACTGTATGTATATAGTATACTGTATGTATATAGTAAACTGTATGTATATAGTATACTGTATGTATATATCTTGTCTCCTTCCCTGATGCAGGTCTGCACAGAACCGATCAGCGGCGATCGCCGCCCGATGCGTGCCGGTTAGATTTGTGTGCGACTTGATCCCGACTCGCTCTGACGTCATGCACACGTGGGCAACGATGACCTCACAAGATCGAGGCGGCCGCGTGTTCAAGACCCAGGCGGACCCAGGGGCATGCTGGGAAACGCCGGCCTCTCAGCTGATCTAATGACTCAACATGATGACGTTTTATATAAACTTTTTACTGTTTTTGAATCTGAGGGGTTTTAACGGCTGTGTGTCTGATTTAAAGGCTCATTCTGGACAGAACACGTGTCGTGTGGCTGAAGGTGACGTTTAGAAGTCAGAGAGATTAAATCTGTTCTGATTACAGATCATTACGGTTGTTAAAATCAGCAACAGATCACATGTGGAGCATTTTGACAGCTACTCTGTCTTAATAAACACAGCTGGAGACTGTGTACCAGCTGATATATGGGTCTGATAACATTTTATTGAATCTGAATCAGACCTAACAGGATGAGAGTGTTTGTGTTTCTGGAAACTTTCCGATCTTACCGCAACTTTTTGTCGCTGCCGCCTGCTCTCGTCCACTTTACAGGCGAGGCGCCTTCATCTCGAACGAGCCTATTGGTTTTAAGCAGCCTGAAAAAAAGCCTCTCTTATGATGTCAGCACACACACACACACACAGTCAGTTTCACTATCTCTGTGGGGACCCGTCATTGACATAATGCATTCCCTAGCCCCTTACCCTAACCTTAACCATCACAACTAAATGCCTAACCTTAACCCTTACCCTAACCTTAACCATCACAACTAAATGCCTAACCTTAACCCTTACCCTCACCTTAACCATCACAACTAAATGCCTAACCTTAACCCTTACCTTAACCATAACCATCACAACTAAATGCCTAACCTTAACCCTTACCCTAACCTTAACCATAACCATCACAAATAAATGCCTAACCTTAACCCTTACCCTCACCTTAACCATCACAACTAAATGCCTAACCTTAACCCTTACCCTAACCTTAACCATAACCTAATTCTAACCCTAATCCTAAAACCAAGTCTTAACCCTCAAACCGCCCTTTAAACATGTGGGGTCCAGCATTTTGGCCCCACAAAGCTGTCCAGACCCCACAAGTATAGTGGACTGACAGTTTTTGGACCCCACGAATATAGTTAAACAACTCTCACACACACACACACACACACACACACACCCACACACACACACACACACACACACATACACGCACACTCAGCCTTCTGCTAGAGGGAGACAGCTATGACAGCGACATATTTAGTTTTCTATTTTTGCCCCATGACACACTCACACTGAGGAGGAGGATGATGGGATGCAGGATGATTGGACAATCCTCGTGTAGGTGTTTGTTTGTCTGCATGTATGGACAACAGTGCGTATAAAAAGAACCTGTTACCCAAAAGAATATTATATTGAAAAAATATGATTTAAAATCAATCATCTTCAGAACCCAGAAGAGCTCTGGAGGAGCACCTGTAGAAGAAGCACCTGCACGAAGAGCCGAAAAACACACGTTTTATTTTGAAGTCTTCAGCGTGTCTATTTGATTTTTAGTAGCATGTTGATGTACTTTCATCACAGCCACTGATGCCCCTGTGATGTGGCCTTTGAAGTTACATGACGTCGTCATGAAAAATGCACTTTTGTTGTCCCTATATCTCAATGTTTCGGTTTTGTATTTTACATTTAATACATTTAGTGGTTTTTTTTCATTGTTTTTGTCACCTTTTTCAACATTTTATGCATTTATCTGGTTTTTTTCCCGCTCCACAACCACACACACACACACGCACACACACACACACACACGCACACACACCTTCGCTGACGGCCAATATTAAAGGGTAACTACCGTTTTATTTCCACCTGTGACAAAAGTGCTCGTTTTGCCGCTGAGAGACTCAGATTAATATTCTAAGTGTCTGATAACATCATGGAAAGGATTTCTAAGGAGGTCGACCTTTCTGTTAAAAAAACCCACCAGACTCCATGTAAATAAATAGTAATTTTAGCATCATAAAATACACTTCATTCAAAGTCGACATAAACAAAATAAAACTATGAAAAGCCGTTTTGGGTCGTCTTTCCACTTTTCCCAACCATCACAACTCTAGTTCTGGTTGAAATAAACACATAGTTTACAGATTTACATGTGAGAATATGTTGGCTCTATACACGCTAAAAGTATTGATTATTTAAATGGAGTCTGGTGGGTTTAGAGCTAGCGACCTCAGAGCTGTTTCTGGTTAAACAGAAAGCTCTCAAAGAGGTTTTAAAGGTCTATCTCTGGAGGGATCCTTTCATAATGTTGTCAGACACTTAGAATAATAATATTAGTCTGTTAGCGTTAACAACAGAACTTTTAGTGGACCAAACTGACGATGCACATTTGCCCTTCAGGGTTACATGACAGCAGTTACATGTGGCTGCCGGTTACAGCATTCATGCTTAATACTGGACCACATTCAAAGATTGTTGTTCCTATCAGTCACTTACACACAATAACACAGGAACACAGGGTCCAGGTTGAACAAAAATAAGTAGTTACCCTTTAAGAAGTGATCCGTTAGCTTTAGGAAGGGTTCAGCATGAGGTCATAGAGTTCAGCTGGGTGTCAGCCATTGCATCGGTCCCTGGAGACGCAACGCCACTTACACGCCACTTACTCGCCACCAGATGCAAAGCATTGATATGTGGACCCCTATCACATGGCTGAGTGACCCTGCAGTAGAGCAGATGATGGATAGAATTGCGGTTACTTTGAGGTTACTTTGGCCCCCAATAAACATTGAGAAGGGTGGAATTAACCGCACTATAATGGCTCAATGGTAAATTCAGTATTTTGCATTTTCAGTTTCAGTTCACACTCACAAACCTGCTGTTTTCACTCACTGATTAACTCGTGTTGTCCCGTCGACCTGCAACTTTGTGTTCTTCTGGGTCGAAATTTCAACATTTTGTTGTTGTTCTTTTTCTACACTTTTCTTGACGTTTTTGTCGATTTTATTCAAAGAAATTATTACTTTTTTTCCAATTTGTTTATCACTTTTTTGGCGTTTCTTAATTATGTTTTTTGTCAATTTTTTAAAATACGTTTTTGTCACTTTTTCCAGCATTTATCACTTTCTTCAACGTTCTTTTGTCATATAAATGGGTCAGATTTGACCCGAGAACAACAGGAGGATTAATTCATATCACGTCTACTTCGGTGGGGTTTTTATCAGTGTAAACATGATCTGCGTTCACAGATCTTTCACACTAATCAGCAACAAAAGAAGGATTGTGTCCTTGTAGCTGCTGGAAGACTTTTGTAATGTGAAGCATCTGTGCACAAATGCATATTTACTTAAGATATCGACTTTATTTCCAAGACTCGTCATTGTTCAAAGGCAAAACAAGAAGATCTTGATACTAGAATGTCAGTGTATTTGCATTTGGAGAAATGATAACAGTTCAAAGCTGAACAGAGTGCGTCCTTCAGTGATTGTGGACAGCGCTCGTGTCAGAGAGGATTGTGGGTGTAAAATGATCCATCGAGATGCCAAACGGCAACTATTCGGTAGCCCCGGTGTTTTATGTTTAATGGCATTAACTGACAATAAAAAGAGAATAATGCTAACATTTATTTTTAACCTTTTTTTGTCCTTTTTGTATTTATTAATTATTTTGGTATTTTTGTATTTTATTTTACAAAATTATAATTCCCTGCTTTTATGCTAAAAAAACAGATGCATATTCCAGAAGTGCCCATATTATGAACAAATCTCTTTTTCTGGGATTTGGGGTGTTATTTTGTGTCTCTGGTGCTTCCACACATACAAACTTGGAAAATAACCATCCATGTTGTTCTGAGTGAGATACGGTTTCTGAATGATTCCTGCCTTCAGTCTCTGGGTGAGCTGGTCAACATCTGTACGGCTTGTTACGTCAGTAGCCGAGACGAGGTGGCTAACCGTCGTTGTCAATGGCAAAGCACTGCTACAACACACACTAGTTCACCATAATCTCCAGAAGAACTACTTCCTGTCCCTGTTCTGCAGGTATTCCACGCTAAGGTGGAAGTGTTCCCTGTTTAGAAGAAGTCTCCCTGCTGATCCTGCCTTGAAGTTAGAGAAACAAACAGCTAGCTGATGTGATCTCACCGAGCTACTGAGCATGTGGGACTCACTACAAAGATGTAACAGAAGTGAGATGTCTCACTCTGTAGCTAAAACAGAGAGCTCAACACACAGGGGGAAAAGAGGAGCTGCAGCAATGTGCAGTACAACAAAAATATGGTGTTTTTTGAGAATTAAACCACGTAAACATATTCTGATACAACCTCTAAATACAATTATGAACCTGAAAATGAGCAGAATATGGGCGCTTTAAACGCCTACAAACGCCACATTTGTAGGCGTGTATTGTTGATAGGACAGCTCAGACTTGAAAGGGGAGAGAGAAGGGGAATGACATGCAGCAAATGGCCGCAGGTCGGTACCGAACCCGCGGCCACGGGTGGAGGACTGAGGCTCTGCATATGGGCGCGCGCTCTAACAGGTGAGCTACCCAGGTGCCCTTGGTTTCTTTGTGTTGATACATTTTTGCAAAATAATTCCTTTCAATATAATCAGATTTTTCTTCAGTGTGGGGTCTCTCCTGAGTAGAGTAGTAACTGTCTGACACGTGATGGTTGGAGAAGAGAGACGACAGCAACAGCAACTAAAATGTGTCTCAAGCACCCTCAACGCCAGAGCCAGGCTGCTCTGTCCCAAACTTCTGCTCCCTGTTATCTGAGAACTGGAGCGGACGAAGACGAGCGGTGGCACTGCAGAGTTACACACAAACAAACGTGAGGTCCAGTGAAGTGACGACAGTCTCCTCGCTTTGTTTTTCAATTATTTTTCCACACTGCATCTCTCTCCCTTGCCCGTCAGGTTTTCCACCTTTAATAAAGTATACATTATTATTATTATTATTATTATTATTATTATAATTATTATACAGATGTTGGTCTGCCAATAATAATACTACTACTAATAATAATAATACTAATAATACTACTACTACTAATAATAATAATAATAATACTACTACTAATAATAATAATAATAATAATACTACTACTAATAATACTACTACTAATAATAATAATACTAATAATACTACTACTACTACTAATAATAATAATAATAATACTAATAATAATAATACTAATACTACTAATAATACTACTACTACTACTACTACTAATAATACTACTACTACTACTACTACTACTACTACTACTAATACTACTACTACTAATACTACTACTACTACTACTAATAATAATGTGTACTTTATTAATCCCACAAGGGGAAATTCCAATGTTTTCACTCCGGTCTGAATTACAGACACATGCTCAGCACCTCTACATGCACTAATGGAGAGATGTCAGAGTGGGGGGGGGGGGGGGGAGCTGCCTTGCTCAAGAGCACCGTGGCAGTGCCCAGCTACCATGTTTGTGCTTCTATGTTGGTTTCCTTTCTCCTTCATTGTACTTTGCCTTCTGTCTCGTCTTGTTTCCAACTTTCAACTCTGGCATGTTTTGAACAATTCGGGGAGACTGATCAGTCCTAATGCCTTTTCTGCCGATGGCCGCCCCGTGTGGCCCATGTGTAGAGGCTATAAGAGTTATACCATTAGTCAGTCCCTAAAGGGCATGAGAGGACACACACACACACACACACACACAAACACACACACATCAACCCCCATTTCCACCTTTCAAAGCTGCTGCCCAGGGCCCCTTCAATCAAAGGCACTTTGACTGAAGGGACCCTGATTAGCAGGCAGCCTATAACAAGCAGCTACAGCCCTGCTGACACACCCAGTGGTGTAGTCTACGTGATACGCAGGTATACGCCGTATACCCACTAGGAAAAGTCAAGTATTTCCGTATACCCACTTACAAAAGCGCAATGATACGTAACAACATTGTTTGTGACAGAACTTTCTCACTTTCATTCATAACTCACCCCGTCTGTGTTGGGAAGCTCTGACATTTGGACCTTCGGCGTTTCCGTAGCCGTGCCCTGGATCTGACGTAAGGGCACTAACGTTACTAAGCAACAACAAGTTGCATTCTTTGCGCGGTCTTTCCTTTCTCGCAACTAGTTAGTTACCTAGAGTTTAAACTAAGTTTTATAAGTAACGAGATATGAAACGTTACTAAACAGACCTAAATAACACTACTTCAGTGTTTTCTAAAGTCTGTCCCTGAAGCTGCTGTCACGTCGGGTGATACTGCAGCTGCCACAGATCATGATGACCCGATCGTTAACGTTACCGTTACAAAAAACCAGCCCGAAAATCCTACCGCAACGTTACTGTTGCCTGGTAAGTGAGAGTAGCTTATATGATACCGTGTGTGTGTGTGTGTGTGTGTGTGTGTGTGTGTGTGTGTGTGTGTGTGTGTGTGTGTGTGTGTGTGTGTGTGTGTGTGTGTGTGTGTGTGTGTGTCTATGTGTGCGTGCGCGCCTGTGTGTGTGTCTGTGTGTATGTGTGTGTGTACCTGTGTGTCTGAATACTGCAGTAAACAGAATACAAAGTTTATATGTCGTTGTTTCAGATGAAGAGAGACAGTGAGAACTCCTTCATAAGGTCAATGACTATGCAACATTAGAGTAAATTCTTAAATCTTAAATATGCATTGCTTTACACAATTAAATGACTATATGGTAATGTTAGTTAGCAATGGTCGGATAATTAACTAAAATAGAAAGAGTGGAGCTTTTTTCTCCTTCCGTCTGCTTTTTATGCATTTGTTAGCCATGGTGTTGAAGATTGTAAACAGTTTATTAAATACTTTTGAGTAAATGTAGGCCCTTATCAGCAGATTTTACTGCTAATCGATACAAAAGTTGTATGATGATGCTAATTATTAGTCATGGTTTTGTGTGGCAGTGTAGGGGTGTCGGTTAAATGGCTTATTTGTGTGATGTGATGTCCTGTTGCGTTCAGGTTCGGTTGCGTTTCTCAAAAAGTGTTTTTCCTGGACTTTAAATTTTCCAGGACCATCAATACTTAAACGTCTGTTGCCCGTGTACAGTTCATATTCAGAAACGTCACAGTACCGACTGTATGGGGTGTCGCTCTGGGACAGGCGAGTATGAGGCTGGGAGGGGAAAATCACAGTATACTCACTACAAAAAAATAGACTACACCACTGGACACACCAGCCTCCACAGACTCCTATAAAATCAAAAACTATGTTTTTTCTATGCAAGTCTGGATGTGAATCTGTGTGTTTCTGCATACAGACATGTTCCTGTTTGTTCCCCGTCTTCCCTGGCATCGTCTCAAGAATATTAGCGTCCAAACGGATCCATTTGTAAATTACTCAACGCGCTACTTCATATCCCAGGCCTGTAGGTGGCGCTGTTTCTGCTACAGAAATTCACCAAAAAACGGAGAAGAAACAAGCGGGTAAGCCTCTCTCCCCACGCGTATAGCTCCTATGGCGCCATTTTGATGCTACCTAGCACTCACCTGCCGTTAGCATCCCATTGACTTCCATTCATCTGTTGGTCCACTTCTTTAACTGTCTATGCACATAAAGCTTGCGCGCTGTATACAAACAGACAGTAGAAGAAGAAACCAAACACAAGAAGAAGACGATGAAAATGGCTACTGCAAGGAAACCAGAAACTACACGAGCATGTAGTCCGCCATTGTTGTTGTTGTTGTTGTTATGAGACGTGGTCGCGGGATAAGAGGTCGAAGTGGCGTAGCGATGGCATCATCGATACGCAAGTATGAGGTTTCGGCGTCCAAAACGAAGACGCAAGGGCGGCGTTTTCAAATTTCTTCACCCTGGAACCAGGTTTCAAAAAAAGTGCATCTTCAGGCAGCGCGTTTACACTAGGGCGACCATATTTTGATTTCCAAAAAAGAGGACACCAGAGGAACATACATTATTATGCCTCAATGGTACAAAAATAACTTCTGTAATAAAATAAAATAAAATCTGTTATAAACTGTAACAATATAATAATAGCTCTCTTTTCAAATAAATGAATAAATAATATGAAATAATGTTCTAAATATGACCTCTTCTGTGTCAGAAAATCCAGCTTCAAATAAATATCTCTTAATAAGAATAATGTAATAAGATAAATAATAAAACAGTCTCACAAAGATACTAACTTAACAAACAAAAAGGATATATACAGTAGTACTATAATACTCTATAATACTTTTAATCTTTAGTTGTCTTCTTCATCCTCCCTGTCTGCCCATCCATATGTTGCTGTATGTGCCAGCTTTGCACACGGTGCGCTCCGTCGACCAGGACGGTACGTGGGAAACTTTTTTTGCAGTTCAACTGTGAAGCTGCACTTACTGTTAAGGTTAGCAGGGAATGGTGGACCCAAATGCAGAGGCAAGGTAGGCAGAAGAAGGTTAAGTGCTCGTGGATTTATTTACACAACAAAAACAGGGAATCCAACAAAAATGCAACTGGGAAAAGTAACACAAAAAAATCCAGAAGGAGCTCCAAAAATAAAGAAATCTCAAAGAACAAACTTACAGACGAAGACGCTGGCAACCGGAACGAACACGGACAAACAACACAAATACAAAAACAGGAGCACAAGTAGAAACTCACAGGGACACGAAACCAAAAACAGTATACAATGATCCGACACTGTGCAAAGGGAAACACAAAGACTAAATACAGAGGATAACGAGGAAACAAGAGGCAGGTGACACAAGGGCTGGGAAAACAGGTGGAAAACATCAGACAATCACAAGAGCGGGAAAAACCAAAAGACAGGAAGTAAAACCAGACAAGACTAGGGAGAAAAACCAGACTTCAAAATAAAACAGAATACAAAACAGACTACCAAAATAAGACAAAAACCCCAAAACCATAACACTTACGCTTCGCCATTTTGCGTGCAACGCTGCTCGCCGTCTGCTCTGCTCCCGGTGTATGTGCGCCGCGTCGCAGAGCCGCCCACAAGGCAGCCTCTCGGGAATTACGCCACGCAATAAGGTACCGTAGCATTGTGTGCAACGCGCCAGTCAATTTAAGTACACGCTTTTGGTCCTATGAAAAACAGTGAAAACTGGACATTTTCATGAATTTATAAACCCCCCCCCCCGGACGCCCCGGACAGTACGTAAAAAGTGGACATGTCCGGGCAAAAGAGGATGTTTGGTCACCCTATGTTTACACGATTGACCATCGGCCAAAACGATGCAAAACGTGCGTTTGCAACCAACGAGCGTTTCCGTGTGGATCTCTCTGTGTAGCACAAAAAGCCCGTGTTGAAGCGTGGAGTAACACGAGCCCGATCCACGCCGGGATCGTTTCAGGGCGGAGCCTTTCACACCTCTCGCGTGCAGAATGAGGCAGCTCTACTGTAGCTGAAGTGCACATTAGCAGAAAGGGACAGAGAGTAGAAACACAGAGAGGAACGGCGGGAGCAGAGGAGGGAGGGATAGTGAAAGCATCAAAGTAAAAGAAAAACAAGAAAGGGGAAGAAGTGAGTGAGTCTGTGTTTACTGTACGTGACCAGGATGGAGCTGCCTTGTGTTTGTGATGGAAAGCGACTATAAGAGCTGTAGCTCGCCGCCGATGCTGGCAAGCTCTACATCACGGTTTGTCAAGTGGGGGTATGCGTACCCCTAGGGGTACTTTGGAGTACTGCAGGGGGGTATGTGAGCTTTCTTTTTTAAATGTTAATTTAAAAAAATTAGCCTGACGAGCCAGACCCACATCCAGATGTTGGGTCTGGGAACTCCCCATTGGCCGGGCTCAATCCGAGGGGCGGGACAAACGGTTGTCTTTCAAATTCCCTCTGCACGCAATAGGACAGCGCTCCAACCAATCAGAGCAACGAAGAAGGGGGCGGAGCTAGTTGATGGATTCAACTTTAAACTCCAAACACATCTTCATGTTTTAAGAATGACTTCAGTGCCGTTCTTTGTTCTTTTCTCAAAGAAAAGTTTAACTCCAAGTCTTCCAGCAGCCATAAGCCCCGCCCACCGACTCTATACACGATGTGATTGGCTACACAAAAGAAATTGGTTTTCCAGCTCGCAAGCCAACGGAGAGTTCCTAGACTGACCCTGGCTGCAAATTAAATTAGTGTGTGTCTAGATTTCTAGGCTATTAATAAATATCAGTCATGCATGATTCCTAAAATAATTATCGTAATTAAATCATTTAGTGATTCTTAGTATTTGAAATGTAGCTTTAAGTGTTTGTCAATTACACTATTATTTAGTAGTCAGACACCGATGGTGCAGCGCAGTATTGTGCCTCTTTATTTCCAGTATAGCTATTACTTTTTTGTCCTACCAGAGATGTGTTGTGCTGGGCATCGGGTAGCTCATGTGGTAGAGTGCGCGCCCATACGTAGAGACGCAGAGGCCCAGGGTCTGACCTGCGGCAATTTCCTGCGTGTCTTCCCCCTCTCTCTCTCTCTCCTTTCATGTCCAAGCTGTCTCGCATTTACCAGACTATCCACACGCTGCGGAGGAGGGGAGGAGGGTCTGTTTAGTCCACACAGCATTCTGGGATGGGAGACAAACGTGCTCTGGTTTATCGGCATTTCTTTAAACCAATCACAATCCACTTGAGCCACTGTAAAATAGTCGTGCAACAGAAAACTCAGATTGGACAGATAGTCTAGCTAGCTGTCTGGATTTACCCTGCAGAGATCTGAGGAGCAGTTAACCAGAGTCCTCACAAATCAGCCGGAGGTTAGAACGCCATCACAGAGACGGAGGAAGGGGGACGTAAAAGACGCGCATCCGGCGGAATTTCCTGCAGAACCGGAACAATCGCGGAAGTGTAACGTCGAGGATATAGACTAAAACTGTCCTCATGATTAAAGGTGGAAATGCCCAAAAAATAATCAATGTTTTGTGCTGGTCAGGGGATACTTGGATGAGAAATACTTCAAAGGCGGAACATTATTGATAAAAGTTTGAGAATGTCTGATCTACATAATTAGTTTAGCTGTTTAAAGGTGCAGTAGGTAAGACTTCTAAATCTACATTACTGTCACATCCCCCAAATCCTTCTGGTCGGTTATTGGCTGGAACGCTGGAAGTTTGTTGTGTTTGGTGGTGCAGGTTGGCACAGTTTGTTATTGTTGGCGTTAGTGTCTGCAGAGACACCAGCTGAAATGTTGTGTTGTGTTTAAACTTTACTAGATTTTCCAGTTTTGTAAGTTTTGATTTTGTTTTTATATATAAAAAGACAACAGAAATATTGAACAGGTGGTTGCCAAAGGGGACCAACCAGAGGTCACGAAAACGTTGCCAATTGACTCAATCTGGTTGCCAAGGGCAACTGGGCAACCGTTAACTGTCGAGCCTTCCAGATGCTCTCTAGTCCAATCACAGGGCAGGGTTAGGGTTATCCATTCATTTGGTTGGCAAACCTTCAGAGCTCGGCAGTATAAGCAACACACACACACACACACACACACACACACACACACACACACACACACACACACACACACACACACACACTCAAGCATGCACTCACACTCTCTCTCACACACACACACACACACACACACACACACAAGCATGCTCTCTCTCTCTCTCCCCTCTCTCTCTCTCTCTCTTTGTCTCTCTCTCCCTCTCTCTCTCTCACACACACACACACACACACACACACACAAGCATGCTCTCTCTCTCTCTCTCTCTCTCTCTCTCTCTTTGTCTCTCTCTCTCTCTCTCTCTCTCTCTCTTTGTCTCTCTCTCCCTCTCTCTCTCTCTCTCTCTCTCTCTGTCTCTCTCTCCATCTCTCTCTCTCTCTCTCCATCTCTCCCCCCCTCTCCCCCCCCTCTCTCTCTGTCTCTCTCTCTCCCCCCCCCCTCTGTCTCTCTCTCTGTCTCTCTCTCCATCTCTCTCCATCTCTCCCCCCCTCTCCCCCCCCCTCTCTCTCTGTCTCTCTCTCTCCATCTCTCTCCATCTCCCCCCCCCCTCTCCCCCCCTCTCCCCCCCTCTCTCTCTCTCTGTCTCTCTCTCCATCTCTCTCTCTCTCCCCCCCCCCCCTCTCTCTGTCCAAGCCTGCACTCATCTCTAGTTGCTGCCAGGCCAGTGTGTTAGATTATTCATCGAGGCTGTCCAGCTGCAGTACCTCGAGGCATGTTTGCAGGATAGATCCCTCAGCCTGTCCATCCCTCCCTCTGTTTCAGCACAAACACACACCATCCATCACACAGCAAATACCCCCTGGAAATACATAATTACTTAATTAATAATTAATTTATAATGTACACAACAGAGGCTGCATCCCTCAGTTAAATGCCCTGAAAAGAGAAATGTCCCACTGGATTAATAAATCCCATTTTGACTTTCCAGCATTTACTCAAGTACTGTACTTCAGTCCAAATGTTGAGGTACTTGTACTTTACTTGAGTCTTTTCTTTTCATGCCACTTTCTACTTCTACTCCGCTACATTTCAGAGAAATATTGTACTTTTCACTTCGCTACATTCATCTCTTACAGCTGTAGTTACTAGTTACTTTACACATTAAGATTCCTGCACACAAAACACATGTAGTTTATAAAATCTGATGTTTTATTATAAGTTAAACTACCCAACAATATACATTATTCACCTACAAGTCCAGCTGAACTGATTAGACCATTAAACACGTGACACAACTGTTTGGATCGTTGCTAAAATGGTCCAATGGTTTGTGACACGTGGGACACAAAGGAAACGTGACACGCGGGACAAGAAGGAAACGTGACACGTGGGACACAAAGGAAACGTGACACGCGGGACAAGAAGGAAACGTGACACGCGGGACACAAAGGAAACGTGACACGTGGGACGCGAAGGAAACGTGACACGCGGGACACGAGGGAAACGTGACACGTGGGACACAAAGGAAACGTGACACGCGGGACACAAAGGAAACGTGACACGCGGGACAAGAAGGAAACGTGACACGTGGGACGCGAAGGAAACGTGACACGTGGGACACAAAGGAAACGTGACACGTGGGACACAAAGGAAACGTGACACGTGGGACGCGAAGGAAACGTGACACGTGGGACGCAAAGGAAACGTGACACGCGGGACGCGAAGGAAACGTGACACGTGGGACACGAAGGGAAACGTGACACGCGGGACGCGAAGGAAACGTGACACGCGGGACGCAAAGGAAACGTGACACGTGGGACGCGAAGGAAACGTGACACGTGGGACACAAAGGAAACGTGACACGCGGGACACGAAGGAAACGTGACACGCGGGACAAGAAGGATACGTGACACGTGGGACACAAAGGAAACGTTTCCTTTGTGTCCCGCGTGTCACGTTTCCTTCGCGTCCCACGTGTCACGTTTCCTTCGTGTCCCGCGTGTCACGTTTCCTTTGTGTCCCACGTGTCACGTTTCCTTCGTGTCCCACGTGTCACGTTTCCTTCGCGTCCCGCGTGTCACGTTTCCTTGGTGTCCCACGTGTCACGTTTCCTTCGCGTCCCACGTGTCACGTTTCCTTCGTGTCCCGCGTGTCACGTTTCCTTTGTGTCCCACGTGTCACGTTTCCTTCGTGTCCCACGTGTCACGTTTCCTTCGCGTCCCGCGTGTCACGTTTCCTTGGTGTCCCACGTGTCACGTTTCCTTCGCGTCCCGCGTGTCACGTTTCCTTTGTGTCCCACGTGTCACGTTTCCTTCTTGTCCCGCGTGTCACGTTTCCTTCGCGTCCCACGTGTCACGTTTCCTTTGTGTCCCACGTGTCACGTTTCCTTTGTGTCCCACGTGTCACGTTTCCTTCGCGTCCCGCGTGTCACGTTTCCTTTGTGTCCCACGTGTCACGTTTCCTTCGCGTCCCACGTGTCACGTTTCCTTTGTGTCCCACGTGTCACGTTTCCTTTGTGTCCCACGTGTCACGTTTCCTTCGCGTCCCACGTGTCACGTTTCCTTCGCGTCCCACGTGTCACGTTTCCTTTGCGTCCCGCGTGTCACGTTTCCTTTGTGTCCCACGTGTCACGTTTCCTTCTTGTCCCGCGTGTCACGTTTCCTTCTTGTCCCGCGTGTCACGTTTCCTTTGTGTCCCGCGTGTCACGTTTCCTTTGTGTCCCACGTGTCACGTTTCCTTCGCGTCCCACGTGTCACGTTTCCTTCGTGTCCCGCGTGTCACGTTTCCTTCGTGTCCCGCGTGTCACGTGTCCTTCGTGTCCCGCGTGTCACGTTTCCTTCGTGTCCCGCGTGCCACGTTTCCTTCGCGTCCCACGTGTCACGTTTCCTTCGTGTCCCGCGTGTCACGTTTCCTTTGTGTCCCACGTGTCACGTTTCCTTTGTGTCCCACGTGTCACGTTTCCTTCGCGTCCCACGTGTCACGTTTCCTTTGTGTCCCACGTGTCACGTTTCCTTAGCGTCCCACGTGTCACGTTTCCTTCGTGTCCCGCGTGTCACGTTTCCTTTGTGTCCCACGTGTCACGTTTCCTTCGTGTCCCACGTGTCACGTTTCCTTCGCGTCCCGCGTGTCACGTTTCCTTGGTGTCCCACGTGTCACGTTTCCTTCGCGTCCCGCGTGTCACGTTTCCTTTGTGTCCCACGTGTCACGTTTCCTTCTTGTCCCGCGTGTCACGTTTCCTTCGCGTCCCACGTGTCACGTTTCCTTTGTGTCCCACGTGTCACGTTTCCTTTGTGTCCCACGTGTCACGTTTCCTTCGCGTCCCGCGTGTCACGTTTCCTTTGTGTCCCACGTGTCACGTTTCCTTCGCGTCCCACGTGTCACGTTTCCTTTGTGTCCCACGTGTCACGTTTCCTTTGTGTCCCACGTGTCACGTTTCCTTTGTGTCCCACGTGTCACGTTTCCTTCGCGTCCCTCGTGTCACGTTTCCTTCGCGTCCCACGTGTCACGTTTCCTTTGCGTCCCGCGTGTCACGTTTCCTTTGTGTCCCACGTGTCACGTTTCCTTCTTGTCCCGCGTGTCACGTTTCCTTCTTGTCCCGCGTGTCACGTTTCCTTCGAGTCCCGCGTGTCACGTTTCCTTCGTGTCCCGCGTGTCACGTTTCCTTCGTGTCCCGCGTGTCACGTGTCCTTCGTGTCCCGCGTGTCACGTTTCCTTCGTGTCCCGCGTGCCACGTTTCCTTCGCGTCCCACGTGTCACGTTTCCTTCGTGTCCCGCGTGTCACGTTTCCTTTGTGTCCCACGTGTCACGTTTCCTTTGTGTCCCACGTGTCACGTTTCCTTCGCGTCCCACGTGTCACGTTTCCTTTGTGTCCCACGTGTCACGTTTCCTTAGCGTCCCACGTGTCACGTTTCCTTCGTGTCCCGCGTGTCACGTTTCCTTTGTGTCCCACGTGTCACGTTTCCTTCGTGTCCCACGTGTCACGTTTCCTTCGCGTCCCGCGTGTCACGTTTCCTTGGTGTCCCACGTGTCACGTTTCCTTCGCGTCCCGCGTGTCACGTTTCCTTTGTGTCCCACGTGTCACGTTTCCTTCTTGTCCCGCGTGTCACGTTTCCTTCGCGTCCCACGTGTCACGTTTCCTTTGTGTCCCACGTGTCACGTTTCCTTTGTGTCCCACGTGTCACGTTTCCTTCGCGTCCCGCGTGTCACGTTTCCTTTGTGTCCCACGTGTCACGTTTCCTTCGCGTCCCACGTGTCACGTTTCCTTTGTGTCCCACGTGTCACGTTTCCTTTGTGTCCCACGTGTCACGTTTCCTTCGCGTCCCACGTGTCACGTTTCCTTCGCGTCCCACGTGTCACGTTTCCTTTGCGTCCCGCGTGTCACGTTTCCTTTGTGTCCCACGTGTCACGTTTCCTTCTTGTCCCGCGTGTCACGTTTCCTTCTTGTCCCGCGTGTCACGTTTCCTTTGTGTCCCGCGTGTCACGTTTCCTTTGTGTCCCACGTGTCACGTTTCCTTCGCGTCCCACGTGTCACGTTTCCTTCGTGTCCCGCGTGTCACGTTTCCTTCGTGTCCCGCGTGTCACGTGTCCTTCGTGTCCCGCGTGTCACGTTTCCTTCGTGTCCCGCGTGCCACGTTTCCTTCGCGTCCCACGTGTCACGTTTCCTTCGTGTCCCGCGTGTCACGTTTCCTTTGTGTCCCACGTGTCACGTTTCCTTTGTGTCCCACGTGTCACGTTTCCTTCGCGTCCCACGTGTCACGTTTCCTTTGTGTCCCACGTGTCACGTTTCCTTAGCGTCCCACGTGTCACGTTTCCTTCGTGTCCCGCGTGTCACGTTTCCTTTGTGTCCCACGTGTCACGTTTCCTTCGTGTCCCACGTGTCACGTTTCCTTCGCGTCCCGCGTGTCACGTTTCCTTGGTGTCCCACGTGTCACGTTTCCTTCGCGTCCCGCGTGTCACGTTTCCTTTGTGTCCCACGTGTCACGTTTCCTTCTTGTCCCGCGTGTCACGTTTCCTTCGCGTCCCACGTGTCACGTTTCCTTTGTGTCCCACGTGTCACGTTTCCTTTGTGTCCCACGTGTCACGTTTCCTTCGCGTCCCGCGTGTCACGTTTCCTTTGTGTCCCACGTGTCACGTTTCCTTCGCGTCCCACGTGTCACGTTTCCTTTGTGTCCCACGTGTCACGTTTCCTTTGTGTCCCACGTGTCACGTTTCCTTCGCGTCCCACGTGTCACGTTTCCTTCGCGTCCCACGTGTCACGTTTCCTTTGCGTCCCGCGTGTCACGTTTCCTTTGTGTCCCACGTGTCACGTTTCCTTCTTGTCCCGCGTGTCACGTTTCCTTCTTGTCCCGCGTGTCACGTTTCCTTTGTGTCCCGCGTGTCACGTTTCCTTTGTGTCCCACGTGTCACGTTTCCTTCGCGTCCCACGTGTCACGTTTCCTTTGTGTCCCGCGTGTCACGTTTCCTTCTTGTCCCGCGTGTCACGTTTCCTTTGTGTCCCGCGTGTCACGTTTCCTTCGTGTCCCGCGTGTCACGTTTCCTTCGCGTCCCACGTGTCACGTTTCCTTTGTGTCCCGCGTGTCACGTTTCCTTCTTGTCCCGCGTGTCACGTTTCCTTTGTGTCCCACGTGTCACGTTTCCTTCTTGTCCCGCGTGTCACGTTTCCTTTGTGTCCCACGTGTCACGTTTCCTTCGCGTCCCACGTGTCACGTTTCCTTTGTGTCCCACGTGTCACGTTTCCTTCGCGTCCCGCGTGTCACGTTTCCTTCGAGTCCCGCGTGTCACGTTTCCTTTGTGTCCCGCGTGTCACGTTTCCTTTGCGTCCCACGTGTCACGTTTCCTTCTTGTCCCGCGTGTCACGTTTCCTTTGTGTCCCACGTGTCACGTTTCCTTTGTGTCCCACGTGTCACGTTTCCTTTGTGTCCCACGTGTCACGTTTCCTTCTTGTCCCGCGTGTCACGTTTCCTTTGTGTCCCACGTGTCACGTTTCCTTCGCGTCCCACGTGTCACGTTTCCTTTGTGTCCCACGTGTTACGTTTCCTTCGCGTCCCGCGTGTCACGTTTCCTTCGAGTCCCGCGTGTCACGTTTCCTTCGTGTCCCGCGTGTCACGTTTCCTTTGCGTCCCACGTGTCACGTTTCCTTTGCGTCCCACGTGTCACGTTTCCTTGGTGTCCCACGTGTCACGTTTCCTTCGTTTCCTTGGTGTCCCACGTGTCACGTTTCCTTCGTTTCCTTGGTGTCCCACGTGTCACGTTTCCTTCGTTTCCTTGGTGTCCCACGTGTCACGTTTCCTTCGTTTCCTTGGTGTCCCGCGTGTCACGTTTCCTTGGTGTCCCGCGTGTCACGTTTCCTTCGTTTCCTTGGTGTCCCACGTGTCACGTTTCCTTCGTTTCCTTGGTGTCCCACGTGTCACGTTTCCTTCGTTTCCTTGGTGTCCCGCGTGTCACGTTTCCTTGGTGTCCCGCGTGTCACGTTTCCTTCGCGTCCCGCGTGTCACGTTTCCTTCGCATCCCACGTGTCACGTTTCCTTCGTGTCCCGCGTGTCACGTTTCCTTGGTGTCCCGCGTGTCACGTTTCCTTCGTGTCCCGCGTGTCACGTTTCCTTGGTGTCCCGCGTGTCACGTTTCCTTCGTGTCCCGCGTGTCACGTTTCCTTCGCATCCCACGTGTCACGTTTCCTTCGCATCCCACGTGTCACGTTTCCTTCGTGTCCCGCGTGTCACGTTTCCTTCGTGTCCCGCGTGTCACGTTTCCTTTGTGTCCCACGTGTCACGTTTCCTTCTTGTCCCGCGTGTCACGTTTCCTTTGTGTCCCGCGTGTCACGTTTCCTTCTTGTCCCGCGTGTCACGTTTCCTTGGTGTCCCGCGTGTCACGTTTCCTTTGTGTCCCGCGTGTCACGTTTCCTTCTTGTCCCGCGTGTCACGTTTCCTTTGTGTCCCGCGTGTCACGTTTCCTTCTTGTCCCGCGTGTCACGTTTCCTTGGTGTCCCACATGTCACGTTTCCTTCTTGTCCCGCGTGTCACGTTTCCTTCTTGTCCCACGTGTCACGTTTCCTTCGTGTCCCGCGTGTCACGTTTCCTTCGTGTCCCGCGTGACGTTTCCATCGCGTCCCGCGTGTGACGTTTCCTAAACCCAACTGTAGATAACACGTACACACTAAAAAATACTATTCATGAGTTCGCCCAGCTGAGGATGCTGATAACCCGGCAATAATTGGCTAGCTGTTAGCCAATCAGAGTCAAGCAGCTTAGCTTAGGTTGAATATTAATGAGAACTGGCACAAAAGGAGCTGAGTCTTCCTGCAGGCTTTCTACACCACGCTAGAATGGCTGGAAACAAGGTAACCACGGTTACAGAGTCCACGGTTGACCTTCAGACATCACCACAAAGTCACGACACACGTGTGGCAGGGCTCCTTTACAATAAGTGCTCTCCAAACAAATAGCTCATCAGTTTGGCCTCTGAGACGCTATTGCGGCAGCGAGGCCAAAGGAAATATTTAATATATAGTACTAGGGTGATAAACAAGTTGTTTTAAGCTTGAGGATTTCTATTTTTTTATTTTTTGACTTTGCTGTGCAGCTGGAACACAGTGAGAAATCTCTAGGTAGCAGAATAAAAACAAGAATGAGAGAGACAGAGAAACAGCTGAAAGAATATTTTCACCATCATTTACTCTGACAGTTCATAAAGTCTAGGAACTACAGCAACCAGCAGACAGACTGTAACGTGATTCTATCTCTGAAGAAGATTCTGCTCTCACTGTCCTGACCAGTGGCGGTTCTAGACACATTTTACTAGGGGGGCCAAGGAGGGGCCAGTGTTTAATCAGGGGGGCACACATAAAAAACTGGCAACACGTGATATTCAAAGATTATAAACTTTATTTTACTTTAAAATCATATGACATTTATTATAACACGTATTTTGTACAAGAGTGCAGGTGCAAGAGAGATAGTGCCATAAAAATGAAAAAATAAATAAATTTAAAGAAATTAAAAAGTACAGGGTACAAATACAGGGTTCATATTCAATGTGAACAAAACTCCAGGATACAACAAAGGGTACAACAATGTGCCATTTCCTATTTATGGAAGCCCCACGACTGTGGACAGTTGATTCCACATTTTGTTTTAAGAAAGAAAACTTTGAGTGATTTATAAACAAAACACACTACCCTGTATCCATTTAGGTAAAATAAACCAAGTCAGAAAAGAAATTCAATTCAATTCAAAGAGGCTTTACTAGCATGACCATATTGACACACAGTATTGCTAAAGCACATAAACAGGGAAACGTGTTACACATTAACATCCAGGTGTCCAATAGGATGCAGACAATAAACATTAAGTTAACATTCGTTTAAAAGCAAAAATCACGTCAACACAATGTAGCAATATGAACAACACTGATGGATATCAGCAACAACATTAACACAAGAATATTACAGGTGTCTGTGTGTGTGTGTCTGTCTGCACTTCACTGTCAGTTGATGAGCAGGTGTACAAAAAAAAGGCTTTACAACATATATGGGCAAGTCCATTTAGGACAGCACATTTCCACCATAGTTCACATTAGGAAAGAATGACAGCATGAATGCTCACTAAACAAACATACACTACATTTATACTTTTTATACACATTTTTTTCCAGTAAGTTTTTAAGAGTGAAAGGGAAGTAAGCAATCGCTCATCATAGGATCATACATATTTCAGTTACAATATTAGTTACAATATTAGTGTTAGTTAGATCAGCCAAGACGGATGAAGTTACGTGGTTAACATCACAACACTGTGTAGACCTAGCAAGGATAGCCTACCAACATTTGGATATTTGCTTCTGCTTCGATGAGTTTGCTTAGATATGATTACATTTCTAAACACATCGAGACCAGACATTTAAAAACTTGATTTGATTTATGTGTGAGGAACAAAAGGAACATGTAGGCTATGTGCAAGAACAACAAGTCACTTATGATATTAAATCGTTTTGCTTACCTTCGACTCCTGCAAATCGTAGCTCCTCTCGCAAATAGTAGTTGCTGAGCTCTCATTCACCGAAGCAGCACCACACGTTGCAGGCATGCAGAGAGGGCAGGATACAGTTTTTGGGTGCGCCACTCTAATTTACCCGTGTAGAACGTTGCCGTGTAGAGCGTTGCATTAGTTCCGCTTTTAGCGCTCGCGTGTAAAATAGTTATAAATTCATAATTTTTTATTTGGTCAGCACGGGGGGGCCACAGGGGTGGCCAGGGACATTTCCAGGGAGGCATGGGCCTCCCCCGGCCTCCGTGTAAAACCGCCACTGGTCCTGACACTAGCTGCTTGACTTTGGGGACACTGATTGCGAACAATTTGTCATTAATTGTAATTGAGCAGCAACATTTGATAACATTGGAAATAAGAACTATTGCACTGGCTTTTTTTTAATGTCACAGTAACAGTGTTCTTATTTTGTCACAGCACTTCTGCAGAAAACCATCTGGAGAGCAGCACAATGGTAGAGTCTGAAAATAATAGCTGCTACGCTGACAGGGAGTGAGTGGCAGCATAAAGAGAGCACAGTAATGGCCGCTGACAAGCAGGAACAGAGGAGAGGAAGGGAAGCGTTACAAAAACGAACAGCTAATATTAGACTAATTAACAGAACGGCGAGCTTACTGCTTCAGCTTGATCGTCATAGCTAATGGACCAGATATACTGTGCGTGTGTGTATACATGGAAGTCTGTGAAATGCTGAACGTTTGTACGATGTGGGACAAAGAAAAGTAACATGGAGAGTAGCAGGGATTTTCCTGACTTAAAATGGGGCTCGATGGTGTTTTAAGCCCCCGACGTCGCTTTCCAGGCAGCTAACCGTAACCTTAACCATAAACATAACCATTGCCGCGTGCCTGGAAGGCAACGCTGGGGGCTTAAAACACCAAACACGCAAAATAGGCCATTTTGGGGGGGGACTACACGCAACAGCAAGCATGATCAGTTTGCGTACAGTAAAGGCAATGAGTCTGTTACCTTATTTGACAAATCTTTTTGCATTTGCATCTGTTTTTTCCTGACAATTTGATAGACAAAAATGCCGTGGACGGGTTGGATCAGTGGGTAGACCAGGCGCACATACAGTGTACTTGGAGGTTTATGCCTCAATGCAGAGGTCCAGGGTTTGACTCCGACCTGTGACGATTTCCTGCATGTCTCTCCCCTTTCTCACCTAGCTGGCCTGTCAATAAAAAGCCTGTTATTCTTGAGTAAATAAAGCCCCAATTAACAAAACTGCTTAAATACTACCATTAAAATCACCGAGAGTCCGGTACAGGCCGACTCTGGGCGGTAAAACTGAGATTAGTGCTCCTGTTCAAGTTTATGTTCTGCTTGTTCAACAGTTGTTGGGTAAATTGTAGTCTGGGAAAATCCTGACGAACTTCCGGCAAATTTAAGATTTGCCCTGCAAGTCCATCTGGCCAAGAGCCCGTCCAAGCCCATTTCCAATTTCACAAAAATCGTGTTAAACCGGCCAATAGCGCACCAGGTGGATGAGCCAGTCTGTGATTGGTTCCTGCAGATTTGTAACAGAAGCAGGAGAGATAAACGTGCAGGTTTCCAGTCTGAGCTGCTGGGAGACATCACATCACCAGCAGATCAGACTGGTTTACCCAGACTAGATCAGACTGGTTTACCCAGACTAGATCAGACTGGTTTACCCAGACTAGATCAGACTGGTTTACCCAGACTAACTAACTTTAGGAGGACATTTGCATTGCTGGGAAATCAAACATGGAAAGAAACATATTAGGAGTTTAATTAATTGATTTTCCCGCCATTTATTGACAAAAACGAACCGTACAAAGGACTAACAACGGCACAAAACGTGCCGTGAACAAGGCCGTGGTACATACATTTATTTATTTATTCATGACAATGCACATTATTCAACATTTCTGTAAATGTTCGATTCCCACCATGATCCATCAACCAATGTGTCCCTGAGCAAGACACTTAACCCCTAGTTGCTCCAGAGACATGCGACCTCTGATATATATAGAAATTGTAAGTCGCTTTGGATAAAAGCGTCAGCTAAATGTAAATGCACCACTGTTACCCAGTCGGGTAATTTTCAACTGTAGTCCTAGTTACCTATAGTATGCATGTCTTTATGGTGGGAGGAAACCCACGCAAACGTGCAAGAACGTGCAAACTCCACACAGAAAGGCGCGGAACGACCCGGACTTGAGCCCAGAACCTTCTTCCCGTTAGGTAGAAGTGCTAACCGCTGAGCCGCCGTGCTGCCACACACAGCGAGCCTTTCCACAAGTGGCTATCTTGCCTCTGGGCTGGACAATCGACGTCAGCGGGGACACGGTTCTGATTTTGTTCAGGTAGCCTGTCAGATGTTCCCCAGAGAAAGATGTGGATCACGCTGCTGACAAGTTGATGAGATTGGAGAATTGTAAGCACACGTTAATGTCCAGTCACGGCTGTAGCTTTGTGATCTGTCTGGATTAAGCGTTGCCTACGGATGCATTTCACAGGAGGTACATACAGTACAGCTTTTTGTTTGAGGACCTATTATATTACAGAGCACACATTGTGCAATATATTATATTGCATTGTGCAATATAATATATTGCACATATATATATTGCAATATAATATATTGCACAAGCACAGATACAGACATGTTTTTTTTTTATTATACCACTGAAGGGAAACACTGGCCTTGACTTAATTAGTGTCAGCATGGAATGAGTAAGCAGGCCATGCTGTTCTCACGAACCACCCGTACAAAAAGATATCATACGTATCGGTGTGCATACATTTCTGTACGATATCGTACGTGCCCGCTCATGAGAACGCGGTGCAGAGGCAGGTGGGTCAATTCAATTCAGTCTTTTCCTTGACTCTGTTTCGGTGTGTTGTAATAATAATAATAATACATTTTATTTAAAGGCGCCTTTCTCTGCACTCAGGGACACCGTACAGGGATACATAAGACATTTAAAAACAGCAAACAATAAGAATACAACAACAATAACAACAACAACAGAAAGAGGCAGAGCGATTAATATCAAGTGGAAGAGGAGGTTTTAAACAGATGTGTTTTGAGTTGCAATTTGAAATGGGGGGGGGGTGAGTCGTTGTTTCTGAGTTGGGGTGGTAATGAGTTCCAGAGACGGAGGGCTCTGCTCCCCGTGGTGGTGAGACGGGCGGAGGGGACAGACAGGCGTGTGGAGGAAGAGGATCTGAGGGAGCTGCTGGAGGACACTTTTTTCCGCTGTTAAACTAGCAAAAACACACACACACACACACACACAAAGAGACACACACAAAGACACACACACACACAGAGACACACACACACACACACACACACACACACACACAGAGACACACACAAAGAGACACGCACAGAGACACACACACACACACACACACACACACACACACAGAGACACACACACACACACACACACACACACACACACAAAGAGACACACACAAAGACACACACACACACAGAGACACACACACACACAAAGAGACACGCACAGAGACACACACACACACACACACACACACAGAGACACACACACACACACACACACACACACAGAGACACACACACACACACACACACACACACACACACACACACAAAGAGACACACACAAAGACACACACACACACAGAGACACACACACACACACACAAAGAGACACGCACAGAGACACACACACACACACACACACACACACACACAGAGACACACACACACACACACACACACACACACACACAAAGAGACACACACAAAGACACACACACACACAGAGACACACACACACACAAAGAGACACGCACAGAGACACACACACACACACACACACACAGAGACACACACACACACACACACAGAGACACACACACAGACACACACACACGCACGCACACACACACACACAGACACACACACACGCACACACACACACACACACACAGAGACACACACACACACACACACACACACAGTAGCTAATCTTGCACCTCTCGTTTGTAATCCGAGTTGCAGACAGCTCTTCACACAAAGTGATGTAACTGCAGAAGACATCAGGTCTGTCATTAGGGAAATATGAACATGAAAACTGTATCCTGGCAACAGAAACTGGGAAGACTGAAAAGAGCCAAAAATGGCTGCTTGATGATTTAAGAAACATGCCATCATAGTAAATGCCAATGTACCATGTGGATAAATATTTTTAACATTTGATTATCTTCAGTTTTTCTACTTAAGTGTTACATTAAGACTGAAGTCTGGTGCACACGAGCTGCTGCTGTGCAGACTGTAGTTTAACTTTTGCACGTTTCTCCTGTGGTGCCCGTAAAAAAGTGTAAAGACCCGCTGATCGCTGTCCGATTCTCTGATATGAATGCCCGCATTGCATTGTGGGATATGGGCTTTGAATGCGCCCCGCTCAGATCATATCGTAGTCTTACGAAAGGGGCCAGCTTCTCTCCTCAGAGAAGCCTCCTATGACGCCATTTTGATGCTAATAAGCCATCACCCCCGTTAGCATCCCATTGGCTGCCATTCATTTTGGCGTCACTTTGACAGCCAATAACTTTACATCTGAAGCGTTTAAAGACTTTATTTGTCCGTTGTTTATTTCTAAAGAAACACGACGATGTATAAAAGGCTCCGTTACCTTGTACCTCACGTTATGGCTCCGTAGCAGACGTTTTTATAAAAATAGGCTAACGGTTGGGTCATAACCACGAGACTTCCTGTCTCATAGTAGAGGAATTACCGTACAGTACAGGAGAAGCTCGCAGGCAGTTTGGACTTACATCAGCTGTTTAGTTTAATTACTAATGTTAACTAGCATTTTAGTTAGCAGTAATTAGCCTGTGCCTATGTTATCTCCTTACATATACCTACGCTCTCCGTCTCTGATAGATTGGGAATGATTGAGATTTCTCTTGGCACAGCTACCAGAAGACTTACAACGTTCAGACACGTTGCTCACGTCACATCTACGTCATCAAGCTCAGTTTGAGGCTGCGCAGTAACGCTCAGACATCACCGGGGAAGTGACCTCACTGGTCTCCGTCCGGAGCAACGGAACCTGCTGGTCCTCTTCTTCTATGTCAACGAGTTTTACGACATACTGTAATATTTCACCGGTAATAACGGCCATGGATTTGTTTTGTTTTTATATGGATTTTTATGGAGTGGTTTTTATGGATTTTTTTTTATGCACTGTTATCTTGTGATAACAAATTAATTATTTTGTTATCTCGACATAACAAAGTTTGTTTTCTCCCACTAATCCCACTAAGACACCCTTCCATTTAACCCGGGGAAGGGGCTCCATAAGCGAATAGAAAGCTGCCGTTTCTCCCTCCTCTTCTCTGGTTAAACTGAAGGCTGTTTTAGTGGGATTCTTTTCCAAGTATTTGACCGGACAAGAGGAGGGAGAAACGGCAGATTTCTATCCGCTCATGGAGCCCCTTCCCTGGGTTAAATGGAAGGGTGTCCTGGTGGGATTAGGGAGAAAAAACTGACCAAAGTTGGAGAAACAACCTTTCTTTTACTGTCTGTGGAGCTAATTGACATGATCTACCATCTGAGCTACTGAGCATGTGCAGAGTGGAATCAAAGATAGTACAGAAGGAAAGATGATTCACTCTGTAGCTAAAACAGAGACCTGAACACAAGGTGAAAAGAGGAGCTGCAGCAGTGAGAGAGAGATGTGCTGTACAACAACAATATATTAAACCATGTAAACATATTCTGGTACAACCTTAAAATACAGTTATGAACCAGATAATGAGCAGAAAATGGCATCTTTAAGGGGACCTTGGCTTAAGGAACGTTAAAGGTCTAAAATGCAGCTAAATCACTGACTTCCAGAGGCAAAAACTGCTGGAGACACAATATGTAGCACGTGTAGTATGCTGGGTAAACGCTACATTACCTCTGTTGCTGTTACTAATTAGTCGGGTGGAGCTGTTTAGTTGGCCTCTGAGCCTTGTGTCTCATGCCTGGTTGCGTATCCAAGCACAGTGCGCCGGATGACATCACGGTTGATTCCCCCAGGAGGGATAGAGACGACCAGTAGGGATTCGAATGGAAGGTGGTCTTCACTTGGTGGTGTTTTTGTTGGCTTCACCGGTTAT
>CM042434.1:999396-1044396 GCA_023631565.1 Gymnocephalus cernua | reverse complement strand
TAGATGGAGCCGGTTACCTCCAGGATCTGGTCTAAACTAGGCTAGATGGAGCCGGTTACCTCCAGGATCTGGTCTAAACTAGGCTAGATGGAGCCGGTTACCTCCAGGATATGTGCTAAGCTAGGCTAGATGGAGCAGGTTACCTCCAGGATCCAGGAGATGAGAAGGGTATGTCTGGACTTATCTAACTCTGGGGGAGACGGTGAATAAGACAAAGTCGGCGTGTTTCTTTAACTTACAACTTCAGAAATGACTCACATGCACTGTAACACTTTCTGTGCCGTGGACGAAGACCACATCGGTCTATTTGCTTGTTAAAGGCTGCAGGGTTTAAATCTAAACTATGAATGGACCCTCCAGTTGTTTTATTGGGCCAATAACTGAGGATTTGCATCTCATATCGTTTTTCCCGACAGGCACAGAAAGTTTCATAATGCAATGAGTGTAATGAGTCATTTCTGAAGTCGTCCACGCTCCTGTTTGGAAGCTTGTTATTAAGTTTTTCTTTGTCTCAAGACCACTGAGCAAAATCAAAACCGTTATATATATATAAAACCGAGATATAAGCGTATGACCAAAAGCAAGACAGGGTTACTTTCTCTCACAAACACACACACATGTGTTTTATCAGCTCTCCATGAGCTCTCATTAGCATTTATGCTGTTCCATGGGGGAGCAATGGAAAGAATAAACACATATATCTTTCTCTCAGATCACCAATGCCAGGGGCACAATTTCAAAATTTCATTTTAATGCATACAAACTCATAATATATTCATACAAATATGAGTTACAGGCCAATAAATTAACTGGAATTACTGGGAATTCAAATCTATAACCAAAAATAACAAAATTAAAAATATAAAATATTGCATTTTAGTACATACTCATAACATATTCATTTAAATATGATTTGCAGGCCAAACAAATAAGCAGGGATGACTGGGAATAAACATTTAAAATAAAAAGTCATGATAAAACGTCTGAAGATCACTAAAGTGGTCGGCACAGAGCAGTGTTTCTCAAACAAAGGACCACTTTTATTTCCTTCAAATATCAAATATATCATCAAATATCATCATTCACTTGCGATGTAAACTGGAGAGAATGTCGCAAACCTGTCAGCTGTATCGCTGAAGTCCGACAACACGGCGAAACGGCCAATTCAGACGGTAACGTGTAGGCCGTTCTCACAGCTATAGTTTGTTTGCTTTGGTCCGAATCAGTTGATGAGTTTGCAAATTTGGAGCGATTTCCCCTCGGTTCAGTTTTGTTTCACACCTGGAAAAAATCCAAACATATGTCATTACAAATGATGCGAGAACAGTCACTCCTCTTCGAATAGAATAGAATAGAATAGACTTTATTGTCCCTGAGGAGACATTTGTCTTGGACATAGAGCTAGAATCTGTTGCTTCACAACATAAACAACATGTAACATAAAATCATTCTAAAACTACCATAAAATAAAATACAAATACAATAAGATAAGATAGAATCAACATGAAAATAAGATCAGCAGAGCGTCCTAAGACAAAAGAAGGGCACACATGACAGCACAGGCAACGCAACGTCCTAAGAATTAACTATAATAATTGAAGTGCAAAGTGCAAAAAGTGCAGGTGTACTGCCCCCCCCCGATCTGCTGGGCTAAGATTTATTGGAGTTCAGCAGCTCGACAGAAGTTGGAATAAACGATAACTTTAATCTGTTTGTTTTACGGCACACGGACTCTTCTCCCTGAATATAACTGCTTGGGCATCAACGTGTTTTTTTGTTCATGCCAATAAAGCAAATTCATTTGATTTAATTGAATACCTCACCTAAAACTAATAATAATTTAATAAATTATCAATATGATGTCTGTATATTTGTTTATAATTATGCACGGAGAGGCAGAAAAGAGGACAGCACATGCTGTTAACAGTACTGGGATTGTTTACCATCATGTTCCAGTCAAACAGGGACAAATCCAGCCTCAATATGGCTGATGTTTTTATTGAGCCTGTCCTCTCGCTTGTGCAAATGCATTATTTACGTGCACAATCCCCCTGTAGGGAATTAGCCTCGGAGTTGCAGAAAGACAGTATGCAGTGTGCCACATGCGGCACACAAAGTCACGGATTACAGGTGAGTAACAGAAAACCAAAACAGCTGGTTTTAGCGGGATTTCATGCATGCATGCATGTAGCAGCAGCAAGGGGGGGTACTTTTCTTAATGTCAGCAAATCCCATGAAAAGACCAAAACCAGCAATGAACTGATAAAGAAAACACGTATTCTGTGAGTGTATCAATGCCGGTTACATCTTCTTCCTCTGTGCCATAGAGATCAGGTTCTCCCTCCCATCTGGTAACATACGGACGCTTGGCCAGGTGCCTTTGTTGTTGTTATTGACGCTAAAAGTCTCCTTTGGCGTCATATAACGCGTTTTATCTAAAATTCAGATTCTAAACATCTGCTAGACTCCTCTTAGTAATATCATCACGAAGACGGATGGCTTAAATGATGCATGTTCTGCGGTGGTAAGAAGTGAAATCTCCCTTTGCAAGGCAGACAGGTGAGGCACAGACTTGTGGAGCTGTTTATTTTTATTTTAAGATTTTTTGGGCGGCATTTTAGGCCTTTATTTATATAGGTCAGCTTGGACATGAAAGGGGAGAGAGAGAAGGAATGACATGCCGCAAAGGGCCGCAGGTCGGAGTCGAACTCGCGGCCGCTGCGTCGAGGAGTAAACCTCTGTATATGGGCGCCCGCTCTACCAGAGGAGCTAACCAGGCGCCCAACTTGTGGAGCTTTGAAGTGAATCTATACTTCCTCACATGGGGGATCGAGTGAATTCTGAAATTATAGACAGCACAGAAAAAGCCGCTTCTCATCCAGGCTGAAAGGCGCTGTAGCTGCAGGCAGGAGACGCTAACCCCTGAATGTATTGAAGGTATGGCCACATGGGAATGGGAACGTTCTGGGAATATAATTCCCTCTCAACAGGTCAAAGCAAATCCTTTCTCTTCATGAATGATTTACAAACCATGGGATAGCGAGCGGGGTATTGAGTGAAGTTGTGAAAACAAAGTCAGTCCATCCTTACATTTCTTTTCACTTTCACTTTTACTGCAAGATCCAAGACTTAGCCAATAAATTTGAACATCGACAACTTCTCAGTCCCTCCCCCCCTTTCCGCTAAAGCCCAAAACGGTCTCATAAGCCCCTCCCCCCACAAGGGAGAATGAATGCGTGTGCATGAGCAGTGATTGACACGCACTTAGACACGCCCCCTGGCCCTGATTGGTGCATCTGAACAGGGAGCGGTGGATTTCTGTAAATCCCCCTCCAGGCTGTAGGTGGAGCCAGAGGAGCTGGATTTATTTTAAATGACCTGCTTCATGTAGTTCTACTGGAACATCGGGTCAGTTTCAGCAGATATATGACAGAAAGGTAGTTTTAGAAGGCTTACCTTCTGCACCTTTAATTGTGCAGCCCTAGTACGTGTGGGTGCAAAAGATTGACATTGACATTGACCGTGCATGTTTGCCTTTGTGTCGTCTCTCTCCAGGAACACAGTTCTGGTGTCTTCTCGACATCGTACCCATTAAGAATGAGAAGGGGGAGGTGGTTCTGTTCCTCGTGTCGCACAAAGACATCAGCGACAAGAAGAAGGACACGGAGCAAGGACCCGACACAGGTGAGTTTATATGGATAATAGTCTATATCCTTGTGTCTCTGTGATGGCGTTCTAACCTCCGGCTGATTTCTGAGGACTCTGGTTAACTGCTCCTCAGATCTCTGAAGGGTAAATCCAGACAGCTAGCTAGACTATCTGTCCAATCGGAGTTTTCTGCTGCACGACTAAAACTACTTCTGAACGTACACATGTTCCACCAAAACAAGTTCCTTCCTGAGGCTATTTAGCAGAGGCACCGTGGCTCCGTCCGGAGCTTAGCACCGCCCCAAGACGATTGTGATTGGTTTAAAGAAATGCCAATAAACCAGAGCACGTTTTCCTCCCATCCCTGACTGCTATGTGGACTAGCCAGACCTTCCTCCAGTGCGCTTTGGAGGAGGGTCTGGCAAAGTGAGACTATATGGAAAATAACACTTGCTCAACTATTACTGTTAAGTAACCGCCAACTATTTTGATAATCGATTAATTGGTTTGGGTGATTATTTATGAAAAAGAAGTCAAAATTCTCTGATTCCAGCTTGTTAAATATGAATATGTTCTAGTTTCTTCTCTCCTCTGGGACAGGAAACTGAATATCTTTGAGTTGTGGACAAAACGAGACATTTGAGGACGTCATCTTGGGCTTTTTGGGAAACACTGATCCACATTTTTTTACAATTCTCTGACATTTTATAGACCAAACAACTGATCTGTCGATAGAGAAAATAATCTACAGATTAATCGACAAGGAAAATAATCTTTAGCGTAGATGCAGGCCTAACTCAAAGTTGTCCTACAAACTGACTACAAGTCATCTAACAACAGGTTCTCCCCCCCCCATCTGGTGACATACGGACGCTTGGTCAGGAGTCTTTGTCGTTGTTATTGATGCTAAAAGTCTCCTTTAGCGCCATATAACGCGCTTTATCTAAACGCGCTTGGTTGGGACTACTTTAGACGCCGTTATGTTGAGGATAAGGTCGTCGGGGGGGGCTTACGTTTCCGTGACACGAGGGAAGAACGGGACGGTTAAAGAAGAAAGAGACTTTAGGAAACGTGCCACGTGGGACCCGATCCTCCTCCTGGGTGAGAGTCCTGTGTTTCGGTCTTTCATACTACTCGCTACTGTAGTCGCTCTTAAGGCTGTTTTATGCTTGACGCGTTGGAGGTGGCGCGCGCATTCTTGACATCAAAATGACATAATTTCCGGCCGGCGCATCCGATTTTCGGCGTGCGAGCACAGGGCGCGCACCAGTCTATTTCTTTCAGCGGCGCCCGACAAACCGGAAACAGGAAGCCTGAACGAGCTCCTGGGAAACGTGATGCCAGGACTCGCCGACTGACTGCAAGTCTCTCTGGTAAACTTACCGGGTTAAGATGAGTTCTTTTTTTGTGAATGAAAGGCTCGATCTGACGGAGTAGCTCATCCAATCAAATCGAGGCATTGACGGCACTGTTGCTGCCTGTTCTGCCGTTGTTTACCTTTTTCTTCTTCTTCTTCTAGTCCTTACAAAGAAAAACATCGGTAGCCTTTGCTCCTTAGCGCCACCGCTGTTCAGGAGAAGACTGCAACTAGCGCCGCGACCACCACGCGCCGGTATAAATGCTCACGGCGGTCCCGTGATGTCACGATTTCCGCACGCACTGTTGAAAGCGCTAGTATATCTGAGCCTTTAGTGTCACGTCATCTTCAGACGCCGTGTAGCTGCTGCTCTCCTCGCCACGTTCTACTAACACGCTGAAGGGCGCTTTGTTCGTCTCTTCAGACGCTGACAGCCGCCGGCCAAACGTCGTATTTTACGAGCTCGGAGAGAGAACGGGTCGCGTCTAAATGAGCTGAGCTAAGGTATTCTGATTGGTCCTCTTTATCTCCTTAAGAGCTGCTATTTTCTAATTTGACAGTCTAATTTTAGCGTGCAGACTGCTTGGCCTTTCAGATATTAACTGCCACTGCAGTTATTATAATTGCACGCAAACCGATTAATAATTGTCATCCCTTGTTTCATCCTGCGTCTTTTCCCCAGTGTACAGTAAATCTCACACTGATTAGATGAGTGTGTTTGTCAATGTGAATATCACATTAATATGAATGATTGCCTCTAATGAAATGCACATGGTGAATCATAAACATCCCGTCAGAGATGACGCACACGCACACGCACACGCTTATGAAAATGCAGTTACTTGATACACAAATGAAATTATCAGGCAGTATTAGTGAGTTAATTAAAGAGGTAATTAGAGGAATATGCAAACTCTACTCTGTTTTTGTACACATTGACTGACATGAAGACTTTAGGAAATAAAAAATACATCTTGTAAATGAATTGATCTTAAAATACTCTTATATCTAGTATAACTGAGGGCGTTTTCACACCTGTAGCTCGTTTGCTTTGGTCCGAATCACTTGGTGAGTTAGTAAACTTGGAGCGATTTGCCCTCGGTTTGGTCCGGTTCGGTTCGGTTCTGTTCGGTTAAACGTACCAAATTGCGTCATTACAAATCAGGCAAACCCAGAAAAATGTCGTCCTGCCAGTCACATACTGCAGGAGCATCACATCAGGAAATGCATCCACAGTATGTATCGTTCTAGCGAGCACGGATGGTATTTTGTCTTTTGATTTGGAGGACTTGATCTAAGTCTGTCATTTTTTGAGTATAATATTAAATATATTTTGCCAGGATACTGCACCTGCAGGATTTATGAAAAGAGCCTCAAGTCAGGGCAGCCCGTCTCCTTTCAGTTAGGACCTGACTAGTCTCGCATCGCCAGACCTTCCTCCACAGCGCCGCGGAGGAGGGTCTGTTTAGTCCACACAGCATTCTGGGATGGGAGAGAAACGTGCTCTGGTTTATCGGCATTTCTTTAAACCAATCACAATCGTCTTGGGCGGTGCTAAGCTCCGGACGGAGCCACGGTGCCTCTGCTAAATAGCCTCAGGAAGGAACTTGTTTTGGTGGAACATGTGTACGTTCAGAAGTAGTTTTAGTCGTGCAACAGAGAACTCCGATTGGACAGATAGTCTAGCTAGCTGTCTGGATTTACCCTGCAGAGATCTGAGGAGCAGTTAACCAGAGTCCTCACAAATCAGCCGGAGGTTAGAACGCCAACACAGAGACACAGGAAGGGGACGGACATCCGGCAGAAATGAGGTACATCTGATGGAATTTCCAGAGCTTTTCCCGGAGCTTAGCGCCGCCAATGATGATTGTGATTGGCTTAAGGAAATGCCAATAAACCAGAGCACGTTGTTCTCCCATCCCAGAATGCTGTGTGGACTAGCCAGACCCTCCTCCGCAGCGCTGTGGAGGAAGGTCTGGCGATGTGAGACTAATCCATAAGTAACACAATGACATCCGACGGAGCAAAGTGGAGCGTGGTGGCTATAAACTTGTTAGGACCTGAATAAAAAGTTGTTGTTTTTTTGCCTGTGGCCTAAAAGTCGGTGCACCTACCTGTCGGACCAATAAAAACATGATGTGTGTTGGGTACCTGGTTGTATGTTTCTCGGAGCACACATTATCGACTGATCCACCAGTTCCTGAGTGGCTTGGCGGGTTTCAAGCTGTTTGTTTTTTTGTACTCTTGATTGAGAAATCCCAGCATGCAACGCTAAAAGAGCAGACTTAAGGAGGTGTGTGTTGACTGTTAAGGGGAATGTCCTGAATCACTGTGTTGAAAAACCTCTGTATTGTAATGTTTTTGTAATCCTGCAGACTTTATTCTGGAAACATTGAATACACAGTTATCACAGACAGTCAAATCGTCCTGTTGCCAGCTGAGCTCACTCCAAAGAGTCTGAGAGTTGAACAGCGACCCTGCAGAGAGACGGCCAGGGGAGCAGAGTAATCAAGACTCTGAAGATGAAGTGGAGTGTTTAAAGTTTTAGTTTTTTTAGATTGGCTTTCAGAGCTGCTGTCTGTACTGCTTCCTGGGGGGGGGGGGAGGAGAGCACCTGCTTGAAATCACTTTTCCAATTTTCCCCCCACATGCACATGCTCCCTCATTTGGCTGTATATCTCATAGGCTTACCACTGAAATGACTGAAGACTGCCTTCATATACTCGGCTGTGTTTTACACACTGCATGAGTTATTACATTTCATATTCAAGTTTCCAGATTTGGAATGCAGCACGCACCGCAGAGGACAGAAGACAAACAACTAAATAGACGGAAAGACAAGGCGAGAGAGAGACCAGTCCCTCCAGAAAAACGCAGAGTTTTTTTGTGATTGTTGCGGGGCAAAAATCCTTGATTATGCAGCACGTTTTCTTAAAAAATGCGATGGAATATGCGGGATATTTATGCAGTTTTATGCGATGAAATTGCGGGAACTTGCAAAAACTGCGGTTTGATGAAAAAGAGAAAACAAAGTGATTCCCCCCCAACACCGTGTTCTCACTAGGCGAAATTACATCACTTTATAACGTTCCCATGGCAACAGGGGAAAATGGCTGCTCTTGTGTGAAGTAAACGCAACATTTTTCATCTTTCTGCTGAGATATATGTGACTTTTTTGCAACGAAAATGCGGGGATTATGAAATCATGCAAGCCCCGCGTATTTTAGGCGGGAATCGGCAATTTATGCAGCGTATTTGAAAAAATGCGCCCCCCCCCCCCGCATAAATATGCAGACTTTGGCTGATTATGCATTGAATTATGCGATCGCATAATCACGTTTTTCTGGAGGAACTGTGAGACCAAAGGCTTAAATGGGTTCTATTTCTGATTCATCACTGAGACAAGACTATACCCATTAACAAAAAAAAAATTTGAGTTTCTGCTAAAATAAGCACCTCTGGATGTGAGAATGAAGTGAAAGAGGGAATAAGTGACAGACAAGTAGAAAACAAACGGAAAGTAAAGACTCTGACATTTATGATGTGTTGAGTTGACACAAACAAAATCCCATTTACCTGCGTTCTGCTCCTCAGTGGGAGTCTGCCGACTGGATTAACGGTTCACTTTTGGCACTTAGAGCGGCGTGATGCGCCTTTTGCAAAGCACAGAATCAGTTTGTGAGATTGAAGGTGAGGTGAGAAAGGAAAGAAAAAGACATGAAACACATTTTTATTGAAAAAACATGAAGGAAAGAGAGACCTAATTGTGCCCTTAAGCACTCAAAAAAATGCCTTTTTAAAAGCAGACACACACTGATATGCACTAACACCAGCTCTCATGCACATGCACACTGTGTTAATTGACTGTATTAATAATTTAGAATATATAACCAGCCCATTTCCCCCTCTAGCAAACAGAGAACGTACCGTATATTCTGAAAACCAGCACTGTTAGTATTCACAGCATTATAAGAATCTACCCTAAAGTGTGTAAATACCATCTCCCTTTTTCACATCCAGTGGGGCAGTGGTGGCCTAGAGGTTAGAGAAGCAAGCTTGTGACTGGGAGGTTGGTAGTTCAATCCTAAACTGGCCTATACAAATAAAGGCCTGAAATGCCCCCCAAAAAACAAGTCTGTACCTCACCTGTAGGCTAGGATACCACAGACTACACACACTGTTGATATATGGGATTCTTCTGACTGCCTTGCAAAGGGAGATTTCACTTCTTACCACCGCAGAACATGCATCATTTAAGCCATTCGTCTTCGTGATGATATTACTAAGAGGAGTCTAGCAGATGTTTATATTCTGAATTAAATCATAAGTTGGTAAAAAGGTACGATACAAAATACAGTCCCTCCAGAAAAAGGCAGTTTTTTTGTGATTGTTGCGGACAAAAATCCTTGATTATGCGGCACGTTTTCTTAAAAAATGTGATGGAATATGCGGGATATTTATGCAATTTTATGCGATGAAATTGCGGGAACTTGCAAAAACTGCAGTTTGATGAAAAAGAGAAAACAAAGTGATTCCCCCCCAACACTGTGTTCTCACTAGGAGAAATGACGTCACTTCATAACGTTCCCATGGCAACAGGGGAAAATGGCTGCTCTCGTGTGAAGTAAACAACATTTTTCATCTTCCTGCTGAGATATATGTGACTTTTTTGCAACGACAATGCGGTGATTATGAAATCATGCAAGCCCCGCATATTTTGTGCGGAAATCGGCAATTTATGCGGCGAAAGTGTGGCGTATAAATATGCAGACTTTGGCTGATTATGCGTTGAATTATGCGATCGCATGATCACGTTTTTCTGGAGGGACTGAAGATGACTGTGGTCGTCAAAAGTTTGTTAAATCAACAGATTTCAAAGAGAAATTTAACACTAGGCTGAAAGCAGCGGTGGGATGTAATCCAGTACGTTAACCAGTGAGGACCGGGAGGTCGCCGGTTCAATCCCCAGACCGGCAGGATAAAATCTGGGTGGTGGAGAGTGAAAGAGCAGCTCTTGTCCCTCCCTCATCACCACCACTGAGGAGCCCTTGAGCAAGACACCTTAACCTCCACCGGCTCCAGTGGAGCTGCTCAGTGGCAGCAGGTCAGACTGTGGTTGGACTGGGCAGCTTCCAGTATGAATGGGGAACTGTGGGAATGTGATCAGGTCCTCGTTGACAATGAGAAATTGTTCTCAGTCGACTTACCTGGAGAAATAAAGGTTAAATAAAGCAGCCGCTGCATCGAGGACTGAGCCTCTGTAAATGGGCGCACGCTCTAACAGGTGAGCTACCCAGGCGCCCCCGAAGAAAGAATAAAGATGGGAACTATATTCTCAGAAGGAGAAGCACTGCTACTTCTGCTACTTGGGCGGAGTGATTTGCTCGCAGCACCTGAGAAGCTGCGTGGCGAGGAGTAGGGAGGAGCAGTGCTTTGCCTTTCTGAGAATATAGTTCCCAGTTTATATACAGTTAGAAGATGGCTGTGTGTCATGTGACCTTGTTATTTGTACACGCTGTGACTATACAAATCACAACATGGAAATAGGAACATGTTGCCGTTATTTTGTCACTTATTGGGAGCAGTAGACTAGATGGAGCCGGTTACCTCCAGGATCTGTGCTAAGCTAGGCTAGATGGAGCCGGTTACCTCCAGGATCTGGTCTAAGCTAGGCTAGATGGAGCCGGTTACCTCCAGGATCTGTGCTAAGCTAGGCTAGATGGAGCCGGTTACCTCCAGGATCTGTGCTAAGCTAGACTAGATGGAGCCGGTTACCTCCAGGATCTGGTCTAAGCCAGGCTAGATGGAGCCGGTTACCTCCAGGATCCAGGAGATGAGAAGGTATGTATGGACTTATCTAACTCTGGGGGAGACGGTGAATAAGACGAAGTCATAATAAGTCGGCGTGTTCCTAGAAGAACATTGACTCCAACCGAACAGATCCACAACAAGCGTACCTCTCTTGTACATCTGTCGAAACAGATGCTGGTGCAAACTCTGTATGGAACTGTCCTCAGACAGCAAACACGCACCATGTTTATGCCACATGTCTGTTCGCTGTAATGGACGTGTGAATAACCCCAAACTGATTCTACATACAGAGAGAAAGAAAGAGTCCCCGTAAACAGAGAACCATCTGAACTGTTTGAAATCCATCCTAGATATGATGGACAAATCAAATTTTCCGGCTGAATATGAACATGATTTGGTTACAGGCATGGCATCATATTATGGACAAACAAGAGGGACGGTCATGAAAGGAAATGCCAAATGGAAACGGAGAGAGCAAGAAAAGATTTTCCATCTTGATGATGGCTTAACAGAAAGCAACTCCCTTAATCTACCTACGCAAGGGCGACTCCAGGATTTTTAAAGGAACACGCCGACTTATTGTGTCTTATTCCCCGTATCCCCCAGAGTTAGATAAGTCCAGACATACCTGGAGTAATAATAATAACCACACACATCGATGTGGACCACCCTACTTCGCCCTAAGGCTCAGACTTCCTAGTACAGACTGTTGATATCCTATTCTACTCCGGGGTGTCGCCTCCTCTCATTGGTTGGATGGGGCCAGGATTACTTCAGCTGTAACCCTACAGTCACATTAGCTACAAAAGACAGCGACGTGCACTCGCTTGACGGGCGCTCCTCGCCGTGCTTGGCAGTAACAGTAAACAGAAGTCCTCCGGCGCTACCTTCAAGCACATCTTACAAGTCACTTCAGAGGGATCGTCAAGTCACAAGAACGATGTTTTTGGATTTAAAAGTATGTATTTCTCGATAGAAGTAACAAAATATATGAGATAAAATGCCAAACATTATCAGATATTTACAGAAATACGACGTCCTCCTGAAGCGTTTTCCGCCATCTTGAATGATTTTCTTCGACTCGAGCGATCAACGTACACACGTCACGCTGCCCTCGCGCTGCCTTCACTCCGATTGGCTGTCGCTTTGTCGCATGGCTCAGCATTTGCATAAAATAGCCTTCTTGTCTATTTCGGCCCCGCCTTGCTCGTGGCAGCGGCGAGCTCGTCGCTTGTCGCTTGTCGCTGGCAAACAGCCACTCCCATTGAAAATGAATGGCAGCCTGTCGCTCTGTCTCTGTCTCTTGTAGCTAATGTGACTGTAGGGTAAACGTATAGTTCCCCTGTGACCCCCCCTCACCTAGTTAAGATGTCGGGCTGACCTACAGAATCTGGCAACCCACCTCATTTTATGGCCAAATTCCTTTCTACTCTGAGAGTTCAACTTCCTTGACTTCTTCTGCCCCTCAACAGACGTGTGCAGACATGATAAATGACTGTCTTGTAATCATCAGGGCCTTGGTGTATCCTAAGCATGTTAACTTGTTTTTTATTTCTTCACCTTGATATATTACAGATCATGTTTTCACTGCCTCTGACTTTTGGGTGTCTCCTTGTGTGTTGTGGATTGGATTGTGGCTCAGCGTGTTCCCGTCTCCTTCACAGATGAGGAGACGGGTCTGGAGGTGCATCAGGTAACTCGCCCTCCAGGCTTCAACGCCAACCGCCGCCGCAGCAGAGCGGTTCTCTATCACCTGTCAGGACACCTGCAGAAACAAGACAAGAGCAAACTCAAGATCAACAATGTAAGTTTCTCTGTTTCTCTGTCGACACGGATACATCCGTACGAACGCACTGTTGGCACCTCACAGCAAGAAGGTTCTGGGTTTCCCGCACCATCTGAGAACATGTACTAGGTTCTCCAGTCAGCGCCCTTGAGCAAGGCACTGGGTCAGATCTGGAGTTGGTGCTGTAAAATCTGCTTGAGACAAGTATCACAGCAGTTCGTGAAATTGCACTCACTGTTAAAGGTGTAGTGGAGGATTTTCTTTTCCCGGGTGGATCATCAAGACTATTGGTCCTCCTGGTTGTCAATCATTCTGGGATATGTTTACGTGGCGTGACAGGTCAGCGAGCAGACGGCCACGGCCTCCGACCATAGACAGTATATAAAAGCCTCCGACCATAGACGGTATATAAAGGCCTCCGACCATAGACGGTATATAAAAGCCTCCGACCATAGACGGTATATAAAGGCCTCCGACCATAGACGGTATATAAAAGCCTCCGACCATAGACGGTATATAAAAGCCTCCGACCGCTGCCCCCCCGCTCTCGGCGATAGCTTGTTTGTTGGCCTGTAGCATGCTAACGTTAGCTATAGAGATGCTTGTCCTAAATAGATTTCCACTTACCGGTGGAGAGTCTGACGTAGTGGAAAAAGTGCAAATCTTCTTTTGGAAAGTCGGCTTGTAGAGCCATGCCGACAGCAACTTGTAAACAGAGCGTGCACGAGGAGAACTAGGCTCGTGCACGCTCTCTAGTGCACATGTTTAATAGGCGTTCCCTCTCGGGAGCAGGTAGTTGCGCATGTGCATTTTTTAAAAAAGTGGAGAGGGCGGTTCTTTTCTAAAATTCGGGAAAATCCTCCATTATACCTTTAACTGCCTCACACATTTCACTCTGTCACATGTTGTGTTGTATTTTGTCTTGACTGTTGTTGTTAGTGTTTGTCTTGCCTCTCTAACTATGAGGCTGTTGCATGCTTGTTACTGTTTTTATGTTTTTCTTTTTATGTATCTGCCCTAGTGACAATAGATGAAAATTAGCTATGGTGCTAACTCTAGCATATTTACATTCTGCACTCGTACAGATCGTCCCTATCTAAATAAACAAATAAACTATCCATTAATCCAGAAAATAAGCCGTAGTTCAGCCCACTGCAGGTGTGCTGCAGTACAGTGGCAGCACACACTCTGACAGATGGTAGGAAGGTCATCTGGAGTGTGTTCACTTCTGTCTGACCCCGTGATGTCAGTGATAAAATAAACATGCAGACCTGCACAGTTCAACTCCTGCAAGTGTGACTCACACATATTGAGGGATTATGTATCTTTGGGTATAATTATTCTGGTTTTTATTTGCTTAAACATTGATTTTGTATATTAAATATCCAAGGTGAAAATCATTTTAAAGATACAGTTTGCAATTAATGAGCAGCTCGTGTGTGTGTTTCCTTCCTATTTCTGTCCTCAATTTCTATTAACGTTAATCTTTTTTTGAGGTGGTCGTTGCATCAAGACCCTGTTTACAGTAAGCCGTGTCCTCAAGTAGAAAACACAACAACTTTATGATTAAATGCATACAGATATCTCTCGGTGAAAACAGTGTACAAGTGCAAGCTAATTGTCCATTTAGAAACCCAATTTTCTCATTCAATGTCTCCCCTAATGTCATGAAAACACTTATTTAACAGCAGGTTATTTCTGCTGTTATTTTTCCAACACTGAATGAAAACTCTGCAATGTTACACACTTACGATGTACAATGAGTGAAGTGCAGTTGTAATGGCTGCACTGTTGAAATGGAAAACTCTAAATGCCCTGAGAATATTAGATTGTATATTCCACCTGACCTGCAGCAGAGTACTTGGCATTGTTGGAGACTCTTGATTTCATAACTTGTGTCTGAACAGCATGAGCTTGGAGAGGTTTAGTGAGTGTGTGCATAACAACATTAGGGATACACTGATTATCAGCCCTGGACGATTAAGAATAACTATATTATTATATTACGATAACGATTATTATTATTATTATTATTATTATTATATCAAGTTTTGTGTTGGATTTTGTCACATTCCAAAATCTTAATTTTGACTTAAAGATTTTCATTTTCACTGTAAATGCATATCGTTCCAAATATCAGTTATCGGTTTTATTAACTAATAATAATCAGTATCGATATCGGCCTTGGAAAACCAGTATCGGTCGATCCCTAAACAACATGTTACTGTGTGCAGGTGTAAAGTACAAAGTGGTGGTAACCCCTCTATCTACCCCCCCCCCCCCCAGAACATGTTCGGAGACAAGCCTCCGATCCCAGAGTACAAGGTAGCAGCCATCCAGAAATCTCGCTTCATCTTGCTCCACTATGGGACCTTCAAGGCCGGCTGGGATTGGTTAATTCTGCTGGCGACGTTCTACGTGGCCGTCACCGTGCCCTATAACGTGTGTTTCACCGTGGTGGGGGCGCGGGATGAAGGGAGCAGCACTGGCCTGCAGAGGCCGCCCAGCGTCAGCGACATCCTCGTAGAGATCCTGTTTATTTTGGGTGAGAGAACGTACTGCTGTGTTTGGTAACAACATTCACTCTGCAAGGTGGTCTCTGCACTAACATGTCTGACACAACAACCACGGACACACAACATTCAGTCTGCAAGGTGGTCTCTGCACTAACATGTCTGACAACCACAGACACACAACATTCAGTCTGCAAGGTGGTCTCTGCACTAACATGTCTGACAACAACCACAGACACACAACATTCACTCTGCAAGGTGGTCTCTGCACTAACATGTCTGACAACCACAGACACACAACATTCAGTCTGCAAGGTGGTCTCTGCACTAACATGTCTGACAACAACCACGGACACACAACATCTTACATAGAAGCAGACTCTGTGATGCTTTGGTCTCTCTGTCTTTTGTTTTTTGTCTCATTGTGGTATTTTTGTGTCTTTTTGTGGTCATTTGCATCTCTTTTTGGTCATTTTGTGTCTCCTTTTGGTCATTTTGTGTCTCTTTTTGGTCATTTCTTGTCTCTTCATGGTCACGTTGTGTCTCTTTATACTTATTTTGTGTCTTTTTGTGGTCATTTGCATCTCTTTTTGGTCATTTTGTGTCTCTTTTTGGTCATTTTGTGTCTCTTTTTGGTCATTTTGTGTCTCTTTTTGGTCATTTTGTGTCTCTTTTTGGTCATTTCTTGTCTCTTCATGGTCACTTTGTGTCTCTTTATACTTATTTTGTGACTTGTTGTGGTCATTTTATGTTTCTCTGTGGTTGTTTTGTCCCTTTTATAGTTATTTTTTGTCTATTTGTGGTCGTTTGTGTCTGTTTGTCGCGGTTTTGCCCCTTTTATAGTTGTTTTGTGTCTCTTTGTGGTCAGTATGTGGATAGTTTAAGTGTAGAGCCAAATTAATTTCTTTCATGAATCATGACTAACATACTGATAGAGGGCACGCACCTGAGCGCCGCTGACGTTAACATTACTTGTTTGATAAGTGCTTTCTTTCATCAAACACCAGTAATTAACAGACTTAATGATTGTGAAGATTGGCTATTTGTTCATCGATGTATTAACCGCCCATGATGGGAAGTCAATAAAACAGCCTGTCTCTGAGAGGCTCATCAATCATGATAAAAGTTTAGTTTAAGTTTTTAATGGTGCACACACAGCAGTCAGTCGAAGGATATGAGCCATTCACAATAGACCATTACGTCTCATTGCTAACTCATTTCCCAGAAAACAACAGGCCTCTCTGTCCCCACTAGTGTCCATCTATCTGTAGGAGAGTGTGTGAGTGCTCTTCAAAGGACAATTTGCCATAATGGAAAAGAGTGGACACCCTCCATCAACGTTCTGCAATGAAATTATACGAGCCACCCGCAGTTAAAGGATATCCTGTTTGTTAGAACTAATGGGCTAGCCTCTTTATCATCACTTTACTTCATCATTTTATCATTTCATAAGCTGCTTTTCATGAATTAACTACATTCTAAAAAACTAACTTAAGAGCTGGTAGTTTGTCATGTTCTAGCCTTTGCATTTACTGTATCTTACATCGCTGCTTTCCGACCGACTTTGGTTTCCATTGATGCCAGGATAATGATGTACGAGACTTTTATTTAATCCAAATTATTGGAGCAATCAAGGAGGAAGATTTATGGTTTATTTGTCGAAGAAAGACGTTGCATTTATGGGCAGTGTGGTGAAAAAAACAGTCCTAGAAGACAACCAGTGAAGAATAGTTCATGTTTAAAGCATGGCTGTTTCAGAAGTTTTAAATGGATGCAGCTACTTTTATGTATGAGATTAAATACACCGACTGTAAGAGCTGCTTACAGGCCATTTACAGTTTCTTAAAGAAAAGAATAGAACAGGAAAAACTCTTCTTGTGTGTGCAAAAAGGCAGAATTATGACTTTGTTTTCATGTGTAAAGATGTTATTAAAGTAAGTAAGTAAAGTTTATTTCTAGAGCACATGTAAACACATCTGAAGTTGATCAAAGTGCTGCACAAAGAAGCATTCTGCATTCTGGGCGTGCTGGTCTTACAGGGAGGTGTGTTCAGGTGCATTCTGGGCGTGCTGGTCTTACAGGGAGGTGTGTTCAGGTGCATTGTGGGCGTGCTGGTCTTACAGGGAGGTGTGTTCAGGTGCATTGTGGGCGTGCTGGTCTTACAGGGAGGTGTGTTCAGGTGCATTGTGGGCGTGCTGGTCTTACAGGGAGGTGTGTTCAGGTGCATTCTGGACGTGCTGGTCTTACAGGGAGGTGTGTTCAGGTGCATTCTGGGCGTGCTGGTCGTACAGGGAGGTGTGTTCAGGTGCATTCTGGGCGTGCTGGTCTTACAGGGAGGTGTGTTCAGGTGCATTCTGGGCGTGCTGGTCTTACAGGGAGGTGTGTTCAGGTGCATTCTGGGAGTATTGCTATCTTGAGGCAGCAGGAAGTGATGGCACCATTGACCAAGAAAAACCTGGTCTAAAGTCAATAACGCAGCATTTCATTGTTATTTTAACAGCACGTTAGTAAAATGCTCCGAGGCTCGTGCACAGCACGTGCACACTATGCTTGTTACACACACAGGGACGCACAGCAGCACACACACATGCAGAAGATTACTAATAAACATATTAGGGTGTAAATCCTATACAGTCCTAATACAGTCTTTCAGTTTATATCTGTTCATGTCAGTGTATGTATTGCTGTCATCTCCTTTATCTGTTTTCATTGAACGTGTGAATGTGTTTTTCCTCTTGGTACTTCCTGCCGTCAGCTTCTGCTGTTGTTGTCGTCCTCTGCAGACATTCTGCTGAACTTCCGAACTACTTTTGTGAGCACGTCGGGTCAGGTGGTGTACGACGCCCGCTCCATCTGCGTCCACTACGTCACCACGTGGCTCTTTGTCGACCTCATCGCCGCCCTGCCCTTTGACCTGCTCTACGCTTTCAAAGTCAGCGTGGTGAGTCTCCTCTCAATGTGTTTACGTTGACAAATCGGGCTTCTTCATTTTATACCTAGATATTATGTTTATTTTATTTTCCTGTTATGTGTCAGTAAATGTTTTAATATTGTCTGATTTAACACTCAGATTTCAGGTTTGACAACCTCTGGTCCGTCTGGTTTTATTTTCTAAAAAAGCTTGTAAAACATCAACCATGTTGTCCACAGTCAGTCTACGGACATCATTCTTTTCAGGAAAAACTGGGCTACTAGAATATGTGTGCTGCAGTGAGGTCACTTGAATATTAAATCATTTTGTAGGACCTTAAAGATAAATAAATAAATAAAACGGAAATATGAATCTCACAGATATGTATTGATATGACACACAGATCAATAAACCCTAAGCCAATCTCCTGTCTGAATCACTTCTCATATGTATTAGGAGTCAAACTGTGAGGAAATTAACATTATAACTTATACAGTTGACATAATATCTACATTTCTTCAGAAAAAGTCCAGACGCTTTTGCCCTCATGACATGCACTTATGCTAATAATCAAAATAATAATGTCATATTTATTTATATAACACTCACAGTCCTGCTGCATACATATATATATTTGGAGTCACCCAGTGAAAAAATAAACAGAATTAACATTATAAGTCATTTATTGTTGTTTTGGATCCTGTTGAGTAAAAACTCAGGAGCAGCACAATTCATTTCACATACGGATGAAGAAGAAGGAGACGTTGATGACTTACACGGAGCATTTAATGATCACCAGAGGAGAGCGTTTAGCAGGCGGTACAGTTTAACCACCGTGTGTTATTGTGCAGTGCCGTCCCAACTCTCAGGAGTTCCTGTCCTCCTGGAGGAGTATTTAAACTCATGCTGCAGGCGTTACGTTTAGCTTAGTCTCGCATTGCCAGACCCTCCTCCAAAGCGCGCTGAAGGAGGGTCTGGCTACTCCACACAGCATTCGGGGATGGGAGGAAAACGTGCTCTGATTTATCGGCATTTCTTTAAACCAATCACAACACGTCTGTAAAATAGTCGTGCGACAGAAAACTCAGATTGGACAGATAGTCTAGCTAGCTGTCTGGATTTACCCTGCAGAGATCTGAGGAGCAGTTAACCAGAGTCCTCACAAATCAGCCGGAGGTTAGAACGCCAACACAGAGACAGAGGAAGGAAACAGAAAATACACGCATCCGGCAGAATTTCCAACGACACCGGACCAATCCCGGAAGTGTCTCGTCAAGGATATAGACTACCTGTACCTTTAAGGTAAACAAAGATATTGCAGGCACCTAAACACAGATGCTAAAGTTCAGCCTCTCTCTCTGTCGCTCTCTGGAAGTATCAGATACTAAAGCCTAGTTCACCCTCTCTCTCTCTGGAAGTATGCTAAAGTGTGGCAGGCCCAGGGGCTAACCCTAACCCTAACCATGTCCCCTGAACACACTGTAAAAAAAACCACGGTCTCTGTAGACAGCCCAGGCTCCACAAACGCCAACAAAAACAAACTGGCCAACCTGCACCACCAAACATAACAGTCTTCCAGCCAATAACCGACAAGAAGGATTTGGGGGTGGGCGTTGGGGGGGTTAGTGAGCGGAAGCACAGAAGGGAGGGGGAGGGGAGGGGATGAGGAGGAGGGAGGGGCGAGATAGCCTAATGTTTTTGAAAATACTTTGAATGTCAACAAGAAGTAACGTCACCCAACATCTCTTAGAGCACCTGTAAAGTAGTTTTTTTTTGTGTCTTTGTTCATGTTTCACAAAGAGTTTTACCTGAGCCAGACCGAACAACAACGATAGAAATCATATCACATGCATACAGGGATAGTAGCTAGTATACAGCTGCTAAAACATAATAACTATATATGACTCACTGGTATCAGATTGGTACACGGTATCAGCTGATATGCAAGTTCAGGTACTGGGATCTGTATTAGGAAGCAACATACGGTATGGGACCATCTCTATAATAAAATACACTAAACTAATTCACCTTTTGTTTTCTAGGGAAGGAAAACACACACTCTGCACACTCTCCGGCATTCATTGTTACCCACACTAACACACCGAGGGCAACGAGCCAAGTTAGTGGGGAGAGAAAATTAATGAATAATGCCGTCGGCTGCCTCGTGAACGTATCAGATCAACATTTCATCCAAAGTGAGGCTCATCAGACAAACAGATGGCCCCGAGCCAGTCTGCACACACTGCAGGTCTCATTTAGTGTGTGTTTCTACGCTCAGAATCCGTAAACATGGTTCAAACTGCGGGCTAAATTGCTACACATGCATGCAAAATGAGTATTCTGTTTTAAATTTTAATTTGGAGTCGAGAAATGTTTCAGAAGAAATTAAATATTCATGTTTTGAATAAAACGGTCAACTACACCAACAAATTAACAGTAGCACATGAGGAAAGAAATGAAATAAAGAATACTCAGTAACGTAGATCCTCGAGTGGCTGAATGATCTGAATGAACTTTTGCAGAATGTCTCCATGAAACTTTCCCAGTTCATTTCTTACTTAAAAAAAAAAAGTATTGTATGTGTATGTATGCAAATGAGACATTATCAAATTAAACGTATGTTCATTTGCAAACATTTCCAGAACAGAAATGTGAACATTGGATAAAGTCAGGTTCAAAATTCTTGTTTCATTTTGTTGACATATTAGAGTCAAAGGGTTTCTGCAGAGGAGAATCTCTTGTTATCCCTCCATAAGTCAGAAAATACTATCAACAGCCATAAAAAAACAAAAAATCTCCACCTGCTTCAATGACAATTACAGACCGATAGCTCTGGCCAGTACTTTGTCTAAAGTACTGGAAAGGTCCATTCTTAATAAGATGGAAGAGTTTTTTCTGACTTCTGATCACCAGTTTGGCTTTAAACCCAAACATGGAACAGATATGTGCATTTTTGCTTTGAAAGAAATTTTGGATCTGTACAATAGACAAAATACAACCATTTTTATGTGTTTTATTGATGCCTCAAAGGCCTTTGACTATGTAAACCATGAAAAATTATTCTCTAAGCTGTATAAGAAAGGTGCTCCAAAATGTCTTGTGAGAATTCTTGTTTTTTGGTATGGCCATCAGTTAATGTCTGTTAAATGGGGAAATTGCTCATCTCCATCTTTTTGTGTGTCAAATGGAGTAAGACAGGGCAGCATCTTGTCTCCGTTTTTATTTAATGTTTATATGGACGAATTGTCAAGGTTTTTAAATGAATGTGGAACGGGCTGTAGGGTTGGCAACAGTACCATTAACCACTTAATGTACGCTGATGACCTCGTTATTTTCAGTCCGTATAGTGCAGGGCTACAAGAGCTGTTGCACGTGTGCTCTCAGTATGGAATAAATTTTGATATAAAATACAACTCAAAGAAAAGTAATATTATGATAGCACGGAGCAGGGAGGACTCCAAAATGACATTCCCTGATTTCTTCTTGTCAGGTAACAGACTTAAGGTCACTAATGAATGTAAATATTTGGGGCACTATGTGACTGCAGACTTGTCTGATGACAGAGACATTCACAGACAGTGTGGCATGCTTTATGGACAGGCTAACATGCTGATCCGCCGGTTTGGAATGTGCTCAATACCTGTAAAAATCTGACTCTTCAAGGCGTATTGCACTACCATGTATACTGCACACTTGTGGAGACGCTACAAAAAGAGTAGTATGCGAAAGCTAACCGTAGCGTATAATGATGCCTTGCGGATGTTACTGAGGGTCCCACGCTGGAGTAGTGCAAGCCAAATGTTTGTGAATGTGGGTTTGCCAAATTGCCCTGCTGTACTACGCAATCTTATGTACAGTTGCATGTGCAGGCTTTCGAGCTCGGCGAACAGTATCATCACTGCATTGACCAATCCTGGACTAAGCTCGGTGCGATACTCCTCTGGTATTTGGACTCACTGGCTTATGAGCCTATCCAGGAGATAAATGTATTGTTCTTGTGTGTTCTTTTTTTTTTTTTTTTTTAAATATTAATTCTGTACTATGGACCATTATTGATGTGTCTGAAATAAATAAAATAATAATAATAAAAAAAAATAATAATAATAATGGACATACAACAGGGGGTCCGTGACCCCTAGAGGATCCTTAGAGTAACTGCAGGGGGGGCCACCAAATTATTGTTTGATATGTATTTATTTACATGTCTGAAAATATACAGTACATCAACATGAATCTAACATTATCAGCAAAGATGCCTATTCATAAAAAACAAACATGAATGATACGCTAAGTAAGGTAGCCATCCACAGATTATGGTAATACACTTCATATATCTATATTATCCTTCAGAATTCAACGCATAATCAGCCAAAGTCTGCATATTTATGTAGGGGGGGGCCACATTTTTTCAAATACGCCGCACTTTTGCCGCATAAATTGCAGATTTCCACGCAAAATATGCGGGGCTTGCATGATTTCATAATCCCCGCATTTTAGTTGCAAGAAAGTCACATATATCTCAATAGAAAGTTGAAAAATGTTGTTTACTTCACACGAGAGCAGCCATTTTCACCTGTTGCCATGGGAACGTTATGAAGTGATGTAATTTCTCCTAGTGAGAACACGGTGTTGGGGGGGAATCACTTTGTTTTCTCTTTTTCATCAAACCGCAGCTTTTGCAAGTTCCCGCAATTTCATCGCAAAAAATTGCATAAATATCCCGCATATTCTATCGCATTTTTTAAGAAAACGTGCCGCATAATCAAGGATTTTTGCCGCAACAATCACAAAAAAAACTGTTTTTCTGGAGGGACTGATTCTTACTACTAGTATAATGTCACTACTACTACATTGCACATATCTGTACATGTTGTTCATACATTGTTCATATTACATAACCATATTTATTCTGCTCTTATAACACTGTAATATATGTCTTGTCCTGTTTATGCACCACCTGTCTATACTTTATATATCACGTCGCACTTTTCTGCTTTTTTGCACTTCTGGTTGGACGCAAACTGCATTTTGTTGTCTTTGTACTTGTACTCTGCACAATGACAATAAATTTTAATCTAATGTAATCTAAAAATAAAATACAGTTAAGCCTAATGACTCACTGTTCCTTCCACATTTAACATTACAACATGCTGTATAAATAATATATGAATATTGATCCACCGTCCTACAGGCCAAGTTTAATATGCAACTACATTTTTATACAATGAACAAATGCAGTAGGGGGTCCCTGCACTGTATTTCTTTCAGCTGAGGGGTCCTTGGCTTGATAACGTTGAAGACCCCTCCCTGTACTATAGGTGCAGCAGGACCCTTCTGACTCCATTAAATTGAAGTGACGACATTCAAAATAGGTGTTTTTGCTAGTTTTTGAGAATAAAATGTTGTATAAATCAGGCTATGAATAATATATATACAAACCCCTCAGTAGAAACCTTCAGAATATAGTTGAATAAATATAGAAGAATAAATATAGAAGAATAAAGTGATACTGAAGTGAAGATTTCTGGCTGAGAACAAAACTCTTTTGGAGAAAACTGCCTTAAAAGATATGTATTGTCAAATTACACACCGTTTATGGGAAACCACGATTTACAGACACAATATCTAATCCTCAGCATCCTATCTTCAGACCCATTGTGTATTTTGTGGCTGTTTTTTCCCACTATTCTGAAAGAATGGAAGAAAAATAGCCAGTGATTGATCAGTGCATAAATAATAAGAAGTGTTTACCTGTCATGAAGGCTGAGACTGTGTGTGAACCGATGTGGGATGTCTCTATCTGTGCAGTACTTTGGGGTCCACCTGTTGAAGACGGTCCGGCTGCTCCGGCTGCTGCGGCTGCTGCAGAAGCTGGAGCGATACTCCCAGTACAGCGCCGTGGTTCTCACTCTGCTGATGTCCATGTTCGCCCTGCTGGCCCATTGGATGGCCTGCGTCTGGTACTTCATCGGGCGCAAGGAGATCGAAAGTCCCGGCTCCTGGGATATCGGTCAGTGCACTCTTTCACTCAAGACTGTAAGCTACTTAAGAAATGTTATAGATACTTAAAACTTGCTTCCTTTTTGATATTAATGAACGTCCGTCACATTAAAGCCGTTGCCTAATGAGTTGCTACAAAGCTAATTAAGACCATCAGCTCCACACAACTCTCTCTGGATCTCTCAGTCTGACTGTGTTCAGAAGATCGTGGCGTCCGGGTGACTTTCGCGTGGAGGAACTCGAGTGAAGATAATGACTTCTTCTGAAGAGTCCGTCATGTTTTTTTAATCCTCCGTGTCCTCCATGGCTACTAGCGACTATGTGGAGGGGGGCAGTGCGTCATCACGTAAAGCGTTCAGTAGACTCGTCGTTCTTGGCCTGTTGCACGACAGCGTGACGTCACGGGATCGCCGTAACTATTTACACTCGCGCGTGGTGGTCGCGACGCTAGCTGCAGTCTCCTCCTGAACAGAGGAGGCGCTAATGAGGAAAGGCTACAGACGTTACTCTTTCTACGGACTAGAAGAAGAAGAAGAAGGTAAACAAGGTCAGAACTGGCAGCAGCGTTGACGTCAATGCTTTGATCTGATTGGATGAGCTACTTGGCGGGATCAAGCCTTTCGTTCACCATAAAAGAACTCATCTTAACCCGGTAAGTTTACCAGAGAGACCTGCAGTCACTCGGCGAGTCCTGGCATCACGTTGCACTCGAACTCGTTCACGCTTCCTGTTTCCGCTTAGTCGCGTGCTGCTGAAAAAAGTCCTCTGGTCGCACATTTTAAATCCCGGCGTGCCTGTGAGATCTACGTCATTTTGACGTCACATTGGCGCGCGACAGGTCGGAAACGGCGACTGTAAAGAGGCCTTAAGTCTTGTGTCATGTGGTGCTGACAGTCATTACTTCCTCATTCCTCTTGGGTGTGACAGGAACTACGTACTGTAGCTTTAAGTCTAGGTTTGAGGTGCATTTACTTTACTGATGTTATGCTTCATGTGACTCCTACTCCACTACATTTATTTGACAGCTTTAGTTACTTTACAAATCATGCAAAACACATCATCCTCATATTAAATCTGATGTCAAATGCTTTATACAGTACAGAAATTTAAATGTTCTCCAGCTCAACCATCTGCATCATTATAATGCTACTTCCATAGTGATGCATCAGTCGTCTCGCGTTGCCAGCTCCATATATTTTAAATTGTGCATGGTTCGACACTAAGGTTGTTTTTTCACTTGTCCGGTCAGGGCCTGACCGTCAGGCAAGTAAAACAAAAATCTACTTGCCCAAAGTCAATTTATACTGGCCTTCGGAGGAAGAAAATACATCAAAAAAATATTAAAAAAACCACATAAAAAAGGTTAAAAAGCGCATCAAAAATGTCAAAAAAAATGTCAAAAGTGTAAACTTTTTGGGAAGAAAGACATCAAAAGCATCAAACTCCAACTCATTTCTTGATTGGCCAACAGCACATTCAAATCAAAAGATTCTGATACGATGATGCCCGAACGGGTATCTGGGTTATTATAAGTGATTACTTACTTGCCCGAAGTGGCATTTAACTTGCCCCGGGCCATCGTGCAACCCTGTTGTGGTATTGCCATGTTTTATGGGTGGCATGTTGTGTTTAGCCCCGTCGCATCACAGTTCTCTCTTTTTTTTGTTTGTTTTTTGTTTTACTTTAACATTTATCTATCCAGGTAAGTGGATTGAGAACAACTTCTCATTGTCAACGAGGACCTGTCCCATTCCCACAGTTCCCCATTCATACTGGAAGCTGCCCAGTCCAACCACAGTCTGATCTGCTGGCCACTGAGCAGCTCCACTGGAGCCGTTGGAGGTTAAGGTGCCTTGCTCAAGGGCTCCTCAGTGGTGGTGATGAGGGAGGAACAAGAGCTGCTCTTTCACTTTCCACCACCCAGATTATATCCTGCCGGTCTGGGGATTGAAGTTCAAGTTCAATACTTTATTGCCATGTCAACATAGTTGATTGGAATTTGTCTTGATGCTAATAATCAGGTTAAAAAAGGTTAAAAAGACGATACACACACAGGAACATACATTACATAAAAAGACAATCATTCAGACCATTAAAAAAAAGCTGTAAAGACCTTGTGCTATTGCAACTTCCCATAAAGTGTTTTGTGCAGTCTATCTATAAAGTGCATTTGAATAAGGTGCATTTAGTGCAGGTTTACTCTGCATGGAGCCTGAGCATTAAGGAGCCTGATAGTGGCCGGGGAAGTGCTGTTGCAAAAGCGGGATGTTTTGCCTCTGAGGCTTTGGACTCTCTTTCCAGAGGGCAGTAGTTGGAAGAGTGACCTGGCAGGGTGGGAGGGGTCGTCTAGCAGTTTCTGCGCTTTTTGGCCGGTCCGCGTGGTGTAGATAGAGGCTACAGATGGGATGGCGTGACCTATGATTTTGGATGCGGTGTGCACCACCTTCTCCAACTGCTTCCTTTCTGAAGAGGTGGAGTTACCATACCAGACAGTGATGGAGAAGACTAGCACGCTTTCTACTGTGGCTCTGTAAAATTGGAGCGACCTCCAGGTCACAAGCTCGCTTCTTCAACCATTAGGCCGCCTCTGCCTCCCGAAGTGCAATAACGTGGTGGTTAGGTTAATAAAGGCTTAAAGTACTTCTTCTACACAGACGTACAGTACCAACCCCAATCAGTGAAGCTCTTAATGACGTTCACTGGTTGCCATGTTGTCGAGACCAAAATAAATGTTGATGTCTGTGGGGTGGAAGTGGTTGACACAACCCATCTGAAGCAGTTTTGTGGTCCATTTTCTCCGGGGTGAGAGCTTTTAGTGTACGAGTATTTAATTGTCACTGTGCTCAGACTGTAAATATCCTGCCAGTGCCAGAGAACAGAATTTCATTTGGGCAAATTGAGCAAATCTAAGATTGGGTTCTCCATCTCTCTTCTCAATTATATTGTCGGCTCTGTCTTCCCAAGTGCAGATTGAATGAGATCCTGTCTAATTGCAGCCCCTCTTTGTGGTTTAATACGATGAGATGGGCAGATTTATACAAACCCAAACTTCATTATCAGTGTTTCACACCCAAGCGGTAAAAAGGAAAGCCAATCACATCACAAAGGTCCAACTCACCCCCCTGGATAATTCTTTCCAGTTACTGCCATTAGGCCGCCGCTATAAAGTCCCTCTAGCCAAGAAATACACTCACAAACACATTTCTTTATTCCCACTGCCATAAACATCTTTAATAAAAAAGCAATGACCCACACATACACACATACACAGTCACTATTCACACATACATTGTCTTATTGTTATCCTGTGTAAACTATTTGTTTTGCTATTGTATGTTGACTGTCTGAGTTGTGTTTTTGCAGACAATAACGTTTTCTGAATCTGAATCTTTCACCGACCTCGTCTTGCTTGAAAGACAGAACTAAGATGACAGTAACACACCTCGTCAGAATGATGTCAGTCATTTTGTATCCACATCAAAAGGCGCAGAGGCACTTATGCAGAAAGACGGCCCCCACGTGTCTCCATTTTCAGCACGACCGATGCTTTTAATAACACGCAGCTTTGTTGATATTCCACAAGCGTCTCTCGGTGGAGAATCTCAAATCCTGCAGGTGACATGAAACTCCGGCATACAATCTGATAAACTTGTAAACACGCACAAACAGACACTTTCCAAGGGCGCTAACCTGAATCCTTCCGACTGTAACTGGGGCAAAGATCAGCACGAGTCCTTGTGTGCCTTTCATTTTATGTTCAGTCAAATAATAAACTGCAAATGAGCGTGTGTGCTAAGCTATGGACTCAATGTTACTTCTCTGGCTATTCTCCCTCGTTTTCTCTCACTCGCTGTCTCTCTCTCCCTCTCTCTCTCATTGATTTGTACCTGCCTACCTATCATTGTCCTTTCAGCAAAACCACATAACGACCGTTAGAATGAAGTCAATTCATGTCAGCGGTCCCTCGCTTCACAATTCCAATAGATAAGGGGAATCCAAGGGACAACAAAGACCAGTCTGCAGTCTGACCTTTCTGTGACACCAACTGTGATTCACAATTGAGGTCTGATTTCGGCTCTGATTTCGCCGTTTGTACGTCGCTCAGTCAGTTGGCTAGTAGTACTTGTGAGAGGTTCAGTTCTGTCTGCAGGCCTATCAATAAGTCATGGGCAGAGGAGTCATGGGAGCTGTAGTCACACACACACACACACACACACACACACACACACACACACACACACACACACACAAGCCATGGTCTACTGAGCTGGACAGATACAGAGGATATAGAAATGGACAACATAGACATTGTACATGTTGTCATAAAGGTGTAACCTTTAGGTTTGGCACTTATCTTACAAGTTGCTAAAGGTGGAGTCAAATCCAAGCGAAATTTGCGCCCATGGTACGCTAGGTGTCCATTATGTGTGTGTGAGCTGAAAATAAATCCGGTGCATAGAACAGGGGAAAGGCCATGGGTGTATAAAGAGAAAGGGAGCGAGAGGGACTGTAAAAAAGAAAGTTATATATAGAAATATTATCAATCTTTCTCCAGAATTGCAGACTCCACCTTTTAATAGCCAGAATCCAAATGTCAACAACAGCTTTAAAGGGCCTTAGAGAGGCAAGCAGGCACCAACTACCACAGCTTTCAGTCAAGCAAATGTCTTCTTTAATATTTAATATCTTAATTTTGAAAACCACCACACGGGCACACAATCGGAAAAAACCACAACATTCAGCACCCATTAGAGGAACTGGTTTTATTCTATAATTTTATTGTCAACAAACACCATAAAAAGACCCCAAAAGACCCCCCCCCCCCCCCCCCCCCCAAGTTGACAGTCGGCCCCCAAGTCCCCTGGTTCCTACTGAAGATGTAAATCTTTAAAAATGGCACACAAATATATAAGTTATTTTGACTTCTCTAAGAGGAGTTCAGCACCACGGACAGCTCTAGTCAATTCTACATTACAGAGAGGAGAAATCAGCACCTCGGACAGAGGCAGAGGTGCTCCACTAAAACACTGTGAACAGTTTCCACCAGTGCTTTACAAAGACATAAAAACTGGAGAAAATGACCAGATAATTAATCAATAAACGTAGAATGAATACAGTAGTAATGACAAGCAAGGTAAGAATTACTAAAACACAACAAATAATCGCCAAACAGATGAAGAACCGATTCTAAAGAAAGCAATTCTGAAAAAGGGCATTTTGTAGAGAGATTTTAAGAAGACTCTCCTCCAACAGGTTGGCTCAGTCTCCTCTGGTATGTAGCTTCGAACTGGGAGTTAGTAACAGATCTCCGGCTCATGGGGGGCCAGACGTGATTTAAAGGTAATAATTGAAATGTAAAAATGTATTCTAAAACATACAGTACAGGAAACCAGTGTAGAGTTACTAAAACAGCTGTTATGTGGACACTTCTGCAGCATTTTGAACTAGTTGAAGTTTATAGATGGATGGATGGATGGATGGATAGATGGATAGATAGATAGATAGATAGATAGATAGATAGATAGATAGATAGATAGATAGATAGATAGAGATACTTTATTTATCCCAAAGGAAATTGAGGTGTCCAATAGCGTATACACATCATACATACACATAGGCACACATACATACTACAAAAATACAAAGGAAGGGAGCGGTGTGGAAAAAATGCAGAAAGTTGCAATGGTATCATAGCACAAGAGAGTGTCAGTGCAAGTACATTGCCAGAGCAAATTCTATATATATTCAAGTACAACAGGCTACCTAATATATCCAAAATAGAATAATCATGACTTAACTATACATAGATACTAGTAAAAGAAGTTTGAAGAGGCTGTATTGAATAAGACAGGAATAAAGCGAGTTACAGTAGTCATAGCAGGATTAAATAAAAGTGTGGATGACAGTTTCTAGTGTTGTAGATTTGTCCAATCAAGACTCTGAAGGGAGACCAGTTGCTGCAATAATAAAGCTTTATTCAGTCGAAAAACCTTGAGCCACTTTCTGCAGAAAATTGACTGCCCTTCCTTCAGCATTCGGTTCTTTTACCTCTAGCCACAATACAGGCCCCCACTTCTCATTGGACATCCCAGCAACCAACATCCCCATTTAAGGTCACTCAAACGCCTCATGCTCTTCCGATCGATTAGATGAACCTTTGCCGCTGGAGGGCCTACTGTATGAAAATGGCTTCTGATTTATCTGAGTTAAAGCAACACTGGAGAACTTTTCCCGCTTCGGTCCCACTACAGGTTGGAAGCAGAATTGTCCGTTACATTATGCAAGTTTGCCAGATCGGGTAGCGGAACTGGACAATATAATGTAACGGACAATTCCGCGTCCAACCTGTAGGGGGACCAAAGCGGGAAAAGTTCTCCAGGGATACTCCACCGTTTGTTGAAATAGGGCTTATCACGGTCTCCTCTAGCTGTAGGTAGGTGGGGTCTCCTCCTCTCACCTATCTACAGCTAGAGGAGACCCCACCTATCTACAGCTAGAGGAGACCCCACCTATCTACAGCTAGGGGAGACCCCACCTATCTACAGCTAGAGGAGACCCCACCTATCTACAGCTAGGGGAGACCCCACCTACCTACAGCTAGGGGAGACCCCACCTATCTACAGCTAGAGGAGACCCCACCTATCTACAGCTAGAGGAGACCCCACCTATCTACAGCTAGAGGAGACCCCACCTATCTACAGCTAGAGGAGACCCCACCTATCTACAGCTAGAGGAGACCCCACCTATCTACAGCTAGAGGAGACCCCACCTATCTACAGCTAGAGGAGACCCCACCTATCTACAGCTAGAGGAGACCCCACCTATCTACAGCTAGAGGAGATGTAGTTTTTATGTACATATATTCTCCAGGTCCAGACATGCATGCAATATAACGGCTCCGTCAGGACCACATTTCCTCAGGAACGGGGAGGTTAAGTTGGACTAATGAGACAGTAATTAGGAAACTACTCAGGTGTTAAATCCTCTAATGTTGTTGGTTTAGCTGCTTCACTGGGACTCTGCTCACAGTTTGATTGCCATTTATTCATTCTGGCAGGCTTGTCTCATTGTCTGAGAACTCTCTCTCTCAGTCTCACACACACATGCACACACAAACACACATTCACACACATTAACACATATTCACACACATTCATACTCGAGGTTAACGCTGCTTGCCTGAAGTGTGTGATGCCAGAGATCAATGACTGGCTGCATCCATATTTCATTATTCACAATCCCTCTTTCACTGTCTTTCTTTTTCTGATTCTGCTGTCTGTAGAGTCTCAGCTGGGTTCCACCGCTCATCCACTCAGAAACACTGTTTTTCAATCATTTATCCTTTCTGCTTTATCCTTCCTTCCTCCTTCCTTCCTTTGTCCATCCCGATCTTCTTTCTCCCTTTATTCCTTCCTCTTCCTCTGAAGCTGAATGACTGTCTTTATACTTGTAAAATGAACTTGGAGCCTCCGTGTCTTTCACACATGAAGTCATGGTGTGTCCATTAGCCTGATTGAGCAGGTCTGAGCAGGTTATACAATGTTTTGTGATATTCTTTTTAATTGTGTTTGGTCATCCAATTCACAGAGATGTTTGTTTCTCTCAGACCTCAGCAGGTCTAATCATGCATCATCATAACCAAAGACTTCTCTATGGTTATACAGGTCCTTTAATCTATAATAATGCATCAGTTTAATAAGTTAATCACATTTTTTGCATGTAAAATCAAAGTAACTAGTAAATAATACATTTACTAGTTACATGTATGTATGTAATATGTAAATAAATAAAGTGTACAATATTTCCTTCTAAAATGCAGAATTATGATCTCCAGGTACAGACATGCATGCAATGTAACGGCTCCGTTAGGACCATATTTCCCATGAATTGAAAACTCATATAGTAATTACATGATGCAGTTTTGTCCCTGCAGCAATTACACTGAGGAATAAGTCATAGCTGTACTTGGACAGCTGCTTATTGTTGGTGTTTATGTGTTGTGTTTGCTTGTTGCTAACCCTGGACCTGTAAGAACTTTTCTACTTTTTTACTTAACTTTTTTAACCTTTTAACATTTTAACTTTTTTAATTTTATTTTGTAAGTGATATGTGCTTTTGTTTGTTCTCATGTGTGATTGACGACTCTACTGCAAACAAAATCTACCTATGGGTGCAAATAAAGTAACTTGAACTTGAATTTGAACCAAAACTGGAACTAACCCTAGTTACTTCCCCCCCACTGGATGCCTATCACAAAGGTGGACCATTCAGGAACTATTCAGCTCTAAATGGGCCTGAACTGGAGTTTTGTGATGGAACAATAAGATATATTTAAGTTATCTGAGGCAGCTGGAAAAGCAATGCGAGTGCTGCAATAGATTTCTAATAAATGTCTTTCTGTGTCTCTCAGGTTGGCTCCATGAGCTGGCCAAGCGTCTTGGGACCCCCTACAATCTGCCGACGCTGGTCCCAGCCACAGTCAGCAGCCTCCCCGCCAACAGCAGTCAGTGGAACGTGTCGGGGTCAGAGGTCGGAGGGCAGGGCTCCTGGAACTCCAGCCAATATTACAGAAACACGTCTGGAGGCGAGGCCGTGGCAGAACCGAACGCCGGCGGCCCGTCGATGCGTAGCAGCTACGTGACGTCGCTTTACTTCGCTCTGAGCAGTCTCACCAGTGTGGGATTTGGAAATGTGTCCGCCAACACGGACTCGGAGAAGATCTTCTCCATCTGCACCATGCTCATAGGAGGTGAGAAACGTGTGTGTGTGTGTGTGTGTGTGTGTGTGTGTGTGTGTGTGTGCGCATGTGTGTGTGCGTTTGCATGTGTGTGTGTGTGTGTGTGTGTGTGTGTGTGCGTGTGTGTGTGTGTGTGTGCGTGTGCGCATGTGTGTGTGTGATCTTGTTTAACTATATTCGTGGGGTCCAAAAACCGGGAGTCCACTATACTTGTGGGGTCCGGACAGCTTTGTGGGGTTAAGACTTGGTTTTAGGATTAGGGTTAGAATTAGGTTAGGGTAAGGGTTAAGGTTAGGCATTTAGTTATGATGGTTAAGGTTATGGTAAGGGGCTAGGGAATGCATTATGTCAATGAAGGTTCCCCACAAAGATAGTGCCACGTACTATGTGTGTGTGTGTGTGTGTGTGTGTGTGTGTGTGTGTGTGTGTGTGTGTGTGTGTGTGTGTGTGTGTGTGTGTGTGTGTGTGTGTGTGTGTGTGTGCGTGCGTGCGTGTGTGTGTGTGTGTGTTTTAGTTCCTATTTGTATGCATGCTAGTGTTTCCTCTCAGGGCATGACGCTGTTCTTCTCATCGTAGTCTTAAGTACTCACTCAGCTAGTTATCGGGCATCAGAGAGACATCGACACACAGCTCAGTGTGTATATTCCGTTGACTGTTCAAAAGATTAAACGAAAGCTGCTCTAAAGGTCAGCTATGAGTCATGGTGCATACTGCACATGATTTACTCATTTTAAACTCATGAACTATTGCAATGACTGTGTGTGACTATCAGTATTTTGGCGTGAAAAATAGCCAACATTTGTTACTATTGAAAAAACAAACTTAGAGAGTTCTGCCACTCTGCTTTGTACTTTAAAGTGCTCATATTATTCTCATTTTCAGGTTCATAATTATATTTTGAGGTTATATCAGAATATGTTTACATGGTTTCATTCTCAGAAAACACCATATTTTTGTTGTACTGCACATTGCTGCAGCTCCTCTTTTCACCCTGTGTGTTGAGCTCTCTGTTTTAGCTACAGAGTGAGACATCTCACCTCTATACCATCTTTGTAGTGAGTCGCACATGCTCAGTAGCTCGGTAAAACCACATCAGCTAGCTGTTTGTTTCTCTAACTTCAAGGCAGGATCAGCAGGGAGACTTCTTCTAAACAGGGAACACTTCCACCTTAGCGTGGAATACCTGCAGAACAGGGACAGGAAGTAGTTCTTCTGGAGGTTATGGTGAACTAGTGTGTGTTGTAGCAGTGTTTTGCCATTGAGAACGAGCTAGCATGCTACGGTTAGCCGCCTGGTCTCGGCTACTGATGTAGAAAGCCGTGCAGATTTTGACCAGCTCACCCAGAGACTGAAGGCAGGAATCATTCAGAAACCGTATCTCACTCAGAACAACATGGATGGATATTTTCCAAGTTTGTATGTGTGTGGAAGCACCAGAGACACAAAATAACACCCCAGATTTTTTCATAATATGGGCACTTTAAAAGAACATGTGACAAAACACTGATGATTACATTCTCCAGAATACGACCTCGTAAGATCCAGCCAGTAACATCAACACCATTTAACAATGAGGTTTTATTTAAACTAAGCTAAAACTTCCGTTTTTTGTCTTGATAAAATCCAGAAAGGACAGAAGAAATCAAAAGAGGGTCAATAACATGAATATCCATAGTAAAATGAATTTGATTATCTTGGGAAATGTACACATTGTTTCATGTATATAATACATTTACCAACATCAGTACAGATGTTATATTCTGCATGCGTAGGGTTATCTTTAACCCTTGAGTGATTAGATTAGATTAGATTAGATTCAACTTTATTGTCATTGTGCAGAGTACAAGTACAAAGACAATGAAATGCAGTTTGCTTCCAACCAGATGTGCAAAAAGAGCATAAAAGTGCAACGTGATATATACAAAGTATAGACAGGACAAGAAATATAATGCAGTGTAGACAGTAGTGTACAGTTGGTTAACAGAAGGTGGTTTAGAGTAATATAAATTAAATATAAATATGTGCAGTGTATTAGCAGTTACCTTATAAGAACAGAATAAATATGGTTATGTAATATGAACAATGTATGAACAACATGTACAGACATGTGCAATGTAGCAGCAGTGACATTATAAAAGTAGTAAGAATAATATATATGTATATATATGCAGGGTATCATAAGAAAAACAGAATAAATATGGCTATGTAATATGAACAATGTATGAACAACATGTACAGATATGTGCAATGTAGCAGCAGTGACATTATAATAGTAGTAAGAATAATATATATATATATATATATATATATATATATATATATATGCAGGGTATCATAAGAAAAACAGAATAAATATGGATATTCTGATGAACTATATAGACAGATATGTACAGTATGTACAGATATGTGCCGTGTGGTAACATTATAAGAGTAGTGAGAATAATGTGCAGGATGAATAGTATGAAGAGCAGTAGAATATGGTTATGTACAGTGATGGACTGGCCATCTGAAATTTGGGCAAATGCCAGATGGGCCGCATACCTAATGGGCCACTACTGAAAATATGTCTTTGGTTAATTTTGATTAACCAAAGTTATTTTATGCATGCAGCCACAGATATTCAGGAGTGCGTGGAAAGATTAACTGCGAAGGCAGAGTTACTAATTTCCAAGATAGGTTATTGACAAAAATTGGGCCGGTGTGTTGCAAATGCCAGGGCCGTTTCTCGATCTATCTATCTATGTATAAGTGTAGTTACAGTATATACTAAACTCAATTCCTTTTGAAAATGTAGCATCGGTAGACATTTGTGTGAAAGGTGACACACTTTCACACAAATGTCTACAGATGCTACATTTTCAAAAGGAATTGAGTATGTGAGTTTAGTCACAGAACTTCTGTATTTAGCACTGGCGATCCGATCGCCCAGGACATATTTTAAAACCAAGTGTAAACAGGGTCCCTTTTTAAGTTATGGCTTGTGATGTTGTTGTGCTGATCCATTATGAAGAGAGCTGAATGTTCTGGAAGAAAGCAATAAAAGAAGAAATGAGAAAGAAATGGAGGGAATGGAAAGGTTATTTGGTGGGAGAAATGCCAAGATTTATGGTCAGAGGACACAATGATGTGTTAGGATTGTCTCAGGCCTCAGTGCACATTAAGTGGGCTACACACACACACGCACGCGCACACACACACACACACACACACACACACACACACACACACACACACACACACACACACACACTTATACTGGACCTGCAAGGACATTGTATTGACCTACATTCATTCTCTGGAGGCTGAAACTTAAACTGCCTACATGCAATTATATGAACTTGTGTGAAGAAAAGATTTTGGTTCCACAGTGAATACATGGCAGGCACACACACACACACACACGCACACACACACACACACACACACACACACACACACACACACACACACACACACACACACACGCACGCACACACAGCTAGTCAAATCACATACTTCACATGATACTTCTGTCTGTGCTCGATATTTCCTGACTGATAGAATAATGTATTCTGCTAGTTTCCAGTGAAAGGTGCTAATGAGCCTTAGGCAAGTCTTGGGCAAGTTTTTGGCACTTTTTCAGACTTTTTTTTGGCACTTTTTCTATGCTTTTTTCCCGTTTTGTTTGCTTTTGCGATCTTTTTTTGCCGATTCTTTTCTATGACGGCTAAGAACTCTTTTTTTCTGACTTTTTTGGGGGTTTTATGTCGACCAAACTTTAAGTGAGAAGACTATATGAGACATGCAATAATACAGTCATAGATATTAGACTTTTTCTATTAAATAAACACATGTCAATAAACTCTACATGTCCGGCCCTTGGTGTGATTCTCTTTTTCCAGCGTGGCCCTCTGGGAAGTTGAGTTTGACGCCGCTGTCTTAGAGCATCAAATATGTTCTAATCCACAGGTGAAATAGTTTCCAACAAATGTGCAATCTGCTGCTGTTTAGGTAAGTAACATTTGCTTAAAGCTGCGTTAGGAATTAATTTAACAATTTTTAATAATGACGAAGAATCCATTTTCATCCATTCAGAAGCAGCCGATGACTGACAGAGTGACGAAGTGTTGAGACGAACACTTTTGTCTGTTCAAAAGAAACTATCCTAATCCTTTAATTCAATTTGGGCTTTTGGAGTGTGGTGCAGATTGTGAAGATCCCAGACATCAACAACTTCTCAGTCCCTCCCCCCTTTCTGCTAAAGCCCAAAACGGTCTCCTAAGCCCCCACAAGGGAGAATGAATGCGTGTGTATGAGCAGTGATTGACACGCAGTAAGACACGCCCCTTGGCCCTGATTGGTGCATCTGAACAGGGAGCGGTGGATTTTTGTAAATCCCCCTCCAGGCTGTAGGTGGAGCCAGAGGAGCTGGATTTATTTTAAATGACCTGCTTCATGTAGTTCTACTGGAACATCGGGTCAGTTTCAGCAGGTATGACAGAAAGGTAGTTTTAGAAGTATTACCTACTGCACCTTTAAATGACTTTGATGTCTCTTGTGTATAGTCCTTGACTATAGGAGAGTGATCTGAGCAAAACACAGAGAGAGAAAGAGAAAATAAATTAAACTATAGTTTCATTAATCTCTAAACTTTAGAGTTCTGCTGTGCTGAGCTTCCCTGAAGCTAAGCAGTGTGTGCCCTTTAGCTCTCCCCGAAAGATATTTATACGTCTGTACTCTGGAGTTTTCTCTAAATGTGAGGTGGGTCACTACCTGAAGGAGCATTCATCCTAAATTAATGTCATTCGTCTGGGTGTCAGTGGACTGTGTAAGTGTCCTGTGGTCTGAACGCTGTATCAGCGGCTTTTCTACTTGGGCTAGAAATATATTCAGGGAGAGAAACTGCTCGGCAGTGCAGTCAGAAAAGTGCACTGCGAGATTGATTCCAGTCCTTACTGCTGGCTAGCTGTGTTCAAATCATAGACTGTATAATATGACAGAGCGTGTGTGACGTCACCCATTGGTTGGTGGAGATCTGCTATGAGTCGTCGAGTTTGCCTACGGGAGTCTCCCTCTGCAGGAATTCAGACAGAATGCAGGTTTAAGGAGTCTCCCCCTGCAGGAATTTAGAGAGAATGCAGGTTTAAGGAGTCTCCCCCTGCAGGAATTTAGAGAGAATGCAGGTTTAAGGAGTCTCCCCCTGCTGGAATTCAGACAGAATGCAGGTTTAAGGAATCTCCCCCTGCAGGAATTCAGACAGAATACAGGTTTAAGGAGTCTCCCCCTGCTGGAATTCAGACAGAATGCAGGTTTAAGGAGTCTCCCCCTGCAGGAATTCAGACAGAATGCAGGTTTAAGGAGTCTCCCCCTGCAGGAATTCAGACAGAATACAGGTTTAAGGAGTCTCCCCCTGCTGGAATTCAGACAGAATGCAGGTTTAAGGAGTCTCCCCCTGCAGGAATTCAGAGAGAATGCAGGTTTAAGGAGTCTCCCCCTGCAGGAATTCAGACAGAATGCAGGTTTAAGGAGTCTCCCCCTGCAGGAATTCAGACAGAATGCAGGTTTAAGGAGTCTCCCCCTGCAGGAATTCAGACAGAATGCAGGTTTAAGGAGTCTCCCCCTGCTGGAATTCAGACATAATGCAGGTTTAAGGCACTTCCGCATTTGCAGCACTTTGCCGAACCGAATGCTTTGTCCATTAATATTAACAGTCTGTGGTTCAAATCACATCAGCGTGTGAAAGTGTTTTAAAAAATACCACATCAAGAGTCATTGCTCATACTGGGATTAGATTAAAGCTGTTTGGGGTTTTAGATTAATAATTTAGTTGTTATATAGTACGTGTTTTCTTCACCAGAAATAAAAGATGTATTCAACTTTGGGATTCTTTTTATTTCAGTTGTGTGTTACTTCCATTTTGTGAAAGCAGTAATCCACTCGAGGCCGTGGCTGCTTTCAGAGCAGCTAAATCCTTTTAAGCGTGGTGCTCTTTAACTTCTTGGGGCTCGTGAAGACGTCCTTTTGAAGCTCCCCGCTGTGCAGAAGCATTATGGGATTTTCCCTGAGCCGTTTCCAGATAAAGGCTAATCAAAATGACTGTGTAATTTTTTTTAACCTTTATTTATCCTGGTAAGTCGATTGAGAACAATGTCTCATTGTCAAGGAGGACCTGTCACATTCCCATAGTTCCCTGTCCCAACCACAGTCTGATCTGCTGGCCACTGAGCAGCTCCACTGAGCAGCTCCACTGGAGCCGTTGGAGGTTAAGGTGCCTTGCTCAAGGGCACCTCAGTGGTGGTGATCTGGGGATTGAACCAGCGACCTCGCTTCTTAACCACTAGGCCAATTCACCAATTGAATCTGTATCATACTGAAAACACACAACCTTTCCTCTTCTCCAGCTCTGATGCACGCGGTGGTTTTTGGCAACGTGACGGCCATCATCCAGAGGATGTACTCGCGCCGCTCGCTCTACCACACCCGCACCAAGGACCTGAAGGACTTCATCAGGGTCCATCGGCTGCCCAAGGCCCTGGAGCAGCGCATGCTGGAGTGTTTCCAGACGACCTGGTCGGTCAACAACGGAATAGACGTTAGTGAGGTGAGTGGGGAGGCACCGGGGGGGTGGGGGGGGGGGGCGGACATTTTATCCAAATATAGTATAGAAAATCTGCTTAGTAATAAAGGAAATATTGGATAGAACAACACACTGTTATTCTGCTAAATTAAAAGCATTTATTATTAATTTCACTTGTTTTCATTGATCATATTTCCGAGGGGGCCAGTGCCACCCTGTGCCCCCCTTCTAGCCCCGCCCCTGAGAGCGGCTCACATTCAACTAAACACAGAAGTATGAGTGTGTGAATATTGCAGTTTTTCGTGAAAAAAATCCTTCCAATTTAAACCTTACATCTGCATTAACATTAAAGGGTAATTTCACTCAAAATACAAAAAAAAGCTAGTCCTGCAAAAAGTTTAAATTTCAGTCATTGTGGTTTTGAGATATGTGCGTCTCAGATTTCTGCTACAACTCCAGCACAGTGGCGGTAAACTGTAGCCTGGCAAGCCACACCCACATCCAGATGTTGGGTCTGGGAACTCCCCATTGGCCGGGCTCAATCCGAGGGGCGGGATAAACGGTTGTCTTTCAGATTCCCTCTGCACGCAAAACGATAGCGCTACAACCAACCAGAGCAAAGCTAGATCATAGATTCAACTTTAAACTCCGAACACATCTTCCTTTTTTAAGAATAACTTCAGTGCCGTTCTTTGTTCTGAACTCCAAGTCTTCCAGAAGACCGCTGTTCGCCAGCAGCAGCCATAAGCCCCGCCCACCAACTCTATACACGATGTGATTGGCCCGACTAGAGTTTGGTTTTTCCAGCTCGCAAACCAACGGAGAGTTGCTAGACGACCCTGGCTGCAGATTACATTTGCTGCCGCTAGGGTGGTCTAGATTTCTAGGCTATAAACTGCACAATGCACAACTCTTTCAAAAATGACATTGAGAAAAACTCAGCAACAGTTTCCAAATGCAATTAAAAATCTACAGATCTTTAGTTTCAGTCTTCAGCATTTTCTTCAGTGATTAAAAACCCCAATAAAAGCATTGAGGTTTGTGGATTATCCTGAGTAACTGGGACATTAACACCACCGGGGGGGGGGGGGGGGGGATGGTGATTCGTTTTGGGTGAAGTGGCCCTTTATAGCAGTGGTTCCCTTATTTCACGTATGTCCGTCATGCCCTTTTTTTTAGCAAAGAAACTTTATCAAGCAAGTTAGCTGCATGTTTTTCTTTCTGTTGTGCAAATAAATGCCAGTTAAAGTTTGTCAGAAGTTATACCCACAAAAGACACAAGGCTCCCCTGAAAGTTTGGACATTTAGAGGACTAATTCTTATTTTGGATTTAACTTTTACACGTGTTTGCTTGATGAGCAGCATCTGTTTTTCTTCTCCGTCCTGTTTATCTTTACTTTATGTATAATTTAGCTTTCAGAGTAAATCTTGACAACCTGAATCTTGATAGCCTTTTTTTTTTTCATCTTTCATTCTGCTCCACATTCTCACACATCGCATCATGTTTGGGAATCGCTGCTCGCGGGTAATCAAAGACAGTGGAGGGTTTTTTTTTGTTGCTGAAAAGGCTGTGTGGAAGCCAGCTGTTTGCTTGAAGTCTTAGGAGAAGAACAGCTGTTAAGTGTGAAACCACCTCTCGCTTTGCAGCTACTGAAGGACTTCCCAGACGAGCTGAGGGCCGACATCGCCATGCATCTGAACAAGGAGCTGCTGCAGCTGCCGCTGTTTGAGTCGGCCAGCCGGGGCTGCCTGCGCTCCCTCTCCCTCATTATCAGGACCTCCTTCTGCGCTCCGGGCGAGTTCCTCATCCGGCAGGGAGACGCCCTGCAGGCCATCTACTTCGTCTGCTCGGGCTCCATGGAGGTTCTCAAAGACAACACTGTGCTGGCCATACTGGGTGAGTATTTACTTAAAGGTATAGTGGAGGATTTTCTTTTTCCGGGTGGATCATCAAGACTATTGGTCCTCCTAGTTGTCAATCATTCTGGGATATGTTTACGTAAGGCCGTCGTACGTGCTCGTCCCGAGGTAGTTTTCGCTTTCTGCGGCCTCTAGCCCGACCGCTGCCTCCCCCTCTCTCACGGCCGCCTGCTTCCCGCTCTCGGCTGGTGCTGGCTCTTGCGCCCCCGCCCCGACCTCGTCTCCCTCGGCCTCTAGGCGCCCTGGAAAGATGTAAACAGAGCATGCACGAGGAGAACTAGGCGTGTGCATGCTCTCTCGTGCACACTTTTAATAAGCGTTCCCTTTCGAGAGCAGGTAGAGTGTTGTGCATGTGCATTTTTTGCATGTGCGGTTCTTTTCTAAAATTCGGGAAAATCCTCCTCTATACCTTTAAGTAACATTTTCAATGCAGGACTTTTACTTGTAACTGAATATTCTTACAGTGTGGTATTTCAATCAGGAGAGACTTCGTTGCAGATATGTAAAGATTTATTGTACATGTGCATAATAAGAAATGCACAAAGTCTTTGGGGATTAGACTCCATCGTTAAAGATATTTTAAAGGGGTAGAGAAGCTAGACATATTCCCCCTGATAGACACTGGTGATGGTGGAGAGGGTGCCGTGTTTGACGATGACCAGAGGTGGAAGGGGAGGAAGAGGGTTGCACGTTTGCCTGAAAAGACAGCTGACAGCACGGAGAGAAGACATTTCAAGCAGGATGTCATGCTGTGATTGGATCATGAATTTGGTGGCCATTTCTGGTTGGTTTACTGCAAAGTCAACGCCTCTTAACAGCTGAATAGTTTTAGGGAGAGAGAGCGGTGATTGAAGTAATTTAGAAGTCTTCCTGAAAGAATTTGCGCTGAGTAAAGGATCTGACTACGTCTTCCACCACAGTTTATGTTCAACAGTAAATGCAGCTATCAGAAAACGGCTTTAAAATATACCAAAATAAAGTGTCCTGGAAAGCAATGAGCTGTGTATGCATGAAGGAGTGTTATTATTATTATTATTATTAGTAGTAGTAGTAGTAGTAGTAGTAGTAGTAGTATGTTGTTATATGAGCTGAACTCACAGGAGAAGCTTTAAAAATAATAAATAAATAAAATAAAATATGTTTTTGTCAGATGTCAGTGGCAGCCAGCAGCTGTAATAAGTACTTTGTTCAGGGTGATAGATGTTTTGTGGGTGGCTTGCAGTTATGTTTTTTTTTTTTCATAAGTAGACACATGCCAATATGAAATATGGTTTAAAATATTCACAAAATTATTACCAAAAAAGGAGACTCTGGCAGGATTAAAGCAAACTCAAATGACTAAAAACTGTATTTTCTACCATGAATAAGGTAAGGTGCACAGTTCAAAGACACTATATACATATACAAAAAAATAAAAAGATAAATATGGTTTTATATACAGTGTGATATGCAGTGTGGAGTAATGATATTGCACAGTATTATCAATATTATCGAACGTATTAAATGCACAGTAGGTGGACAGAAGAGAGTCCGGGGGTTGGGGGGATAGACTGTGAAGTCAGTGCATGTGTGAGTTCAGAGTGGTTCTGGCTTTTGGAAAGAAAGTGTTCTTGAATCTGTTAGTCCTTCTTCTGATGCACCTGTAGCGCCTCCCTGAGGGCAGCAGGTCAGACAGGTCAGCGCCGAGGGGGGGGCTGTTCCTGGTGATGTCTTCTGCTCTGCTGAGGCAGCGGGAGGTGTAAATGTCCATCAGGGAGGGGAGAGGGCAGCCAATGATCTTCTGTGCTGCCTTATAGTCAACTAGTGGAGGAACCTGACTGTCTGATATCCAGTCCCTCCACAAAAACGTGATTATGCGATCGCATAATTCAATGCATAATCAGCCAAAGTCTGCATATTTATGCAGGGGGGGGGCGCATTTTTTCAAATACGCCGCACTTTCGCTGCATAAATTGCAGACTTCTGCACAAAATATGCGGGGCTTGCATGATTTCATAATCCCCGCATTTTCATTGCAAAAAAGTCACATATATCTCAGCAGGAAGTTGAAAAATGTTGTTTACTTCACACAAGAGCAGCCATTTTCCCCTGTTGCCATGGGAACATTATGAAGTGATGCAATTTCGCCTAGTAAGAACACGGTGTTGGGGGGGAAATCACTTTTTTTTTTTCTTTTTCATCAAACCGCAGTTTTTGCAAGTTCCTGCAATTTTTGCAAGTTCCCAAAAAATTTTGCAAGTTCCCGCAATTTCATCGCATAAAATTGCATAAATATCCCGCATATTCCATCGCATTTTTTAAGAAAACGTGCCGCATAATCAAGGATTTTTGTGCCTCAACAATCACAAAAGAACTCTGCGTTTTTCTGGAGGGACTGTATATCAAGGATATGGAATAAATGCTCAAAGGGCTTGCCATAGGTTCCACACACAGAGATTGAGTTTACTGGAATTAGCATGTAGCTGTGTGAGGAAAACATTTGTGCGTGTGCGTGGCGTTTGTGAAATGGCGTGATCATATGTCCTCACTCCCGTCGGTCTCAGGAGATGTGAAGGCGGAGCTGTGTGCCAGTGAAGCCTAATATTAAACAGGACTGATTTGCAGACAGCGCGTGGGAGGAACGAGCACAGAGTCATGCTCTGCACGGCTGCTTTTACCACAGCCTCCGATATCACAACTACCAGCATCACATTACATGTCATTTCTATATACGAGGATACAAAGTCACACTTCATTTACTCCTTTATATGTATTAATTATATAGACCCTTTGTTCTGCTCCATCCTTTCTAGTCTCTTTAACGTGACAGCTGCACTATATTCATACACATATTCTCAATCTGAGGCCGCAGATTTTTCTCTGCGTTTTGGCCTTTTGTTCATGCAAACTGCATTTTAGGTCACTGAAAACGGACCGTTTGGAAATCTTCTCCCAGGGTGAAGACGTTCAGAAAACTCCGTTTTCAGTGTTGTCATGTATGCAGGGATATAATAGTTTTTGTCTTGTAATGGCAGAGTGTGCGCCGTTATATCCGTTATGAGGCGTCACAAATGAGCCGACATTTTCGTAGGATTCATAAAGGCTCCGACACACCAACCAGACGGTTCTGACCACCAACCAGACGGTTCTGACCACCAACCAGAAGGTTCTGACCACCAACCAGACGGTTCTGACCACCAACCAGACGGCTCTGACCACCAACCAGACGGTTCTGACCACCAACCAGACGGCTCTGACCACCAACCAGACGGCTCTGACCACCAACCAGACGGTTCTGACCACCGACCAGACGGCTCAGACCACCAACCAGACTCGAGTCACCGACCTCGCCAGACAGTAATGGTGCGTTCTTTTTGCCTCCGAAGTCGGAGGTCGCAACTGAGAATGACGTCACACACGGGTTGAATGCGTTCTTTTTGCAAGTCTGATGTTCATTGTTTCCATTAGCTCTCGCCAGGTTAGCCATCGTTAGCAACGCCAGTTTAAACAACGTATACGCAGTTTTTTTTGTGCATACAAACCGCGTGACAACACAGATAGAAGACAGCGCTGCGTGTACGACTGATTTAGTGAGACACAAATAACACAGAAGTGCTTATAACTGTATATTATAACTATGTTACTACAGCTTTCACAACGGTCGATACAGGGGGCAGCCATGATGTACGAGATCCGAGCTCGTAAATACGAGGTCAGGGGGCGTGTTTGCGACTTTGACCTCGTAAAATACGAGTTGCGAAGCAAAAAGAACGCACCATTAG
>CM042434.1:986896-994396 GCA_023631565.1 Gymnocephalus cernua | reverse complement strand
CCCGTAATACCTCGGGGGGGGCTTCGCCTGTCAAAAGCCTCACAAATGAATGACGCCCAGTAACTATAATACATTTACTTTTTCTTTTTGACATCATGCTGTGTTCAGTTAATTATCTCAATGAAAATACTGCATATATAGCAGCACTGTTGGTATCTTCAATAACACCCTGGCTTTGTGGTTTAGTTGTTCTGTGAAATGCCAACACACAGCTTCTTTGAACAAAACGCTCATCAGGGTTTTAAAACAATAATCCTTTGAACACAATAACTCCAAAGGAAATAGTGCACGGTGCCCATAATAATTATGTCTGGAAAACTGTCACCTGTACAGACGTGTGGCTGAAGGAAGAAAAGTCTCTCACTGCAATGATTCCTTCCCAGGGACTCTTGCTACTGCAAGTTATACAGATGCTGTAAGCCAGGGGGGTCAAACTCAGTTTCCCAGAAGGCCACACTGGAAAATACCATATCCTACCCTACCGTATCCTACCCAATCCTGCCCTATCCTATTCTATCCTACCCTACCATATCCTACCCTACCCTATCCTATCCTATTCTATCATACCCTACCCTATCCTACCATATCCTACCCTACCCTATCCTATTCTACCCTACCCTATCCCACCTTACCCTATACCTACCTACCCTACCCTACCCTACCCCACCTTACCCTATACCTACCTACCCTACCCTATCCTACCCTACCCTGTCCTACCCTATCCTACCCTACCTATTCAGACATGGAGAGATTATTGACCTGTGTTTATTTAACGGAAAAAGTCAAATATTTTGACTGTATTACTGCATGTCTCATATATTGTAGTCTTCTCACTTACATTTTGGGCCTCATAAAGGCCGGAAAAGTTTCTCAGCCTACGCCAAATACGTTGAAAAAAGCACCAAAAAAATTGGGAAAAGGCAGAAAAACGCGTCAAAATTGTCTGAAAAAGTGACAAAAACATCAGAAAGCGCCAAAAAACTTCCAAAAAAGTCCAAAACGTTAAAACAAAGTACATCAAGCATTGAAAAAAGTGCATAAACCGCCGGAAAAGGCGTCAAAAATGTCGAAAAACAGGTCGGCTTAAATTTATTGTGAACCTAAATTGAAAGGTGGGCCGGATCAAAACCTGCGAGGGGCCGGATTTGGCCCTCGGGCCTCAAGTTTGACACACGTGCTGTAAGCTAACTGAATATTTTGCATGTTTCTTAGCCACCAAACATAACATGCAACAGGCCGACTGACGTAAAGCGAATACTAATACTCACCTTGTATTATATATTGTATTGTATTATATTGTCTTATAAATATGAATTCTATAGTTAATTATTCTATATCTTTTTTGTTATTATTTTGTTATAGGGTCTTGAATTATTGTTGCTAGTGTGTCAACTTTCCTTGATTTTTGTCTTGGTGGGTGGCGATGACGAGGGGAGGGGGACGACGGGGTGTATGTTTATGTTGCAAATCGTATGTTTTGTGTGTTGTGTTTAAAATTAATCACAAAAATCCAATACATTCTCCCACTCTTCTTTGTTGAAATTAATTTGCAGGTCCATTCCTTCTGTTTTTGATGATCTGCAGCTCCGACCGTCTGCGTGTTTAATTTACTTACCCTCTCTGATTCCCTCAGAGGGGGGGGGGGAGACAGTTAGTGAAAATATGTACACTCTGTCTCCTTTAACCTGCTCCAAAGAGATAAATGCGTCTGTGTGTCTTTCTGCATGCGCAGGTAAAGGAGATCTGATTGGCTCGGACTCGCTGACGAAGGAGCAGGTGATCAAGACCAACGCCAACGTCAAGGCCCTGACCTACTGCGACCTGCAGTACATCAGCCTCAAGGGCCTCCGCGAGGTCCTCCGCCTCTACCCCGAGTACGCCCAGAAGTTCATCAGCGAGATACAGCACGACCTCACGTACAACCTGCGAGAGGGCCACGGGGCTGATGTGAGTCACACAGTGCTGAAGGATGGAGAGTAATGCCACAGGTTTGAGAGTTGTGATTGGATTCTTCCGATTGGATTTTTCTTTTTATGTTCTGTTTTATTAGCCCGGCTCCGCCCTCCTGCGTACTTCCTCTCAATTTTAATTTTCCTTCGGTACTCCGTCTGGGTTTGCGGTATATTCTCCGGCCAATCTTGACCGGTCCAATCAGCGACCAGAGGCAGCGGCTGAGAACGATGACGTCGAGGTCGTGCTCTAGTTTGAGTTGTAGTCCCGTCATGGCGGCGGAGAAAGATGCGAGCGAAGCCACTCGGTCCGTTGTGGCAGCGCTGCTGAATATCCAGAAGTTAAAGCCCGAGTAAGAACAGTCTTTGCTGAGTTCTGTTGGTGGCCGTGATGTCGTGGTCCTCCTCCCCACGGGGGTCAGGAACAGTTTGAAGGAGTCAGCTACGGCTAACGCTAGCGATGCTAAGCTAAGTCACGACCAAACGTTAGCGATCGGTTACGGCAGATCCAGAGCAGCTGGTAGGACCAGGGTAGTCTGGACCAGAGTCTGGTAGGACCAGGCTACTCTGGACCAGAGTCTGGTAGGACCAGGGTAGTCTGGACCAGAGTCTGGTAGGACCAGGCTACTCTGGACCAGAGTCTGGTAGGACCAGGCTAGTCTGGACCAGAGCTTCGTAGGACCAGGCTACTCTGGACCAGAGTCTCGTAGGACCAGGCTAGTCTGGACCAGAGTCTGGTAGGACCAGGCTACTCTGTACCAGAGTCTGGTAGGACCAGGCTACTCTGGACCAGAGTCTGAGTAAACTGGTCCTACCAGACTCAGAGTCTGGTAGGACCAGGCTACTCTGGACCAGAGTCTCGTAGGACCAGGCTAGTCTGGACCAGAGTCTGGTAGGACCAGGCTAGTCTGGACCAGAGTCTCGTAGGACCAGGCTACTCTGGACCAGAGTCTGGTAGGACCAGGCTAGTCTGGACCAGAGTCTGAGTAAACTGGTCCTACGAGACTCTGGTCCAGACTAGCCTGGTCCTACCAGACTCTGTCTGGTAAGAGTCTGATAGGACCAGGATCCTGTGTCCCTTAATATTATAGTAAGTGATTCATTTTCAAGTTAGCATGTGAATGTGCTAGTGGCCAGTATGTAAATCTGGGAGGCGGAGCTTCTGTAGTTTTTTGGCAGTTCAAATATCAACGATCTTTGCGCACTTTACTGCACCTTTAAGGGCACAAATAAAATATTTTAACAACATACGTTGGTTTTGTGAAATGTCAATAAAAAAAGATAGTGATATTTTGATAAAATTACAAAAAGGGATTCTTGTAAAAATAGAATAATATGGTTATTTTGTATGAGAAAATGGGTCTTAACAACATCAAAACATCTAGTTATGAAGTGAAAAGGGTTTTGTAAAAACGAGAAAAGTTTATCATTTATACAAGAAACTGACTGAATATTTTTGAGTCATGTTGGCAGGAATACGCTGCCGTACACAACACACTAGATCAGTCAAACTATTGGCACGTGCAGCCTTGAAATGAAAATGAAAAAAAGACATTTTATACTGTGCTAATGTTCCTGAGGCCTGAGAGACGCCTTAAGACAAGTCTCATGGATAAAAGCTATGCATGACCTCTCCTCCACTACTGTAAAATACACACACGGATCTGTGCTCACATGGACTACTCCTATCCACACACAAACACCCAGCCGGGCCTCTGGCTGGTGCAGCAGCAGCAGAGGGAGCAAAACACAGGGACAAGAATAGCTCAGTGCTGCTGTTTGAAGCTGTCCTGTTGCTAAAAATAGTGCAGGGGGGAGCATGGGCTGTCCCTGACTGGCTGTGTACCCCGCAGCTGCTGCTAAGATTGGATCCTGCTCGATAAAAATAGCCCAGCCAGCCGAGGAGCGATGAAGGGGAGGGGGAACTTCGCTTTATTTTCTCTTCTGCTCTTGCTCAGTTCCTCCCTTTTCCACTGCAGTGCTGTGAGTTTCTCCTGGGCACACAGCACGCTTACTGCAGAGTGCACGTTGAGTGCAAACATATCAGTGTGTGTCTGTCGCAGTATCTACAAGGATGCACAATTCCAGATGCACAGGCTGCTGCCCATTTCTTTGGTCTGGGGCTGCAGATGTCCATCCTGGTTATGTATGCAGAACCCTTCTGGTACCAGCAGCCCAGGAGACTGTGTTTGCATATGTATGTAAGAAAAGACTGCTGTAAAAATCCTGCAGATGTTTCAAGAGGCAATCCCAAAGGATGAGAATGTTTATAGCATGCAAAAAAAGAGACGTGTTGGCCGATCCGGTGCAGACTTGATGGAAAAAGAAATACAAGAAAAGATGATAAAGAAGAAGTGGGGAAGTATGAATTGGAAAATCAGGGTACCAAATGTAGAAAAGGGTTTACTAAGCAAGGAAGATAGCTAAAGTTTTTGCCATGAAAAAAAAAGATGAGAAAGGAAAAGATCCATCCTATAAGTAATGGTTGTACTTTCAGTGTCCCTCCTGCTGATTCACAGGCTGCAGATTGACTGTTATGACCTCGGAGCCTTGAGCCAAACAACTTGATGTTGAAGAGCAACCAGTCGGCTGGGTGTTCTGAGCCGTGCTCAAGAAAGAGAAGGATATTACAGCATGTTCCTGTGCTGTTCAATCTCTGCACCAGAAACACGGCAGGGAGAATAACATAGTGCCTGCACATGCACATACTGTACAAACACACTCACACAAAAAGCATTTTGTTCATCTTTGTACTTGCAAGCGCACACACAGTTTACATACAACCACTCACATGCGTGTCTGCAGTCAGACATGAAAAGGTGCATTACTCAATCACACATACATGGTGCGACTGCAAACTTGAGTACACCCACACACACACACACACACACACAGACGAGCACAAGCCGGCACGTGGCAAGTGCACACTCATCACGCCTCCGCATCGCAAAGCGCTCCCTGGTTTCAGAGCTAGGAGCTAAGATTAGACCAAGAGAGCTAAAAATACATTACGGTGGGACAGGGGGGAGAAGAGGAGAAAACAGAGCGAGTATGCTGAGCAGACAGGGTAGGAGGGAGAGAGAGAGGGAGTGGGAGAGAGCACGGGGGAAAGTGGAGGGGCGTTGGCTTGTTTGCATGGTGAGATATGAAATACTTGCATTGCTCAACGGCAGCAGCCATGCTGTGTTCAGGCACGAGTGATGATAGAAATTCACACTGTAATTAATCCCTAAGGCTGTTTTTCATTTGTTTGAATGTCTATATCCACATCCATAAAACCAGAGCAGGTTTTTCTGCCATCCCAGAATGCTGTATGGACTAGCCCAGACCCTCCTCTGCGGCGCTGTGGAGGAAGGTCTGGCAATGCGAGACTCACGGAAACGCTTGTTGGTGCAAAAGCGTTTAGTTTCTCGTTTTGGCCGATCGTCCAAAACGGATCCTGTAAACTGCCTTTCTGAAACCTGGTCCCAGGGTGAAAACGCCGCCCTTGCGCCTTCGTTTGGACGGCGAAGCCGCATACTTGGCGTATCGATGATGATGTCATCGCCACACCACCTCGACCTCTAGCCTTCCCGTGCGTTCATGGACATCGGAAAAACATTATTCCCAGTGAAAACGTCACCATTCAGAGGTGGGAAACTGGGGCTAGATTTAGCTCACATAGTTTCCCAGTTGGCGATGCGTTGTTGACGGCTGACGTTGAAGGGTGAGAATCCGTTCCCGTTGGTTGTCCTGCAGATAACACGAACACATGTCCGTGTGCTGTTTGTGTGTTCGCATAAGAAAACAGCAGCAACTCTTTTGGCCTCCGTGTTTTCACACAGCTGATGCTCTCGGCCACGCCCACCAGCTGGCGCCAGTCATGCAACAAGTTGTTCTGCCAAAACGCCAATATCCAGTCCCTCCAGAAAAACGCAGGGTTTTTTTGTGATTGTTGCGGGCAAAAATACTTGATTATGCGCCACGTTTTCTTAAAAAAATGCGATGGAATATTTTGGATATTTATGCAGTTTAATGCAATGAAATTGCGGGAACTTGCAAAAACTGCGGTTTGATGAAAGAGAGAAACAAAGTGATTCCCCCCCAACACAGTGTTCTCAGTAGGTGACATTATGTCACGTCATAACGTTCCCATGGCAACAGGGGAAAATGGCTGCTCTTGTGTGAAGTAAACGCAACATTTTTCATCTTTCAGGGATTATGAAATCATGCAAGACCCGCATATTTTGCGCGGAAATCAGCAATTTATGCGGCGAAAGTGCGGCGTATTTGAAAAAATGCGCCCCCCCCCCCCCCCCCCCCCCCCGCATAAATATGCAGACTTTGGCTGATTATGCGTTGAATTATGCGATCACATAATCACGTTTTTCTGGAGGGACTGAATATAACGGACGAAGAAGAACACGCATCCCGACCACGTGAACGCTCGCGGTCGGAATAACAACGTAATCACGGCGGCGGTCCCTGATATTCCCAGGTGGCATGAACGCAGCATTAGACCTCGTATCCAGCGACAACGTCTCATAACAACAACAACAACAACAACAACAATGGCGGACTACATGCTGGTGTAGTTTCTGGTTTTCTTTCCTTTCGTCGTCTTCTTCTTGTGTTATAGTTTCTTCTTCTTCTCTGTCTGTTTGTATACAGCGTGCGCATGCTCCGCCTCTTCTTCTCTGTTTTTGGTGAATTTCTGTAGCAGGAACAGCGCCACCTACAGGCCGGGAGTATGAAGTAGCGTGTTGAGTCATTTACTAATGGATCCGTTTGGACGCTAATATTCTTGAAACGATGACAAACATTGTCATTGATTTTTAGACACAGTGCACATGCAGTAAAACTCTTTTTATTGTTTTTTTATTGTTGTATTTAATAAGTTATACCACTGAGGATCCCATGTTTCTGGGAATGTGGGATTTAAAGACTCCGCTGAGCTCCTACTCACAGAGTCATGTTCCTTATTACTCATTATAATCCTGGTAGTGTGAACGAGCATTATAGAGAGATCATTCTATTACAGAAATATACAAAAACACGCCTGAATAGTTACATGAATGAATGAATGAAAGGAACAATATTACACTTTGTTTTGGTTGCTATAGTCAGGATATCTAAAATCTAAAATGCTACAAGCAGTAGAAGACGTTTTGGGACATTTGAAGTCACACCAACTCACTCATAGCGACCACACATCCAGCCACATCTGTTATGATCAAAAAGTTAACGAATTAAAAAGCTGTTTTCTGCATCTTGTGCTGAACTTTTGACGTCTTCTCGTCCAATCACAGACAGACAGAGTCGCAGCTGAAGACACTGAAGACTAAGTTATTGAATTCATAAGCAAGAGAACAGGGACGAGTGTGTGCGTGCGTGCGAGTGTGTGCGTGCGTGTTCAGAGGAAAGTGATGAGGGAAAAGTCCGATGCAGCAGTCTGTATTAAATGTAGCATGACAGGCTTCTTTTTTTGCAGTCTGGCAAAGACGGAGGCAAAACTAAATTTTCTCAAAGCAAAAATGAGAAATAATTGGAATTTAACTTTTTACTAGTCACT
>CM042434.1:981281-986696 GCA_023631565.1 Gymnocephalus cernua | reverse complement strand
AAGCCGATGTGTGTACATTGGAAAGTGAACGTGTCCGTGTGTGCACACAGACTAATGACACCCTGTCTGCTCTGTTTAGTGGTACAGTATGAGTGTACACACACACACACACACACACACACACACACACACACACACACACACACACAGTAATGAGTGCTCTTGCAGCTGATTTACATTCCTCTTCTGTGCGCCCTCTCTTACTGTTGATCCATGTTTTCTCTGCATAGATTCGTGGACGGGATTGAAATGGAGAGCAACTCAACCTCAACGCAGAGGTTTGAGTTCAGTCCCAGCATTTCACCTGCAGCACCGCCGTCTCCGCAAGGTCTCACACACACACACACACACACACACACACACACACACGCGCACACACACACACACACAGAGACAGAGACACACACACACACACTATCTTTGAGGGGACCCATCATTGACATAATGCATTCCCTAGCCCCTTACCCTCACCTTAACCATGACCTCATTCTAACCCTAATCCATGGGGTCCAGCATTTTGGACCCACAAAGCTGTCCAGACCCCACAAGTATACTGGACTCCCGGTTTTTGGACCCCACTAATACAGTTAAACAAGAATACGAACACACACACACACACAGACACACACAGACACACACACACAGACACACACACACAGAGCAGTATTTGTATTTTGACTCTTTGTCAGAAGCATATTTTTTCTGGATGATTAATTTTTTGCATGTTTGTGTGTTTAGGGATACAGGAGCACTCTGAGATCAAGCAGAGTGTGTCTAAACTGACTGAGGAGGTGAGTGCTGACCTGATGATGATGATGATGATGATGATGATACATGAAAATGTCTGCTGTGAAAAAGGCCAATTTATATTTGGTGGAAAGTTAGGCAATGTCTGAGAAAAAAATACATATTTGTGTCTATATAGCTCCACCATGTGGCCATTTATCAAGCAGCACTTTTCATTCTGCTGAATGAGTACTTTTACTTTTAAGCCACTCCCTCCAGAAAAACGTGATTATGCGATCGCAGAATTCAATGCATAATCAGCCAAAGTCCGCATATTTATACGGGGGGGGGGGGGAGGGGGTCGCACTTTCGCTGCACAAATTTCCGATTTCCATGCAAAATATGCGGGGCTTGCATGATTTCATAATCCCCGCATTTTCGTTGCAAAAAAGTCACATATATCTCAGCAGAAAGATGAAAAATGTTGCGTTTACTTCACACGAGAGCAGCCATTTTTCCCTGTTGCCATGGGAACGTTATGAAGTGATGTAATTTCTCCTAGTGAGAACACGGTGTTGGGGGGGAATCACGTTTTTTCTCTTTTTCATCAAACCGCAGTTTTTGCAAGTTCCCGCAGTTTTTGCCAAGTTTCCCGCATTTTCATCGCATAAAACTGCATAAATATCCGCATAATCCATCGCATTTTTTAAGAAAACGTGCCGCATAATCAAGGATTTTTGCCGCAACAATCACAAAAAAACTCTGCGTTTTTCTGCAGGGACTGTTAAGTCTTTCTGATTATACTTTTACTATCTGAAAGTGGGATTTTGAATGTTGTTGCATTCATTTTACTACTAAAATCTGAGAACTCTTTCCTCCACTGGCAAAATGTGATGGTTTCTCACCTGCAGAGGAGACGACAGTTCACTTAAACGTTTGCACTTAAGTTTGCATCTATGTGCAATGCCCCAATATTCCTTCACATGATTTAGGTACTCAAAATTATGAGCACCATCAACCAATCGGTTTTTATATTATTAAAATGTCAGATTTAGAGGGATATTATGCTGCCTTAGCAGAGGTACACAAGCTCTGTTCGTGTTTACATCTTAATATTCTATCTCAGCATGCACTCTATATAGTCTAAATAAATAAATAAATGGTGCCATGTCTGTGAACATTTTGTATAGTCTGTAACAGATTATGATTAAGTTTTACACAAATAAGGATTAACTTCATCAGCAACCGCAATTAGAATAGATCATAAAATCTGCATTATCATTGTATTAAATACAATACATACCAGCTTCATTTACCATCTCAATCTGGTGTGTGTGTGTGTGTGTGTGTGTGTGTGTGTGTGTGTGTGTGTGTGTGTGTGTGTGTGTGTGTGTGTGTCTGTGTGTGTGTGTGTGTGTGTGTGTGTCCACCCAACAGATGAACAGTCTCTCTAAACAAGTCTCCAATCTCAGCCACGAGCTGCAGGAAATGACACGCCTTCTTAAGCCCCTCCTCCAAGCATCACCGCAGCCAATCCTGATGACCATGATTCCAAACTTCACCCCGCCCCCTAGCAGTGCCAGCCAGCTTTCAACTAGCGCCTGTCTCGTGCTGCCCCCTCCCTGCCTCCCCATGTCCCTTCCAGAGACCTGGCACTCATTCCCTGTTGGACAGTGGCGACGCGCAGACGGCGTGGACTTGCCAGGATGCCTTCTCCCGACTCCTCATTCACCGAAAAGGCCTCATTCATCTTCTTCAGCATCGCCACAGCTCCCATCCGAACACCCAGGGGCCGACATCAAGGGCCCCAGCCACTCCAACCTTTCCCCCCCCGAGGAAGGACTTCCTGAGGGTACCCCGGTCCTCCACGCTTCCTCCAGTAACGGGATATATTTGCCCTCTCTGCAGGACCAGCCTCCCCTGGCCTCTCTCACACCCCTTCCCCCTCCCTCTCCTTCTCCATGTCGCTGTGCTCCTCGCCATCGCCGTCCGTTTCCCCCTGCCGAGGCCCCCACCTGTCCCGACCGGGTAGCTTTTCCAGCAGAGGCCTGCTCCCCCCGCCACCCTCCCAGGACACCCCCCCTCCCCCGTCCTTCCACTGCTCAGCTCCCCCGTCGCTCACATCCTCCCCTGGAGACCACGCGCCTCCGCCTTCCGTTCCTCTCGTATCTCCCGCCGTCTCCCTGCCGCTGTCTCTGGACTTTGTCAGTGCGAGGAACAGGCAGGGAGAGACCCAGACTCCACTTTGGTGCAACTCACAGCTGCGCCGCGGCGAGGCCAGACCTGTCGCTCATCCCCAGGAGCTGGAGATGCAGGAGTGGGGACGACAGGTGCAGGACGGGAAGTCGTCCACAGAGCACATCAGCTTCATCGATGAAGAGGAGCCAGCGTTATGAACGGGTTAAGGGGAGACACTGCAGGTGAACAGGGAAAACATTTAAACTAATAGATATCACCGTGACATTCCCCCAGTTGATTACTTACATTAGGACAATATTGTATTTCAAGCTCGCCACCAGCCACTCAATAGATTACCAGAGTTTTTTTGGCTGGTGAGAAATGCAAATCTACCAGACACTTGCATATTTTACCAGCATGTGGCTGGTAGACGGTGCTAATTTAGTCTGGCTATCACCAGACAGACCGGGCTGGCTTTACCCAGTCTAGTGCTAACTTTTAACCCTGGTCACAAAAAGACAAAATGTAGTAAAATACACACCTAAATGTGTATTTTGGAGTCTGAAAGAAGACATATTGTAGAAGCAAAATAGCCATAAAACTAAAAAATGTTATGTGTTTTTGCCTGTAGTGTCTCCCCTTAAAACTGAGCAAAAGCGCAAAATGACAAAAAACAAAAGAGTAGCAGGGAATGAAAGAGATGGAAAAGTGACGGCTGGATGATGGAATGAGAACCAATGAGAGACAGACCGCTGGTCCATTTCACACAGGAAGTGACTGGTCAGACAGGAACACGCCTGGAGGCGGAGACACAATGCCAGCTGTCAGCCAATCAGCGTGAAGGAGAACCTTTCAACACTGATCAACCACAGAACTACAACAGCACAAATTGTCTTACAGTATCAACACTTCAGTAGCATTAGTCGACCCCCCCCCCACACACACCCTGCAGATTCTGGGACACACAGGGCCAGAGCACATCCAGTGATCTCTGCAGCCGCTAACGGATTATACAAATATTGCTTTTTAGAAACAGTATGGTCTAAAAAAAATAAAAAATAAATAAAGAAGGGGGGCAGGTATACACATAGCGGGAAACATGTCTGCCAAATAACCGGCTCCACCACCGCACCGTCTGGGAATGTAAACTCTTCCTTCAGTCTCAGTCACACCAGGTGACCTCACCTGGAGAGCCAGTTTGTTACACCAATGGGATTATATTTCAAATTTAAAAAATCTGCGTCTCGGCTGGTGGAGGAAAACACATCCAACCAGTCCCTCCAGAAAAACGCCATTTATGATTATGCGATCGCATAATTCAATGCCTGATCAGCCTAAAGTCTGCATATTTATGCAGGGGGGGGGGGGGGGGGGCACCGCATTTTTTCAAATACGCCGCACTTTCGCCACATAAATTGCTGATTTCCGTGCAAAATATGCGGGGCTTGCATGATTTCATAATCCCCGCATTTTCATTGCAAAAAAGTCACAAATATCTCAGCAGAAAGATGAAAATGTTGTTTTCTTCACACGAGAGCAGCCATTTTCCCCTGTTGCCATGGGAACGTTATGAAGTGATGTAATTTCTCCTAGTGAGAACACGGTGTTGGGGGGGAATCACTTTGTTTCTCTTTTTCATCAAACTGCAACTTTTGCAAGTTCCCACAATTTTTGCAAGTTCCCGCAATTTTTGCAAGTTCCCACAATTTTTGCAAGTTCCCGCAATTTCGTCGCATAAATCTGCATAAATATCCCACATATTCCATCACATATTTTTAAGAAAACGTGCCGCATAATCAAGGATTTTTGCCTGCAACAATCACAAAAAATACTCTGCGTTTTTCTGGAGGGACTGTCCAACCATCTCTTCAGAGTCGTACACAGGCCGGAAAAAAAACAAAAACATAAAAGACATTTGTTTTTTTTATGTCCACATTTTCTTTCCCTGTGAAAGACGTCCACAGTCGAGTCAGCAGACAGGCGTACGATGAGCAGCGTGCTTCTGTTTGAGTGCGGATCTAAAGCGGTTGGGTTGTGTGCCAAAGACAAAATAAGCAAGATTTACTGTATGTAAAATATGTTGGGAACACAAATATTTGAAAAAACAGCACCCATACGTATCTCTTTATCACCATCATGACTGTTTACAACCAGCCTATCAGATTGTACATAAGTCCCACATCTCTCCTGAGCTTTAGCCATCCAGCCATTCGTGCCTTCTCCACATAAAGACAGAAGTTCCCTAAAGTCCACCTGTTAATGACAGGCAAGCATTTAGATCAAAGAAATTGACATAGAAAGCCATCAGTGTCACTCACAGAAGACACTCGCACCTTTTATTCTAAAATGTTTATTTTTGTTTTTGTCGAAAGCAATGAGGAAATATATTGCGTGTCTGGGAGATGCATCAGAATCAGGCTGGGGAGGAAAAGGGTTACCATCAAACTGCATGAGCTCCAGACTGAGAGTCACCTTCCTAATTCTTATGTAGCACACACACACACACAAAGC
>CM042434.1:973781-976281 GCA_023631565.1 Gymnocephalus cernua | reverse complement strand
AAAAACGTGAGAAAAAAAACGTGAGAAAAAAAAAATGTGAGAAAAAAAACGTGAGTAAAAAAAATGTGAGAAAAAAAAATGTGAGAAAAAAAAACGTGAGAAAAAAAACGTGAGAAAAAACAATTTGAGAAAAAAAACGAGAGTAAAAAAAACGTGAGAAAAAAAAAACGTGAGAAAAAAAAACGTGAGAAAAAACAATTTGAGAAAAAAAACGTGAGTAAAAAAAACGTGAGAAAAAAAACGTGAGTAAAAAATTTTTTTTTTTCAAACACGTGAGAAAAAAAAACGTGAGTAAAAAAAATGTGAGAAAAAAAATGTGAGAAAAAAAACGTGAGTAAAAAAAAAACGTGAGTAAAAAAAATGTGAGAAAAAAAAATGTGAGAAAAAAAACGTGAGAAAAAAAAACGTGAGTAAAAAAAATGTGAGAAAAAAAACGTGAGAAAAAAAAATTGTGAGTAAAAAAAAACGTGAGTAAAAAAAATGTGAGAAAAAAAATGTGAGAAAAAAAAATTGTGAGTAAAAAAAAACGTGAGAAAAAAAAATTGTGAGTAAAAAAAAACGTGAGAAAAAAAAATGTGAGAAAAAAAAACGTGAGAAAAAAAATGTGAGAAAAAAAAAATGTGAGAAAAAAAAAATGTGAGAAAAAAAATGTGAGAAAAAAAAACGTGAGAAAAAAAAATGTGAGAAAAAAAAATTTTGAGTCAAAAAATTGTGAGAAAAAAAAACGTGAGAAAAAAAATTTGAGAAAAAAAAAACGTGAGAAAAAAAATTTGAGAATTTTTTATTTTTTTGTTGAGCAACAGAAAACTCCGATTGGACAGATAGTCTAGCTAGCTGTCTGGATTTACCTTGCAGAGATCTGAGGAGCAGTTAACCAGAGTCCTCACAAATCAGCCGGAGGTTAGAACGCCAACACAGAGACAGAGGAAGGGGACGGACATCCGGCTGAAATTAGGGACATCCGGGCGGAGTTTACGGCGGCGCCTGAACAATCCGGGAAGCGTAACGTCGCCGATATATAGACTAATATGCATCTGATGAGAATGCTGTGTGCTTTATGATTTTCTTTTTGTGGCCCACCTGTCGCAGAGGTTGGGGTCAGAGGCCTGGGTGAGTTTGTGCAGGATGTCCACAAAGCCCATCTCCCTCAGCTTGTCCTGACGCTCCTGAGAACCTGGGAACACACGAGAATAAAGCAGAGACGGGAATCCATTCATTCCTTCATCTCACATCTACAAACCCATGTACAAATTAAAAAGGCATTAATGGCTTTGTCGTTTCTTTAAGCATTTAGCGCACCAAAAATATGAAGTGTTTCGTAGACAACAGGTTTTTCACTTTGCGTCTAAAAGAAAATGTGTTGAACTTTGACCTGAGCTGTGCTGACCTTTGTGGGAACAATCGCTGTTGACCACTGCTTGAACTGAAAGATGGGATGAAAAACCAATTACTTGTGTGTTTTCTGAATTTTCCAGAAGTGTACAATAACATAATGGCATCATATCGAGACCAGACAGGACAGATAATGTTTTTGGTGAAATATCAACATGCAGATGCAGCTAAAACAAACACTGTTTGACTCTCTGAAACGTAGTCAAGCTACTGCTAGCAACATTAGCATTGGCGCTAAGGTGGCTCCATGTAGTGCAGCGCCGCTGGGAGTCCTGGAGGGGTAAATACTGCAGCAACCAACGCAGAACATGCAGCACATGTTGTTTTCTGCTGTAAAGTGAATACGCCTTCAGATCTTCAACGTGTCCTCTCTGCCCCCGGCCCCTTTCTTTATTCCTCCTTTCTTTCAACTTGTGTGGTGTGTCCCTTACCGTCCTCCTCATTCCAGATTAGGTTTGAGATGCAGAAGGTGGCAGCGAGCTGCAGTTTGACATTCGAATGGCCCTGCGGGAACCAGCACAAGTCGGGGGGGGGAAATTACAAGGGAGGAAAGTACAGAACAAAAGCACAGTCCACTTGGCCTCAATAACAAGTCTTACTACTCAAAAACTACAGTCAGTCCCTCCAGAAAAAGTTTTTTTGTGATTGTTGCGGGCAAAAATCCTTGATTACGCGGCACGTTTTCTTAAAAAATGTGATGGAATATGTGGGATATTTATGCAATTTTATGCGAAGAAATTGCGGGAACTTGCAAAAACTGCGGTTTGATGAAAAAGAGAAAACAAAGTGATTCCCCCCCAACACCGTGTTCTCACTAGGCGAAATCACATCACTTCATAACGTTCCCATGGCAACAGGGGAAAATGGCTGCTCTTGTGTGAAGTAAACGCAACATTTTTCATCTTCCTGCTGAGATATATGTGACTTTTTTGCAACTAAAATGCGGGGATTATGAAATCATGCAGGCGCGGAAATCTGCAATTTATGCGGTGAAAGTGCGGCGTATTTGTAAAAATGCGGCCCCCCCGCATAAATATGCAGACTTTAGGCTGATTATGCATTGAATTATACGATCTCATAATCAGGTTTTTCTGGAGGGACTGGTCAG
>CM042434.1:906281-966281 GCA_023631565.1 Gymnocephalus cernua | reverse complement strand
TGGCCGCTCGGGCCCACTGACCCACCCTCTTGATGTCCGTGATGGCAGACACAGAGCTGGGGTATTTGAAGTAGTCGGCCAGCATGGCCACCAGGTGGTCCGTGGTGCTGGCGATCCTCTGCAGCTCCACGTCGGGCTCCATCAGGTAGGCCAGCGTCTCCGCACCCTCCACCCTCTCCTCAAGCAAATGCTCTTTACTGCACATCCGCACGAGGCACGGCAGGGTCTGGGCGGAAAACAGGACGTCACGTGCACAGTGAGTAAAGAAGTGCCACTGGAAGCCCAGAAGGGGAAAGGACCGAGACATGTCCAGCAAAAAGGTGCAACTCTTATTTGTTATTGGTAGTTATGCATATCATGACTTTGCTAGTGGTACCGCTGTTGTGTGTATGTGATTATAGAGTGTGGTCTAGAGCAGTGGTTAATAATGTATCCCATTTGAATTGTGTTTTTAAGCCAAGTACCCCCTGACCAGCGATAGATTTACCAAACATTGAAATGCTGATGGAAAAAAAAGGCAAGAAAAACTTTAAAAGAAAACGTAAAAACTTGGAAAAAGTCGGTAGAAAGAAGGAAGGAAGGCACGAATAGAATAGGTGGAAGATAGTATCAGAAACGTAGAAAACAGCAACAAAAACTTTGTAAAAAGAGACAAAAACCTTGAAAAAGGCGAAATTGTTTTTTGAAAAAAGCGACAAAAACTTCAACAAAAAAGAAGACAGGAAGGAAGGAAGGAAAAGGAAGGAAAAGGAGGGCAAGAACAGTCAAAAATAGTGACAAAAAGCAACAAAAACTGAGAAAAAAAGTGACAAACTTCAAAAACAGCGACAAAAACTTAGAAATAAAACGCTCACGTACCCCCTGCAGTCCTCCAAAGTACCCCTTGGGGTACACGTACCCCCATTTGAGAAACACTGGTCTAGAGTGTGGTCTAGACCTCTATCTGTAAAGTGTCCTGAGATAACTCCTGTTATGATTCAATACTATAAATAAAATTGAATTGAATGCTGTGATGTAATTGTGTGTGTGGCTCTTATAGTATAACATATGTTAGGAGACTTGGTGTGTGGTGGGTCAGAGGGAGGGGGGAGGGGGGGGGGGGCTTGTTAAATAGAAGTTTTATCATAAAAATACTGCCACTGATACGAGAGAGGTGCAGTTGCAGAGGTCTCAGGAAAGGCCGACCGACCTTTAGGACTACGCAGCTGTCGTCCGTCCTGATGGCCCCCGCCCGGCACATGTACGTTAGACTGGGACAGAAGGGGGAGAGGAGAGGCTGTTTAAGGGAAAAGTATACAGGAAATATAGTCATTTATTATTAATTCACATCAATTTATGCCACTCACCATTTGGCCGCCGTTAGCTGCATTTCAATGGGTTGATCCCTTTGCATCATTCTGACAAATACCTGAGAGAGCAGCTCGCCATCCACCAGCACTGGCAACAAAAACGTAGATTAAAAAGTGAAGCTCGTAAGAGGTTTTGGTTTTCAAAGTCCCTTTATTGGACCATTTTCAGATGAGATTCACAAACACAGAAAAAAAATCAACATACAAAAAACAAGACAAAGAAATCAAACACAACAAATACTATCAAAACAACTATGTGCTTCTTCCCAATCAAAAACTAACCACCAACTCACCCTCCTCCCCCACAGAGCAGCAAATTGTCCGTCATCTGGTAGTAAGAATGTTCCACCCTCAATCGGGCCTTGACCAGTCCTTCCAGAACCGGCACTGGTTCTACCCTACCGGCTCCCTGAGCCCGGTTCCTGCGTGTTAGCCAGATGGTCAACTTTGCCGTTGCAAACAAAAAGTTCAGTAGAATGTGAACAGTCTTTTTTTGCTTTGTGTATTTTGGACCAAAAATGAACAATTCCAAAGAAAAAACCTCTCCAAAACCCTGAACCCACTTTTTAAGAATCTCTAGCAGATCTGTCAGCCGAGGACATTGAATAAACAAATGTTCTAGTGTTTCCACCTGAAGGCAAAAATGACATCCCTCCCCTAGCTCGGGATCAAGGTGCGCTCTGTATCTGTTTGTAGCTATAGCCCCATGCACAATCCTCCATTGAAGGTCTGCTGCCCGCTTATCAACGGGCAGCTTGTACAGGGAACGCCAACTGCCTTTCGGGGAAACGTCTGGACCAAAAAACTCCGTCCACCTCGACTCCTTCAGCTCAGCCAAAGACCGCAGGTTCAGGACCTTTATGCAGGTAAAATAAAGTGCTTTCTTCCCTGCATCTTGAAACTTGTCCAGGTGAGGGGTTGAAAAAGATAGTAGCTGGCCTGCTTCCTCCCGCCATTCCCCCACAGATGGGGTGATGGTCAGAGAGGGGAAACTGTACTCCCACCCCTCACTCCACTGATCACACAGGGTCTGATTCTCTACCAGAGTTCGTTGATGTTGCTCTAGGGTAGCACAAACCTCATTCACCACCCTGTTGATCAGCCTAATGGAGGTGATGTTACTACTCACTCTTAGGACGTCAACAGATACGGCAGTCATCTTCATCAGGTGTCCCAGTTTAGTACACCCAGCCCCTCTGAGACTGGCCCTCAGGCTGGCAGACTGTAGAGTTTGAGTCCTTAAAAAGTTGTTGAAAAACAAAGGTTCTTCAAACAGCCACATTCCCGGAATTTCATTTGCATCACGAGAAAATTGTAGTATCTGCCACGCCTGCAGCACAGAACTGTAGAACGATGTCAGCCCAGTGAGGTCCATATCCTCAGCTTTTAGAAGGAAAAGCTGCTTGTCGTATCCCAATCGCCCAGCTCTCCTCAGCAGCAGTCGGGCTGTATCCAGCCAGCTGGGGCCACAGTTGTACAATAGTCTTTGTGCAGTCTGGATTCTAAAGGAGGCAATTTTAGACTGGATATCCACCAGCCCCTGGCCCCCTTCAGCTACAGGCAGGTAGAGCACTGCTGCCCGAACCCAGTGCCGCCCCGACCAGAAGAAATCAACGATGGTCCTCTAAACGTCCTCCATCAGGCCTCTTGGTGGCACAATAGCAATGAGCTTATGCCAAAGGGTCGAGGCAACCAAATTATTGGCAACCAGAACTCTTCCCCTATACGACAGCTTGGGTAGCAACCATTGCCATTTAGACAACCGAGCGCACACCTTCTCCTTCACTCCCTCCCAGTTCTTCTTGACAAAACCCTCAGAACCCAAAAACACTCCCAAAACTTTTAACCCTTCTTTTCCCCACTCAAGTCCCCCTGGCAGACTGGGCACCGCTTTATCTCTCCACTGACCTACTAACAAGGCTTCACTTTTGGCCCAGTTCACCCTTGCGGATGTGGCCCTTTCATACAGAGACAGAGCATCCTGCAGACTCTGAACATCCTCCTGGCTGCAGACAAAAATATTGACATCATCTGCATAGGCTGAAACCGCAAGCGGACGCTCAATGCTCGAGGACCCAGGCAGGACAAGACCGCTGAGTCGAGCCCTCATCCTGCACAGTAAAGGCTCGATTGCTAAGGTGTATAGCTGTCCCGAGATAGGGCAACCCTGTCTTATCCCCCTATTCACAGGAATGGGCCGGCTCAGCCCTGCACCTGTCTTCACCAAACACTGTGCCCCATTGTACAGCAAACCAACCCAAGACAGAAAACCATCACCAAAACCAAAAGCTTTAAGTGCAGAAAACAAATAAGAGTGATCCACCTTATCAAAAGCTTTTTCCTGGTCCAAAGACACAATGCCAACATCAACGTCATACATTTTACACACATCAAGAATGTCCCGAACACCGAAAATATTGTCCATGATCGACCTATCTGGAACACAGTATGTTTGGTCCGAGTGTATAATTAATTCCAGGACATTCTTCAATCTGTTGGATAATGCTCTGGAGAGTACCTTATAGTCTGTACAGAGGAGGGAAACTGGGCGCCAGTTCTTAAGCAAAGCCAGATCTCCTTTTTTTGGCAGCAGTGATAACACCGCTCGCTGACAAGAAACCGGAAGAAAACCTGTTCTAAACCCCTCCAGCATAACCTCATGAAGGTCTGGTCCAATAGTCTTCCAGAATTGTTTATAGAAATCTGCGGAGAGACCATCTATCCCCGGCGCCTTTCCTGTGGCCATCTGGTTGACCGCAGCTATCAGCTCCTCCAGCGTTAGCTCGCAGTCCAAAGCAGCTCTCTCGTCCGGACTGAGCTGAGGAAGATCCTCCAGGAGCTCCTCACGACACTCCATGCTGCACTGTTGGGCCCCAAAGAGGTCTGCATAGAACTCCCTCGCATGGCTCCTCATCTCACCCGGACTGGTGGTTACTCTGCCCCCTGGGATCTGAAGGCATGTCATTTGTTTCCTCTGTGCCACCGATCTCTCCAGACCAAAGAAAAAGGAGCTTGGGGCATCCATGTCCTTTAACTGGAGGAAACGACACCTGACCAGAGCTCCCTTCACCCTCTCGTTCAGGAAAGAGCTCAATTCCATTTTTTTCTTTTTCAACAACTGCCCTAAAGAAGGGTCAGAGTCTCAATTTAAAACCTCCTCAATACCTCTAATGTTGGCTTCAAGTTCCATTACAACTGCATTGATCTTAGCAGTGGAATGGGAGGTGTACTGTTGACACAAAACCCGAACTTGCGCCTTGCCAACGTCCCACCACTGCGTCAAAGACTTAAAATCTGCTTTTTTATTTTTCCAGCACTTCCAAAAGTGCTCAAATGTGTGACAGAACGTGCTGTCTTGTAAAAGTTTGTTATTAAAATGCCAGTAGGACGTAGTCCTCTTACCTGGCGAGATGATCAAATCTATAAAAACAAAGTGATGATCCGTGAAGCCAACAGGAGTTATCCTACTGTGGACTAGTCTAGAGTTAAGATTTTTTGAAATGTAAATCCTGTCGAGTCTGGCTGCACTCACCCTATTATTAATGACCCTCACCCAAGTGTACTGTCGCGATTGTGGATGTTTAACCCTCCATGTATCTACCAAATCCAGCTGCTTAATGGTGCTGTTCAAGCTCTGAGCTGAAAGTGGGTGAGGTTCCTCGCCTATCCTGTCCACAGTGAAATCAGGAGTACAGTTAAAATCCCCACCAACAATCAACTGATCCTGATGGTACTTACTTAATTCGTTTTTTAACTGAGTGAAAAAAGTCACTCGTTCTGATCCCTGATTAGGGGCATATACATTAACAAAACAAAACACAGAAGTCTCTATCTCTGCCCTGACAACCAGCAGGCGTCCCTTTACTACTTCGGTGGACGATATAATGTTTGCATTAGCAGCTGCCTTAAACAGAACAGCAACCCCTGCGCTAACATTAGTGCCATGGCTAAGAGCATGGGGACCCCCCCACCATATACCCCATTCTGTCTCAACTGCTGGATCAGAATGTGTTTCCTGCAAAAACAACACATCGATCCTTTTCTGACTAGAGACCTCAGAGATTAAAGCCCTCTTGTGCCCATCTCTCCCACCATTGATATTAAGAGATCCTATTTTAAGGCTCCTCATAGAAAAGTCAGAAAAGAGAAACAGACAAGTTGAAACAAGCAGAGAACAATATAAAGAGGAAAATAAATTAAGTGTCATGATCATTGGAAGTTCTTAGTCTTTTTGAAGTTCTACATCCTTTTTCCTTTCTTATAGTTGTAATGTGCTTTTTTAGGCGATAGCGTTTCTTTTTATCTAACAGGTCAAAACCAACCAGTCTTTTCAGTACAGCAACAGATTTGATAAATGTTTCTGTGTCTTTGAAGTAATCAGTCACTTTCACAGATCTTTTAAATGTTTCATTCAGAAAACGATCTATTTCCTCTAATGAATACAGATCTGTGCTCAGATTAACTTCTCCAATAGATACTGTATCAGACTCTGAATCATACTCCATGTCTTCACTAGCACATGATGCCTGACTGCTGAGTTGCCCTGCACCCTGTTCATCAGCAGTGATCACAGTGTGACCTCTCGGGATACTAGTGGAGGCTACTTCCACCGTAATTCCTGACTGTGATTGCACTTTAGCACCAACAAACTCAGTATGACTCTCTTGTGGCGCCGGAACCTGCTGCTGCTCAGACTGGCTCTGCTTCTCTACATTACTTTTGTTGCATTTCGCAACCGCTTCGCCGCTGGCCGCATCTGCATCGCCGTGATCTGCCGCCACATCCCCAGCAGCAGCTGCTCCAGCTACATTGGACCCGGCACCGGGTGCGATATCGGCCGACCCCGGGCCGCCAGCCCCAGCCGCGGCCGCCTCGCCATCAGCTGGCGCATCCTCGCTATCAGACGGCGCCCGCTGTCTGTGGGGACACGCAACACGCTTGTGTCCCACATCTCCACACTCAAAACATTTCAACTGTCCAGAGCTTGCATACACCATATAAGAACCATTACCATGCTTCACTCTGAAAGACACCTCCAGCGTCTGTGTGGCCGAGTCCAGAAACATGAACACCTGCCGCCTCAGAGACTGCACATGTCGCAGTTTGGGATCTTTACATCCCAAAGTCACAGTTTTAAACCCACTGGCAAACTTTCCAAACCTCCGAAGCTCATTCTCCAACAACTCGTTGGATATGAACGGCGGAACACCGGATACGGTGATTCGCGTAGATGGAGTTGATAAGGGGGAAACCTGCACAAAACTTTCTCTGATGAACACACCGCTCTCAATCAACTGATGCACTAGCTGCTCATCCTTCATAAACACAACCACTGCTTTGTTCATTCTGGATGCAAAAGATAGCTTGTCATAGCCTACCTGTTCACCAACCGCCAACAGAACCTCCTCCACAGTAACATTATTCTCCGGGGGTACTATTCTTATTCCCTGCCGGAGAGTCGGAGGTGGCGTCTCACAGGACGCCATTCCTCCCGAAAAAGACGCTCGACCGAAAACCCGATTCCTCAGCAGACACTCCAATACAAAAGTAAGAAACTTACCTGATCATGCACACAAACAAAAACAGATTGAAAATGCAGTCGGAAAACTCCGAAAAACAGGGACAGCAACAGTTTGAATCTCCGCGCCACTCGCACTTCCGCCACCACCACTCACGCTCACGCTCACCGGAAACGGAAAGGAGAGGAAAGGAGAGGAGAGGAGAGGAGAGGAGAGGAGAGGAGAGGAGAGGAGAGGAGAGGAGAGAAGAGAAAAGGAGAGGAGAGAAGAGAGTGGCTACACCACAGATGCATTCTGGGATTGGAGGAAATAACGCTCTGGGTTGTCTGCATTTCTTTAAACCAATCACAACGGTCCTGGGCGGCGCTGAGCTCCGGACGGAGCCACGGTGCCTCTGCTGAACAGTCTCAGGAAGGAACTGGTTCTGGTGGAACATCTGCACCGTGCAAATGAAAACTCCTCATATAATATTAAATGAAGTTAACTGTTGACACAATGCAGTAACATGAGCTATTTAAATCAGCTGATACATGGTTAAACCTCATTGGCTCTCACCAGTGTGTAACTCCTCGCTACGTTACAGATATCATCATCAGGATCATTTCAACCAGTCACAGCATCAGCAGCGGGAATACGGCCGTCTGCACTCAGCCGTATCATAGCAACAGTACCGCTCTGCTACAGCGCAATCTACGGTCTGGTGGGCGGAGAAAGACGCCGGTTACCAGATGAACCGCATGTTTGGTAAATACGACGTAAGCTGATGCATCACAGCGTGCGCTTTCTGCGGGTCGGCCACGGCGCCGATAACGCTACTTTCGCAAATGTACGTACACCTGGCCCTCAGAGCAGACAGGATGTCAGGCTATCCTGGAAACCTACCGTTGACCCAGACTAAAAGAAAAGAGACTCACCATTCACCAGTGTCATGGAGACCTGAGTGTTCTCATAGGCCAGGACTGAGAAGCACTTTAACGCCTGCATCCGGACCTGCAGAGGCAACGAGGTCGGGAGGAGAGAGGGACATACAGAGGTGACTGTGTGTGAAAGGTCGTCACATGCAAATGGGTTAAAGGTATAATGGAGGATTTTCCCGAATTCTAGAAAAGAACCGCCCTCTCCACTTTTTGAAAAAGTGCTCCCGAGAGGGAACGCCTATTAAACGTGTGCACGAGAGAGCGTGCACGAGCCTGGTTCTCCTCGTGCACGCTCTGTTTACAAGTTGCTGTCGGCATGGCTCTACAAGCCGACTTTCCAAAAGAAGATTTGCACTTTTTCCACTACGTCAGACTCGCCACCGGTAAGTGGAAATCTATTTAGGACAAGCATCTCTATAGCTAACGTTAGCACGCTACAGGCCAACAAACAAGCTATCGCCGAGAGGGGGGGGGGCAGCGGTCGGAGGCTTTTATATACTGTCTATGGTCGGAGGCCGTGGCCGTCTGCTCGCTGACCTGTCACGCCACGTAAACATATCCCAGAATGATTGACAACCAGGAGGACCAATAGTCTTGATGATCCACCCTGAGAAAGAAAATCCTCCACTACACCTTTAAGAAATGCAGCCACAGAGAGAGAGACAGCCGTATACCTTATAAGAGGGTGAGATAAGTAGAGGGGCAATGTTCTGGATGGCACCGTGGTTGAAAAGAACCGTCTGGTGCTCTGGGGTCTGGAGGCAACGAAAACATCCCATGAACAATGCATCTTCGTCTGGCTACAAGTGTGATGGACTCCGCTGTGTTTGTGTATGAACAAATACCAACAAATACCTTACAACAGTGGGAGAAGATCTGGGTGATGTACTCCTGGGTTCTCTGTGAGCGGCTCAGTAGAGACATTAGATGGGGAATCACAGTGGGGTCCTACAACAAAACAAAAAACATCACCAAGTATCAATTAAAATGAGAATTGTTAGAATTGGCCTTGTCCTTGCTATAGAGCTCAACAGTGAGGCTCTGGAAGTGAAAATCCTGTTAATTTTCTCCATCAGGATTTTGGTGGACTGAGCACAAGCTACGAGGTTGTGAAACAAAGGTTTATGTCCCCGTAGGAGCCACAAGTCTGTATAATATTAACCGTGTTTTAAAGGAGCCCTGCGACACGTATGTCATGACTTTGTGGTGATGTCTGAAGGTCTACCGTGGACTCTGTAACCGTGGTTACCTTGTTTCAAGCCATTCCAGTGTGGTGTAGAAAGCCTGCAGGAAGACTCGGCTCCATTTGGGCCGGTTCTCATTAATATTCAACCAGCTAAGCTGCTTGTACTCTGATTGGCTAACAGCTAGCCAATGAGAGCCTGGCTATCAGCATCCTTTACCCAGCTCAACTGGGCGAGCTCATGAATAGTAATGAGCTCATGAATAGTAATGAGCTCAGGCAACGCCACGTCAGACTGACCAGCTGTTCATTTACACATTCACGTTCAGAGACTACATTACCCAGAACACCACAGAGGAGGTACCAGTTCATTTACACATTCACGTTCAGAGACTACATTACCCAGAACACCACAGAGGTAGCAGTTCATTTACACATTCACGTTCAGAGACTACATTACCCAGAACACCACAGAGGAGGTAGCAGTTTATTTACACATTCACCTTCAGAGACTACATTACCCAGAACACCACAGAGGAGGTGGCAGTTCATCTACACATTCACGTTCAGAGACTACATTACCCAGAACACCACAGAGGAGGTAGCAGTTCATCTTCACATTCACCTTCAGAGACTACATTACCCAGAACACATTTACACATTCACCACATAACACACACACACACACACATATATGGACCGTACACATTTAAAAAAAATACAAGGAAACATCGTTTGGTGTGGCAGGGCACCTTTAAGAAAAACATGTTTTATTTGCGTTGTCATAGAGAAGTACTACACTACCCACAATCCTAAGCAACGTCTCTGATTGGTGATCCTGTGACGGCTAGTGAGCTGCTACCACTGAAGTCTATGATTGTACACAGTCTTGTACCTTTGCCGTTTTTGCCGTTTTCAAAATGCTTTATGGTGGCGACTTATCTCGTAGCTCGTAGTCTTGGGTTCAGGCTTAACATTCTTTATATAAACATTTTCTGAAACGTCGAAGGAGATCCTGGATTGGGGAAACTCACTTCTGGAACCAGAGCCGTGGGGAGGTCCACTGTTGAACTCTATACCGTACAATTAGAGGAAACCCTAACCTGATAATCTGTCTGTACGCAGAGACAGGATGTGTGCGTGTATATTTATATACAAGACAACTCACCGTATAGAGCAGCTGCACAGGGGTGACGGGACTGATGAAGACCGTTCTGAGACATCGAAGACACACTTCAATGAAGATCAGTTCCGGACACAGGAGACCTGCGAGCACAAAACACAGGTGTTGCATTAGGTCTGTGTCTCAGCAAAAGATGGTGTCCTCTGCAGTATTTGCATGTGTGAGTGTGTGTGTGTGTGTGTGTGTGTGTGTGTGTGTGTGTGTCTGTTCTTGTTTAACTATATTCGTGGGGTCCAAAAACCGGGAGTCCACTATACTTGTGGGGCCAATTACCTTAGGGTAAGGGTTAAGGTTAGGCATTTAGTTGTGATGGTTAAGGTGAGGATAAGGGGCTAGTGAATGCATTATGTCAATGATGGGTCCCCATAAACCTGTGTGTGTGTGTGTGTGTGTGTGTGTGTGTGTGTGTGTGTGTGTGTGTGTGTGTGTCCTAACCTTGAAGAAGGGCAGGGATGATGTGACAGTCCACCAGGGACTTGATGTTGTTCTCTGTGCCCATCGCCAGGCTGCCCAGCACCACGGCACACTCGGTCCGCAGCTCCAGACTGGACGAGCTCTGCTGAAGCAGGTATAGTAACCTGGAACCACACACACACACACACACACACACACACACACACACACACACACACACACACACACACACACACACACACACACACACACACACACACACACACACACACACACACACACACACACACGTATGTATCCTAACCGGACCCTCTTCTGCAGTGCTGTGGAGGAAGGTCTGGCAACGCGAGACTAGATGAACTCCCGTTACCCCGTCATCTGTTCTGATGTATAACTACACACACCAGGACCAGACTACACGGATTCAGCCAGACGGACACGTCGCAGACAAACGTTCAGCGCCGTGCTCGATTAGGTCGGCGTCTCTTCGGTGTGTTCTGAGGAACTTTTTGGACCGACTCGGGGAGACTGATCAGTCCGACTGGCTTTACTGCCGCCGGTCGGCCGTCTGGTTGGTGGTCAGAACCGTCTGGTTGGTGGTCAGAGCCGTCTGGTTGGTGGTCAGAGCCGTCTGGTTGGTGGTCAGAACCGTCTGGTTGGTGGTCAGAGCCGTCTGGTTGGTGGTCAGAACCGTCTGGTTGGTGGTCAGAACCGTCTGGTTGGTGGGTCAGAGCCGTCTGGTTGGTGGTCAGAGCCGTCTGGTTGGTGGTCAGAACCGTCTGGTTGGTGGTCAGAGCCGTCTGGTTGGTGGTCAGAGCCGTCTGGTTGGTGGTCAGAGCCGTCTGGTTGGTGGGTCAGAGTCTGGTTGGTGGTCAGAGCCGTCTGGTTGGTGGGTCAGAGTCTGGTTGGTGGTCAGAGCCGTCTGGTTGGTGGTCAGAGCCGTCTGGTTGGTGGTCAGAGCCGTCTGGTTGGTGGGTCAGAGTCTGGTTGGTGGTCAGAGCCGTCTGGTTGGTGGTCAGAACCGTCTGGTTGGTGGGTCAGAGTCTGGTTGGTGGTCAGAGCCGTCTGGTTGGTGGTCAGAGCCGTCTGGTTGGTGGGTCAGAGTCTGGTTGGTGGTCAGAGCCGTCTGTTTGGTGGGTCAGAGCCGTCTGACTGGTGGTCAGAACCGTCTGGTTGGTGGTCAGAACCGTCTGGTTGGTGGTCAGAGCCGTCTGGTTGGTGGTCAGAGCCGTCTGGTTGGTGGTCAGAGCCGTCTGGTTGGTGGGTCAGAGTCTGGTTGGTGGTCAGAGCCGTCTGGTTGGTGGTCAGAGCCGTCCGGTTGGTGGGTCAAAGTCTGGTTGGTGGTCAGAGCCGTCTGGTTGGTGGTCAGAACCGTCTGGTTGGTGGTCAGAGCCGTCTGGTTGGTGGTCAGAGCCGTCTGGTTGGTGGTCAGAGCCGTCTGGTTGGTGGTCAGAGCCGTCTGGTTGGTGGTCAGAGCCGTCTGGTTGGTGGGTCAGAGCCGTCTGGTTGGTGGTCAGAGCCGTCTGGTTGGTGGGTCAGAGCCGTCTGGTTGGTGGTCAGAACCGTCTGGTTGGTGGGTCAGAACCGTCTGGTTGGTGGGTCAGAGTCTGGTTGGTGGTCAGAGCCGTCTGGTTGGTGGTCAGAACCGTCTGGTTGGTGGGTCAGAGTCTGGTTGGTGGTCAGAGCCGTCTGGTTGGTGGTCAGAGCCGTCTGGTTGGTGGTCAGAGCCGTCTGGTTGGTGGGTCAGAGTCTGGTTGGTGGTCAGAGCCGTCTGGTTGGTGGTCAGAACCGTCTGGTTGGTGGTCAGAACCGTCTGGATGGTGGGTCAGAACCGTCTGGTTGGTGGTCAGAGCCGTCTGGTTGGTGGGTCAGAGTCTGGTTGGTGGTCAGAGCCGTCTGGTTGGTGGTCAGAGCCGTCTGGTTGGTGGTCAGAGCCGTCTGGTTGGTGGGTCAGAGTCTGGTTGGTGGTCAGAGCCGTCTGGTTGGTGGTCAGAACCGTCTGGTTGGTGGTCAGAACCGTCTGGTTGGTGGTCAGAGCCGTCTGGTTGGTGGTCAGAACCGTCTGGTTGGTGGTCAGAACCGTCTGGTTGGTGGTCAGAACCGTCTGGTTGGTGGTCAGAGCCGTCTGGTTGGTGGGTCAGAGTCTGGTTGGTGGTCAGAACCGTCTGGTTGGTGGTCAGAGCCGTCTGGTTGGTGGGTCAGAGTCTGGTTGGTGGTCAGAGCCGTCTGGTTGGTGGTCAGAGCCATCTGGTTGGTGGTCAGAGCCGTCTGGTTGGTGGGTCAGAGCCTTTACGTTACTCGGACTAGTTCCTGCTCTTGAGTTCAGACATGAAGCAAAGCAACTTTTACACGTGCTGCAACTGCATAAAAAGTCAAGTTTATTTTATTTATTAATTAATAATTATAAATTAATTAAGTCAATCCTCAGTCCTTCGAACCTCGATTCGGAAACAGAAAAAAAACAACAAAAAAAAAAAAATTTTAACGGGCAAAATTAAAAGAAAGTTTGTGGAAAGGCAACAGTGGAAGGACCCCCCCTGCCAGGGCGGACAGACAGGAAATACATGTTGTGTGTACAGAGTCCGCCAACATGAAATTGGTTGGTGGGTCAGAACCTTTACAGAACTGCAACATGTAGTGTTTAGGTGTTAGTGGCGACTGCAGAAGTATCCCCCGGTGTACAAGTACCCTGGTTGGGAATCACTGAGCTAAATAACCTGAAGTTAAACATTTAAACGTGGACAGTTCTGCTGTATTTCTACTCCAGTTCATATCCTGACATTGTAATTTTGAGTCTCTCTCTCTCTCTCTCATGTTATGTAAGTACGAGGCTCACGTCTGCATCTCGAGTGGACTGGAATGAAAAATGTTTAAATGGTCAGAAAGACATCGTGGGAAAAGAGTGCAGAGACGAACCTCGGCACGGCTCCGAGGACGATCAGATTGGCCTTTTGCTTGTTGTTTCCTATGACGGCATTCTTCATGTCACTGTGAAGACACACACACACACACACACACACACACACACACACACACACACACACACACAGACACACACACACACACACACACACACACACACACACACACACACACACACACACACACACAGACACACTCACACAGACACACACTCACACAGACACACACACACACACACAGACACACACACACACACACACACACACACACACACACTCCCACAGACACACACACACACAGACACACACACACACTCTCACACACACACACACACACACCCCTTGTCAGTCGATTTAAGCATTATTAAATCTGCAATCAGTAACAAAAGTTGATCGCTTTAGATTACGGCACGCAACACACAGCGTAATTCTTCCCAATTAAATTGTAATTTTTGCGTTCCAGTAAAGCACACGCTGATACGTACGTGTAGGTAGAAAGGGAATAAGGGGGTTACAATCTGGGCACTTAGAAGTCATTTTTATTGTGTCCTATTATTATGTCCTACTGGGTTATAATCTGGTGTTTGCGTTACCCAACTTCACACCTTATTCCTACATTTATGTATCAATACGTGCACCACACAAAATATTACGCTGCTAATTGGGAGTAATTACACCGCGGGCCGTGATCTAAAGTGTGACTGTTGCTATACTTCTGTACCAGACAGAAGAAAAAAGAACTATAAGAATAGCAAACATACTTTAAGTACCGTGCAGCACATTGTGTTTCATTAAAGACGCATTTTCACCGAGTGGCGTCCTTTCATAATATACGTTTACCTAGTGCTGGGCGGTATACCGGTTCATACCGAAAACCGGTGTATATTTTCGTCACGATGTTCATTTTTAATATACCGCCATACCGGTGTGTTTAATAACACAACGTCCGGAACGAACGTTACGCTGCGCCGCGGGACACTGTTTTAGACGGACCCTTTAAAATGCTGCACTTCTAAGCAGCGACGGTAAACAGCAGCGCACCAGAGGGACGTCACACGGAAGATGGATGCTGCAGAAGTAATGACACAGACGAACTTGTGCCAAAAAAAAGGAGCCGCCGGGTCTGTTGTTTGGAGGTTTTTTGGTTTCCAAAAATCCGACGTTGACCAAACAACCGTTTTATGCAAGCGCTGTCGGGCTAAAATAGTCGCGAAAGGCGGCAACACGAGCAATTTGCTCCACCACCTCAGCTGCAAACACGTCTCGGAGTATCAAGAATGTCTGAAATTAAAGTCAGCAGGCTCAGCGCCCTCCACATCAGCAGGTAACACGGGGAAAGCTAAAGAAAAGTCGAGCCAAATGTCACTTAAAGACGCGTTTGCTAGAGGGACTCGCTATGACAGAAAAAGCAGATTACAAACTCCATCACCAACCACCGAGCTAAAGACACGGTCCCGCTTAATACAGCGGTGAGGAATGAGTCAATTAAGGCAATTTACTGCAGTAATTCCTCTCTCAACGAGTAGAAAATGCATTGAACATCTGAATATGCATGAAAAAAAAAACGTCAAAAACTGGAAAACCGGCATAATTTTGAAAAAAAACATGATATGAATTTTTGGTCATACCGCCCAGCACTAGGTTTAGCTAATGGTCTTCAAACGGAGACTGCGAGGGGCGGTCTGCGAGAAACAGCAGAGGACGTGAGCTAGGTCACCAGAGCAGTTATAAAAGACATCAAGGAAATGTCCCACATATTGTTGAAGGAGTCCGAGCGAGCCAGTTAATTTCCACATTTTGTTTTGTCCATGCAGCATTTCCTCTCCTCTGCAGGACGCCCAGATGATATCATATAGCAGGATGGAAAAGTACAGCTGTAGCAGGCAGTGAAGTCGGTCAGGTGCTCGGCTGGCCAGTGCAGCGCGCCGCGAGCCGTAACCAGAGCTAGTCCCTCCAGAAGATAAAAATAACGATGAAATAGTCAGATTCCAGGTCACCGCGTTGAAAACAGAGAGTGGGAGAGTGATGAAGTCTCAGCGATGAGTGAGATGCATTTTGAAATAGATCGTCACATGAAAGCCTGCGAGTGTAAACACAGAGGTCACGCTCGATCAACCCAACACGTTTCAGCACAGGAACTTCATTAGCGTTTAGGAAAAGATAGCCTGCGTCTCTTAGTTTTAGACTGCCGGGGGACTTCCTTCCTTTGGCACACTGAGCTTCTCTCTCCTCTCTCTTCCCATTTCTGTGCATCCATGTCCAAGAAATGCGTGTTACTAACCTAGTTCTGGGAGTCTCTGTTTCTTTTCACCCAGGATGAAGTCCCGGGATTAGGATGGCACCAAAATCTAGTGCCGTCCTCGACTAAAGAACTTCTTAGTCGACTAACTCTTATGTGATTTTGTCGACTGATCGATTAGTTGATGTAATCGACAGAGCTGTGCTCTCTGAGAGCTGGTTAAGACTAGAAAAGATCAACATAAATGTAGTTAATTAACCATCTGTAGAACGGAGTTTCTCTGAAATTAATCCTGCAAAAGCACCACTTTAAATCTCGTGTTCACCAGAAATGTTCTCATAAGTTACTTGGAAATGAATAATTAAGCATGAATAAGCATAAAAATGACTCATCGACTAAAGAAATCTTAGTTGACTAAGACTTAACGACCGATTAGTCGACTAATCGACTAAGAGGGGGCAGCCCTAAAACCAAAATCATGGTTCCAGCTGTGGCTGGGATTCTGCCTAGAGCTGGCAATTCATCGATATTAAATCGATATCGTGATATGAGACTAGATATCGTCTTAGATTTTGGATATCGTAATATGACATACTGTAAGTGTTGTCAGTTCCTGGTTTTAAAGGCGGAATCACAGTAAAGTGAACTCACCAGACTGTTCTAGCTCTTCTATTATTTGTGCCTTTATTTAGTCATTATATCAACATTACTGAAGATTATTTATCTACAATGTCATTGTGAAGATAATTTGTTAAAATATTTTTGTTAAAGCACCAATTTTCAACCCTATATGTCGCCGCAATATCGATATCGTGGTATTAGGACAATATTGCGATATCTGATCTTCCCCATATCGCCCAGCCTTAATTCTGCCGTACTTCCCCGCTATGCCGTGCTGCTCCCTGCTACGCTCCTACAACCACTATTTCACATTTCTGTTTCATTATCTACTCTGTGACTGTTGTTGCCCCCAACCGGCCGCGTCAGCCACCGCCTACCAAGAGTCTGGGTCTGTCTTCCTAAAAAGGGAGTTTTTCCTCGCCACTGTTGCATTGATGCTCGCTCTTGGGGGAATTCTAGCCTCGTGAGACCGTCCTGATCTGGTGAGCTCCAGTTTTCTGCTCGCAGATCAGTCTGGCATCTTGAGGCAGAGAAAATTTGGAGCCGTTCGCCAAACGACCGACCAATCGGCGTTGGTTTTGAGGCGGGTTTAGGTGTGATGCAACGAGGAGCTGGCGAGATCAGGACGGTCTCACGAGGCTCAGCAAGCAGAAGCAACGCGTGCAGATCTGACCTGATCTAGACTCGTGTTCAGACAGCGGTAGCCCTGATTCTGTTAGCCGCTCGCTAATGCTGTTTCCTCTTGGATCCTTCTTCTGGAATATGGACCGGGAACCTGAAACGGGGCCTTTTATTCCTAAATTCTCGTCACACAAACGGCAAATATCCTTTACCGACATGTTGCTAGCTGAGCTAACGAGCTGTGCTCTGCCTGCAGCAGCAGGGGGAGCCTGGCTCCGTCGTCGCTCTGTTGGTACGTCATACGCTTCGTTGATCTGATTGGTTGATTTGGTCCGTCTATCACCAACATAGCTGGTGATAGACGGATGGTTTATCCAATCAGATAACCAGGATTTTCGCCCCTTCCCAAACGTTCTCCAACGGAAAGTTCCCAGATGGATATGAAGAGCAAATGTGAAGCGATCCATCTGGCGGAGTCAGGTTAGGGGAAATTCCTGGATTTTCGGGAATTATTGGGTCTTTGTAAATTATAGAGTGTGGTCTAGACCTCCTCTATCTGTAAAGTGTCTTGAGATAACTCCTGTTATGATTTGATACTATAAATAAAATTGAATTGAATATCAGCTAAAGCCACAGGCTGTGCTGAAACACACCGGCTCAATAAAGTCACCACTGTCCCCTCGAACGGCGCCTCGCCTGCAAAGTGGACGAGAGCCGGCGGCGGCGACAGAAAGCCGCGGTAAGGTCGGACAGTTTCCAGCAGCCTTCAGGCTGAACAGGAAGTCACACAAACACTCTCATCCTGGTCCGATTCTGATTCAATAAAATGTCATCAGACCCATATATCAGCTGGTACACAGTCTCCAGCTGTGTTTATTAAGACAGAGTAGCTGTCAACATGCTCCACATGTGATCTGGTGCTGATTTTAACAACCGTAATGATCTGTAATCAGAACAGATTTAATCTCTCTGACTTCTAAACGTCACCATCAGCCACACGACACGTGTTCTGTCCAGAATGAGCCTTTAAATCAGACACACAGCCGTTAAAACCCCTCAGATTCAAAAACAGTAAAAAGTTTATATAAAACGTCATCATGTTGAGTCATCGATTCTGAGCCAATCAGCTGTTAGATCAGCTGAGAGGCCGGCGTTTCCCAGCATGCCCCTGGGTCCGCCTGGGTCTTGAACACGCGGCCGCCTCGATCTCGTGAGGTCATCGTTGCCCACGTGTGCATGACGTCAGAGCGAGTCGGGATCAAGTCGCACACAAATCTAACCGGCACGCATCGGGCGGCAATCGCCGCTGATCGGTTCTGCGCAGACCTGCATCAGGGAAGGAGACAATACATACAGTATACTATATACATACAGTATACTATATACATACAGTATACTATATGTATACAGTATACCATACGCGCCGCTGGACTTACATGACTCCCTGCAGCACTTTCTGTGGGTCGGGGTCGAACAGTCTGTCAACATAATGGCGACTAGTGGCAGTAACTTCCTGTGTGGAGACAAATAACAGAAACATTAGTGACAACATTCACTGACATACACAATTCACAGCTGAGGCTACACACACACACACACACACACACACACACACACACTCACACACTCACACACTCACACACTCACACACACACAGAGAGACACACACACATATAGAGACACAGACACACACACACACACACACACACACACACACACACACACACTGAGACACACACACACACACACACACACACACTTAATGACCTTGCAAACATTTCATTTAGTATTTTTTTCTGTGACATTGTATGATTTACAATTACTCTCGAACGCATCATCTGGGTGCCGTGTTTTGACGGAAGCTACGAGTAACTAGAGGGTCAAAGGTTACACGACGCCACTGACAGGCGACTAAAGGAAACGTCCCGTGGCATTTGGGATAGTGTAAGTACACAACTCAACAAAATATATATAACATAACATAGCATAGGTATGGTCGTTTTTAGACATTATAATGCAGAGATGTTAAATATTGTACCTTTAAACGCAATTTAAATGTGTGATTTTTGAATCACAGCAGGGCGACCAGTTTATAACAGATCCAGAACTTTCCACGTGTCCCTAGACGAGCTCACCTGGCCCACAACACGCTGCTACTACTGGCTTCTGGTGCCTGCACGCTGCTGACGCACGCTACATCCTGTCCCCGCATACCGACGCGTGAGAAACGTGACAAAAAAACGAATAAAAAGTGAGAAAAAAAGGGAAAAAAACGTCAGAAAAAAGGAAAAAACATGACGAAAAAAAAAGTCGCAAAAAATAAATAAAAAACGGGACGTGGACTTTCCAGCGAGCAGGAGACAGATCAATACGGAGTTGCTGGACTTTTGTGCGGCTTATGGATTTTCGAACGAAAGAATATTTCACAGCCACAGGTGAGAAAGTGTTTTATGATACGTCGCCTTCCACCTGCAGTCTGAGCTCCGGCGGCGGCGGGCGGCGGAGAGTTCCGTGGCCGGCGGCAGCGTCTCTTCCCCCGGGCAGGAACGCAGCTTCGCCTCGCTGCTGATCCAGTCTCTGCTGATCCAGATGGGACCGGCCCACGACAGAGTGCTGATCCAGATGGGACCGGCCAACGACAGAGTGCTGATCCAGATGGGACCGGCCAACGACAGAGTGCTGATCCAGATGGGACCGGCCAACGACAGAGTGCTAATCTAGATGGGACCGGCCAACGACAGAGTGCTGATCTAGATGGGACCGGCCAACGACAGAGTGCTGATCCAGATGGGACCGGCCAACGACAGAGTGCTGATCCAGATGGGACCGGCCAACGACAGAGTGCTGATCCAGATGGGACCGGCCAACGACAGAGTGCTAATCTAGATGGGACCGGCCAACGACAGAGTGCTGATCCAGATGGGACCGGCCAACGACAGAGTGCTGATCTAGATGGGACCGGCCAACGACAGAGTGCTGATCTAGATGGGACCGGCCAACGACAGAGTGCTGATCCAGATGGGACCGGCCAACGACAGAGTGCTGATCCAGATGGGACCGGCCAACGACAGAGTGCTGATCCAGATGGGACCGGCCAACGACAGAGTGCTAATCTAGATGGGACCGGCCAACGACAGAGTGCTAATCTAGATGGGACCGGCCAACGACAGAGTGCTGATCTAGATGGGACCGGCCAACGACAGAGTGCTGATCCAGATGGGACCGGCCAACGACAGAGTGCTAATCTAGATGGGACCGGCCAACGACAGAGTGCTGATCCAGATGGGACCGGCCAACGACAGAGTGCTGATCCAGATGGGACCGGCCAACGACAGAGTGCTGATCCAGATGGGACCGGCCAACGACAGAGTGCTAATCTAGATGGGACCGGCCAACGACAGAGTGCTGATCCAGATGGGACCGGCCAACGACAGAGTGCTAATCTAGATGGGACCGGCCAACGACAGAGTGCTGATCCAGATGGGACCGGCCAACGACAGAGTGCTGATCTAGATGGGACCGGCCAACGACAGAGTGCTGATCTAGATGGGACCGGCCAACGACAGAGTGCTGATCCAGATGGGACCGGCCAACGACAGAGTGCTGATCTAGATGGGACCGGCCAACGACAGAGTGCTGATCCAGATGGGACCGGCCAACGACAGAGTGCTGATCTAGATGGGACCGGCCAACGACAGAGTGCTGATCCAGATGGGACCGGCCAACGACAGAGTGCTAATCTAGATGGGACCGGCCAACGACAGAGTGCTGATCCAGATGGGACCGGCCAACGACAGAGTGCTGATCCAGATGGGACCGGCCAACGACAGAGTGCTGATCCAGATGGGACCGGCCAACGACAGAGTGCTGATCCAGATGGGACCGGCCAACGACAGAGTGCTGATCTAGATGGGACCGGCCAACGACAGAGTGCTGATCCAGATGGGACCGGCCAACGACAGAGTGCTGATCTAGATGGGACCGGCCAACGACAGAGTGCTGATCCAGATGGGACCGGCCAACGACAGAGTGCTAATCTAGATGGGACCGGCCAACGACAGAGTGCTGATCCAGATGGGACCGGCCAACGACAGAGTGCTGATCCAGATGGGACCGGCCAACGACAGAGTGCTGATCCAGATGGGACCGGCCAACGACAGAGTGCTGATCCAGATGGGACCGGCCAACGACAGAGTGCTGATCTAGATGGGACCGGCCAACGACAGAGTGCTGATCCAGTCTCTGCTGATCTAGATGGGACCGGCCCACGACAGAGTGCTGATCCAGATGGGACTGGCCAACGACAGAGTGCTGATCCAGAAGGGACCGGCCCACGACAGAGTGCTGATCCAGATGGGACCGGCCAACAACAGAGTGCTGATCCAGATGGGACCGGCCCACGACAGAGTGCTGATCCAGATGGGACCGGCCAACGACAGAGTGCTGATCCAGATGGGACCGGCCAACGACAGAGTGCTGATCCAGAAGGGACCGGCCAACGACAGAGTGCTGATCCGGAGGCTCTTCCCCCACTCCGTCCGCCGGTGCCTGTACGTCTATTTCGGCGGGGAGTTCCATCGCCGTATTGATCTGTCCGCTGCTCGCTCGCTTACCCACTTGGAACAAAGGCTGAAACTCGATATCTCGACTTTGAAAGTCGATATATATATTTTTTTTCTCACATTTTTTCCCTCCATGTCACAAACTCGAGATCTTGAGTTTAATGTCTGTTCCCAGTGCATGGTTTTTTTTCACCTCCGGGGCTCCGTACATACATCAGTACACCCCTATGTTAAATTCCCATACAGGCAGAAGGCAGATTTTATTATTAAAGGCAGTTATTTCATGGATCCAGGATAATATGCATCCTGATAAAGTTCCCTTGGCCTTTACATCATCACACACCCTTCACCATACCTAGAGATTAACATGGTGTTATGTCAGTTAGCCTAATATCTGGTGTGTTTTGCATTGAGAGATGATTTTATGGAAAGTACCCCATGTTAATCTCTAGGTATGGTGAAGGGTATGAGATGATGTGGGGGCCGAGGGAACTTTATCAGGATGCATAGTATCCTGGATCCATGAAACATCTGCCTGCTGCCTCTATGGGAATTTAACATAGGGGTGTACTCACTTTAGTTCCTTTGACTGTTATACAAGCTGTACACTTAATACTTTACACTGTTATACAAGCTGTACACTTAATACTTTACACTGGTATACAAGCTGTACACTTAATACTTTACACTGTTGTTATACAAGCTGTACACTTAATACTTTACACTGGTATACAAGCTGTACACTTAATACTTTACACTGTTGTTATACAAGCTGTACACTTAATACTTTACACTGTTGTTATACAAGCTGTACACTTAATACTTTACAGTGTAAAGTAAGTGTAAAGTATGTTAATCTGTAGGTATGGTGAAGGGTATGTGATGATGTGGGAACTTTATCAGGATGCATAGTGTCCTGGATCCATGAACTAGTCAACTTTAGCATGAGTATGTAAAGTTATGAGCACAACTGTACCTCACGTGGGGGCGTTTCCCTTTTGCAATTCTGACAGACTGTAAAAATAAGAGTATGCTCGTTCTAGCTACCACCTGTGCAAGTTACGCATGATAACCAACGATTTACCCGTATAACACATCCATGGACTTTATGAGTCGTTGTTCAGATTTAAGGGGGGCATTCACGTGATTTTTTTTTCTCAGTCGACGACTCATTCTTCCGATTATCCAGATAGCACTTGAATCAGGCATAACCGTATGCTAGCTAGTGGTTAGCCAACGTTTGAAATAACGTTAGCTAGCTTATAAACGTTAAGTTCGCTATTTTAATTAGCAAGCTGCAATGATTACATGCTAATCATATCGATGGTTACAATTAAAAACAATTTTTAAAATCCTGCAATGTATGTTACACTGCGGAATATTTCAAAGTGTTTGGACCAGTGGTGACAGCACTCTCACTCTTAGCAGTTAGCTGCTAACTCACTCCGAGGGACACAGGCTGGGTCGCTTCATTTACATCCTAGGACGGCCAAGCCACGCCCCGCCCTACTCTCCGTCTGATTGGCTAGCACTCGCTGCCCGCTCTGCTTGGATTGGTTAGCTTTAGGTAAGGAGGAACGACATTGGTTTAGGAGGAGAGTGCGAATGTCAGCGTAAGCCAATCAGAGGCAGAGAAAGGCACAGTGGGGCGGGGCGTGCCTTCGCCATCCTAGGACGAAACACTCGCAGCAGCTACATGTTACAAAGCCCTTAACTTAGCTTGCGGGCTAACAGAAGACAGCAATAGTTTGACTTCCAGCTTCTCCGCGTGATGATCAGACGATGCTAACCACGCGCTGCTGCAGCGAGCACGCTGTTAATCTGACAACGCTGTTGTGAAATGGTGAAAGTGTGACTCACAGACAGCACACTGATGCGGAGAGGGGCCTCCAGCAAGCACGCCATCTCTCTTCCCCCGGTCGAGCGCCCCAATCGGCGCAGCACTTTGCAGGCACTCCGCCCCCCCCAGAGCAGCTGTGAGCAGCTTTTTTTTTCTGTTAAAAAAAAAAAAAAGTAACTGACTGCAAGTCCGCTCCTCTCCTCGCTGGCGTCAGAACACAAACAGCTGACTGCTACTCCTTCAGTGTAAACATCAGCGAGCAGATAAACAACATCAAACGGCGCCGCTAACTGCGTCTGTCAGTGGAGTAAATGTTGTTTATAAGTGTGACGTAGGAGAGTTCGATTCGATGCATTGATGCCGCGTTCACGTGGTGTCGGAATATTCGGAATATTTATTCATTTGAAGTTTATTTGAGTAGGTCATTTGTCGCCTGAACGTTTCCCAGAGTAGCATTGTTATGCTACTAGTGAATCCCAGGTTTAGTGCCATACCAATACCAATCATCGCTATGGAAACGCTGGTATACGTGTATTTTGTAGAAATGTAGTATTGTTGATTCTTCTGTTGTTTTTTTTTGTTATTTGTATGTTTTTATTTGTTTTTAAGGTGTGTTGTATGTCATGTCTGTGTCTTTTTTTTTAATGGACCTTGAGTCTGGAAATAAAAGTTGATGATGATGATGATGATGAATAGGGACAGATATTTTATTACATAGAGAACAATCTGATGCCTGTATCACAATGGAATGTAACTAAGTACATTTACTCAAGTGCTGTACCTAAGCATAACTGTTGAGGTACTTGTACCTTACTTGAGTCTTTTTCTTTTCATGCCAATTTCTACTTCTACTCCGCTACATTTCAGAGAGAAATATTGTACTTTTTACTCCACTACATTCATCTGTTACAGCTTTAGTTACTAGTTACTTTACACATTAGGATTTTCGCACACACATCACAAACAAAAGTTAATAAAAATCTGAAGATTTTTCTGTATTGAGTATTTTACTTTAAGTACATTTTCTTGATGATATTTACATACTTTAATTTAAGTAACATTTCCAATGCCTGATTCTTTACTTGTAACAGGATTTTTACATTTTGGTATTAGTACTTTTACTTAAGTACAGAAGAACGACTTACCGACACAAGAAATAGGACCATCCGAGGAGCAAGTGAACGCAGCGCGACATGCACTTACAAAATAAACCAAAAATACAGACTATGTGTACCAGATACTAGTTGTACCTCTATTTATACTAAACAAACGTAAACATAAAAAAAATTGCATTCCACATTTTTTAAGTTTGTGCTGAATCTGCTGCCGCTGATCAAAACTAGTCTGCGCACGTTGGTGACGCCTTGCGCATGCGCTTTAAGTGGTAGCTGCGAGGTGGGAAAATTCATTCTCTGGTGGCTCTGCAAAAACATGATTTTCAGAAAGAGTTTGTGACATCAGGGAGAATAAAACCGGACAAACACACTCCTCAGTTGTCTACTCATCGCCGTAAGTTCTCAGATTATTATATTATTGTGTTGTGTTTGCATGCTTTCATCATCAACATGGTTCAACAATTCAATTACAGTAACTGCGTAGCCGAGCTAGCTATTGCATGTTATGATATGTTGCTAATTTAAGCAATTAAGTTGCTTACTGAAAGTGTAACTGGACACAGAGTAGACACATTGTTGCGCATGCTCTGTGGGAGCTGGGGACGCATATTAGAGCAGCAGCAGCAGCCACGTTTATCTAATGCAAGTGGTTAACGTTACATGTGTGGTTAACGTTACATGTGTACACGTTTTCGAAGCAACGGGAAGCCAAAAGGAGACTAAACTAATCGCACCCTGATGTCAGGACGACGCTGAAGTTGGCATCAGATTCAGCAGTTAAGGGGACATTTAAGAGAAACTTGTAGACCACATTAGACCAGGTCCAGATCGAAAACCACTGTACCTAGACTTGTCAAATCTGGACCAAATTATCCCAGAGAGGCTAAAGATTCTTCAAAACAAAGTTTCAGATTTGTGAAAGCTTTATTATGTTTGTGGAAATGCAATAAAGGGAGATTTTACTGTTTTCTTTTTATATGTAGACCACATTAGACCAGGTCCAGATCCAAAACCACTGTACCTAGACTTGTCAAATCTGGACTACATTATCCTAGAGAGTGCATCGCTGAATATTTCATATTTAAAAAGTGGTCCCATACAGTCCAATCTATCTTCTGTCTGGCTTTAATTTCATTGCCACATGTTTCACTCTTTCTGTAAAGATGAAACATGACAGAGTATGAGGGCGTGTCCTGACAGTAGCTCGGTAAGGACTACTAGCCAGTCAGAAGCAGAGTATGAGGGCGTGTCCTGACAGTACCTAGGTAAGGACTACTAGCCAGTCAGAAGCAGAGTTTACCTTTGTAAACCTGTAACATGCACAAAAAGATATATATATATATATAACACAATAAAGGAAAGGGAGGAAGCATAATCAGAACTGACTTCAGCGTCAAAGTCTTCAGTGTTCACTTGAATAAAAGTGACATTACATCAAACCTACAGACTTAAAACCTGGGCTGGGCAGTATATCGATGTTATATCGATGTTATATCGTGATATGAGACTAGATATCGTCTTAGATTTTGGATATTGTGATATGGTAGTGTTGTCTTTTCCTGGTTTTAAAGGCTGCATTACAGTAAAGTGATGTACTTTTCTGAACTTACCACACTGTTCTAGATAAAGAAAATCAAATATCACGATATACTTGACCAAATACCTCAATGTCGATATTGCGACGATATTGTATGGCTGACTATTGTTGCTTTCACAAAATGTTATTTATTACTTTGGCATCGCCAATGTTTTGACCTTTCCTTTTGTTTGTGTCCCTGCAGACCACCCAGCGAGTATCTACTCCGGAGCAGGCCTCAGCGTCCCTGTGTGGGCGCAGAATACAACCCAACCCTCACTTTGATTTTATTTTTATTTTTTTCTGGGGAATCGGCAGCTTACCGGTTTGTGCAGCATGAAGATTGCGGTAGAAGGCTGTTGCCACGGGGAGCTGGACAAGATCTACGAGACAATCGGCTATCTGGAGAAGAAGGAAGGAGTAAAAGTGGACCTGCTGCTTTGCTGTGGAGACTTCCAAGCAGTGCGAAACGAAGGAGACATGAAGTGCATGGCAGTCCCAGCCAAGTACAGAACGATGCAGACCTTTTACAAGTCAGTTCTTGGTTGTTGTTGTTGTTAGTTTTCATGTTTAAAGTTCCAGTGTGTAACGTTTTTAGTTGTTTATTATCAAAATCTGTGTTGCCTGTTCACTAACGTGTCCTTTTTCATTAATATTTACCACCACCATCAATTCCAAGTATTCCTATTGGCTTGAAATGTTACATTTGCATGAACTGGTGTAGACGCTCCATATTCATACATGAACTGGTGCAGATGCTCCATATTCATACATGAACTGGTGTAGACGCTTCATATTCATACATGAACTGGTGTAGACGCTCCATATTCATACGTGAACTGGTGTAGACGCTTCATATTCATACATGAACTGGTGTAGACGCTCCATATTCATACATGAACTGGGGTAGACGCTCCATATTCATACATGAACTGGTGTAGACGCTCCATATTCATACATTAACTGGTGTAGACGCTCCATATTCATACATGAACTGGTGTAGACGCTCCATATTCATACATGAACTGGTGTAGACGCTCCATATTCATACATGAACTGGTGTAGACGCTCCATATTCATACATGAACTGGTGTAGACGCTCCATATTCATACATGAACTGGGGTAGACGCTCCATATTCATACATGAACTGGGGTAGACGCTCCATATTCATACATGAACTGGTGTAGACGCTCCATATTCATACATGAACTGGTGTAGACGCTCCATATTCATACATGAACTGGTGTAGACGCTCCATATTCATACATGAACTGGGGTAGACGCTCCATATTCATGCATGAACTGGTGTAGACGCTCCATATTCATACATGAACTGGTGTAGACGCTCCATATTCATACATGAACTGGGGTAGACGCTCCATATTCATACATGAACTGGTGTAGACGCTCCATATTCATACATGAACTGGTGTAGACGCTCCATATTCATACATGAACTGGTGTAGACGCTCCATATTCATACATGAACTGGTGTAGACGCTCCATATTCATGCATGAACTGGTGTAGACGCTTCATATTCATACATGAACTGGTGTAGACGCTCCATATTCATACATGAACTGGTGTAGACGCTCCATATTCATGCATGAACTGGTGTAGACGCTCCATATTCATACATGAACTGGGGTAGACGCTCCATATTCATACATGAACTGGTGTAGACGCTCCATATTCATACATGAACTGGTGTAGACGCTCCATATTCATACATGAACTGGGGTAGACGCTCCATATTCATGCATGAACTGGTGTAGACGCTCCATATTCATACATGAACTGGTGTAGACGCTCCATATTCATACATGAACTGGTGTAGACGCTCCATATTCATACATGAACTGGTGCAGACGCTCCATATTCATACATGAACTGGTGTAGACGCTCCATATTCATACATGAACTGGTGCAGACGCTCCATATTCATACATGAACTGGTGTAGACGCTCCATATTCATACATGAACTGGTGCAGACGCTCCATATTCATACATGAACTGGTGCAGACGCTCCATATTCATACATGAACTGGTGTAGACGCTCCATATTCATACATGAACTGGTGTAGACGCTCCATATTCATACATGAACTGGTGTAGACGCTCCATATTCATACATGAACTGGTGTAGACGCTCCATATTCATACATGAACTGGTGCAGACGCTCCATATTCATACATGAACTGGTGTAGATGCTCCATATTCATACATGAACTGGTGTAGACGCTCCATATTCATACATGAACTGGTGTAGATGCTCCATATTCATACATGAACTGGTGTAGACGCTCCATATTCATACATGAACTGGGGTAGACGCTCCATATTCATACATGAACTGGGGTAGACGCTCCATATTCATACATGAACTGGTGTAGACGCTCTATATTCATGCTCCATCTTGAAATACGGTAGCCGGTGAGGGACATACAAGACATACTGCTCCACCTTTCACGTTTTCTCTGTCACATGATAAACTCACAGATCTCATGAGAACGTCTTTGACCGTCTGATGGAATATTTACGCAATTTTATGCGATAAAATTGCGGGAACAAAAACTGCGGTTTGATGAAAAAGAGAAACAAAGTGATTTTCCCCCCCAACACCGTGTTCTCACTAGGCGAAATGACGTCACTTCATAACGTTCCCATGGCAACAGGGGAAAATGGCTGCTCTCGTGTGAAGTAAACGCAACATTTTTCATCTTCCTGCTGAGATATATGTGACTTTTTTTGCAACGAAAATGTGGGGATTATGAAATCATGCAAGCCCCGCATATTTTGCGTTGAAATCGGCAATTTATGCGGCGAAAGTGCGGCGTATTTGAAAAAAATGCGGCCCCCGCATAAATATGCAGACTTTGGCTGATTATGCATTGAATTATGAGATCGCATAATCACGTTTTTCTGGAGGGGACTGGATATATTCCGCCAGTTGATGCCGCGTTTGTTTCAGATACTATTCTGGAGAGAAGAAGGCTCCGGTCCTCACCATCTTCATCGGAGGGAACCACGAGGCTTCCAACCACCTGCAGGAGCTGCCGTATGGCGGCTGGGTGGCACCCAACATTTATTATCTGGGTAGGGACCAGCAGACGGCACGCGCCATGATTCTGTCTACCTGTTCGCCTGTTAGCTCCCAGGCCTGACTTGACCATATTTCCGTAGGTTATGCCGGCGTTGTCCGCTACAAAGGGATCAGAATCGGTGGCTTATCTGGGATCTTCAAATCACGAGACTACAGAAGGGGTGAGTTCTTATTGTATTTTTATTTTGTCTAAATGCTTGAAGTTATACACACTGTGCGGTAAGTTTACAAGAGATGTTTTCTCTTTTAAAGGTCACCATGAATTCCCTCCATACAATCCGGATACACTGCGAAGTGTGTACCACATCCGAAATATTGAGGTTTTTAAATTGAAACAGGTAAATATCATAGATTCAACTTGTACTCTTGCACACATTTCAAAGTGGTCCCCTAATACTGTATCTGAAGTCTCTTTTATATAGACCTTAGCGGTCCCCTAATACTGTATCTGAAGTCTCTTTTATATAGACCTTAGCGGTCCCCTAATACTGTATCTGAAGTCTCTTTTATATAGACCTTAGTGGTCCCCTAATACTGTATCTGAAGTCTCTTTTATATAGACCTTAGTGGTCCCCTAATACTGTATCTGAAGTCTCTTATATAGACCTTAGTGGTGCCCTAATACTGTATCTGAAGTCTCTTATATAGACCTTAGTGGTGCCCTAATACTGTATCTGAAGTCTCTTATATAGACCTTAGTGGTCCCCTAATACTGTATCTGAAGTCTCTTATATAGACCTTAGTGGTCCCCTAATACTGTATCTGAAGTCTCTTATATAGACCTTAGTGGTCCCCTAATACTGTATCTGAAGTCTCTTTTATATAGACCTTAGTGGTCCCCTAATACTGTATCTGAAGTCTCTTATATAGACCTTAGTGGTCCCCTAATACTGTATCTGAAGTCTCTTTTTTGAAGTTTTTTTTCACAAATAGGCCTCTTTGCTAATATTATGTTGGATTCATGTTTTTTTTTTTAAATACTTTAAAAAAGTGAACACTAATTTGATGCCCCCCCCCCCCCCCCCCCCCCTGTTGGAGATTGGAGATCCCTGCTCTAAACAATGCATATTGACTCATTTTTATGTCCACTAAGATCCAGATGCCCATAGACATTTTCATGAGCCATGACTGGCCTCGTGGAATCTACCACTACGGAAGTACGGGGGAGTTGTTGCGGAAGAAGAAGTTTCTGCGTCAGGAAGTGGAGTCCAACACGCTGGGGAGTCCTGCTGCTGAGGAGCTCCTGTCCCACCTCCAGCCCAGCTACTGGTTCTCTGCACATCTTCATGTGAAATTCGCCGCGGTTATGCAACATCCGGTGAGAGTGACAGTCTTTTGCAGCTAGCGTCAGCATTCGCCGCTGATGCATTTTAGATTGTGATTTTTTAATAATCCTGGGTACCAACTAGCGCTGCAGGAGATGAGGAAAATATGCAATATGCGTTTAAGTGCTCATATTCTGCTCATTTTCAGGTTCATAATTGTATTTAGAGGTTGTACCAGAATATGTTTACGTGGTTTAATTTTCAAAAAACACCAGAAATTTGTTGTACTGCACATTGCTGCGGCTCCTCTTTTCACCCTGTGTGTTGAGCTCTCTGTTTTAGCTACAGAGTGAGACATCTCACTTCTGTTCCATCTTTGTTGGGAATCGCACATGCTCAGTACCTAGGTAAGGACTACTAGCCAGTCAGAAGCAGAGTATGAGGGCGTGTCCTGACAGTACCTAGGTAAGGACTACTAGCCAGTCAGGAGCAGAGTATGAGGGCGTGTCCTGACAGTACCTAGGTAAGGACTACTAGCCAGTCAGAAGCAGAGTATGAGGGCGTGTCCTGACAGTAGCTAGGTAAGGACTACTAGCCAGTCAGAAGCAGAGTATGAGGGCGTGTCCTGACAGTACCTAGGTAAGGACTACTAGCCAGTCAGAAGCAGAGTATGAGGGCGTGTCCTGACAGTACCTAGGTAAGGACTACTAGCCAGTCAGAAGCAGAGTATGAGGGCATGTCCTGACAGTACCTAGGTAAGGACTACTAGCCAGTCAGAAGCAGAGTATGAGGGCGTGCCCTGACAGTACCTAGGTAAGGACTACTAGCCAGTCAGAAGCAGAGTATGAGGGCGTGCCCTGACAGTACCTAGGTAAGGACTACTAGCCAGTCAGAAGCAGAGTATGAGGGCGTGCCCTGACAGTACCTAGGTAAGGACTACTAGCCAGTCAGAAGCAGAGTATGAGGGCGTGTCCTGACAGTACCTAGGTAAGGACTACTAGCCAGTCAGAAGCAGAGTATGAGGGCGTGTCCTGACAGTACCTAGGTAAGGACTACTAGCCAGTCAGAAGCAGAGTATGAGGGCGTGCCCTGACAGTACCTAGGTAAGGACTACTAGCCAGTCAGAAGCAGAGTATGAGGGCGTGTCCTGACAGTACCTAGGTAAGGACTACTAGCCAGTCAGAAGCAGAGTATGAGGGCGTGCCATGCTAGCAGCTAGGCGAGCATTATAACGTGTGTTCCAAAGTGACCACTTTTGTCTCTGAAGTAACACCAACTCAATAAACACTCTTGTTTTTAGCCCAAAGCTAATGCTGCCCCACGTGTGACCAAGTTCCTGTCCCTGGATAAATGTCTGCCCTACAGGGAGTTCTTACAGGTGAGAGGAACGGTTTGTAAAGTTCACAGTCTAGCTGAAGGTGTAGGAGTGATGGTCCGAAGCAACGATGTAACGCGCTTGACTTGTGTTGCAGATCGTGGATGTCCCGGAAAGACCTGGTTCATCTGAGGGTCTTGAGTATGATCCAGAGTGGCTCGCTATTCTGAAGGCCACCAACAGTCTGCAGAGGACCACCCCTCACCCCTGGAACCCCCCGGAGAATAACGGCCTGCACGAACGGTACGCAGATATATATGTAGACGTAAAATTACACGCCATCCAAGTGCAAAGGACCCACGAGAGCCAAGAGCATCGCTGCTAGTCCTAGATATTTGATCTTGGTTTGGATTTATTTGATGAACACATTAAACAGTAATTACACAGGCAGACATACAAAATCAGCGAGGATGAAAAAACAATTAAATCAAAAGTCCTATTTCCATTGTGGTCCTGTTAGAATGGCGGCATAGCGGTTGGATATTAGCTTAATAATAATAATAATATTAGTGATGAAGAGGACCGTCATTACAGGTCCTCTAGTACAACACGTATCACGCCACGAGACAGAACGGTACAATCAACATATACTGCAGCGGGGTAGCTATGGCAACGTGTCATAAAAGTAAAAGATTTGATGGAAAATGCTACAAAAGTGAGTATACACCCTCACATTTTAGTCGCGGAAAATACTTTTCAGTACTCATCTGGGATGAAGCAGCAAGCATTCAGAGTAAGAGTAAAAAAATGACATTATTTATAATACATTTATCTGATTCACAGCTGCTACGTATAGTGTTTTGACCTCGACAATCCAACTGCATTTTACCGCAAACTAGCGACTAGTTAACTTTCTAAAGGTGAGAAATCTCTGGTTTGCTGAGAGTCGGTCGGGACTCTGACGTTAACACACTGGCAGACGCTGTGGCAGAGAGACGGAGGAGAGCAGGGAAGGAAATATGCTGCTGAACCAATACGCTGCTTTTTAGTCGATAAGTCATTTTTTATGCTTATTCATGCTTAATTACTCATTTCCAAGCAACTCATGAGAACATTTCTGGTGAACACGAGATTTAAAGTGGTGCTTTTGCAGGATTAATTTCAGAGAAACTCAGTTTTACAGATGGTTAATTAACTACATTTATATTGAGCTTTTCTAGTCTTAACCAGCTCTCAAAGAGCACAGCTCTGTCGATTACATCAACTAATCGATTAGTCGACAAAATCATATAAGAGTTAGTCGACTAAGAAGTTCTTTAGTCGAGGACGGACCTACTTTCCACCAAGTTTCACAAAAATCAGACTGGTAGTTTTTCTGTAATCCTGCTGACAGACAAACAAAAAACACGACCTCATTGGCCGAGGTAATGACTCAGCTGTTGGAGTTTGCAGTGTTACGTCATCCTGTTATTATTATTATTATTATGGTTATTATTATTATTATGGTTATTATTATTATTATTATGGTTATTATTATTATTATTATTATTATGGTTATTATTATTATTATGGTTATTATTATTATTATTATTATGATTATTATTATTATTATTATGGTTATTATTATTATTATGGTTATGATTATGGTTATTATTATTATTATTATTATTATTATGATTATGATTATGATTATGGTTATGATTATGGTTATTATTATTATTATTATGATTATTATGGTTATTATTATTGTTATTATTATTATTATTATTATTATTATTATTATGTGGAATGTCTTTACCTGTCAGGTGGGACTTCAGACCTTCAGAAGCAGCTATGATGAAGGTGGTGGAGAATTTGAGCGGCGATCTCGCCATTCCAGACAACTTTAGCCGGACCGTGCCCGCCTACGACCCCAACAAGCCTCAGCCCCACGCCGCTCCCACCTGCCACGCCAACCCTCAGACCACCGAGCTCTGCGCCACGTTCGGCCTCACGGACCTCTACGCCTATTCGGGGCAGGGAGGCGGCGACCTGGGGAGAATTCAGGGCAGCACCGGCGAGGAGGAGGACGACGAAGAAGACGGACACAGCGTAGGAAGCGCGGACGAACCCAGCGAGTACCCGACCGACACGTCGGGGCTGTCGAGTTCATTCAACCCCGACGAGATCACGATAGAGGACGAGTGGGAGGAAGAGGAGGGAGCGGGGGGCGCGGAGGGCGACTCGAAGGCAGCGGTGAGGGGCGATCGGCTCCCCGATGCGCCCGTAGGTGAAGCCCACCACACCCCGAGCCGTCTGGTCCTGCCCGCGCCCAAATCGGACACCTCGCCCCCGACCCTGATGTCCCACCTGATGCACCTGCCACCCCCTCTGCACTCGACCCCGGCTGTAGCCCGCTGTCACGCCGAAGCAGAAAGGAAACGCGGCGAGGACGAAGACGACGACGACGCCTCCTCTGCCGTACGCATCCTAAAACGTAGCAGCGACGAGGCCGAGGCTCCCGGCGGCAAGAGCACAACGCCACGCATCAAACGCAGAAACCAGGTGATCTATGCGACCGCGGAGGATGACGAGGGCGAGGATTAGCGGTCGGGTGGAGGCGAGGCGGAGAGGCGAGGACTCGATTCTCCGGTAGTTTTATTGATTTGTTAAACCTTGTTTTAATGTGACGGCAGACAGGAAGTCAGCTGCTGACTTGACAAAGCGGAGGTATGGCTTTACTTTTTTTTTTATTTTTTTTTTTAATATCCTAACAACAGTCTGTACTCGACCGAAGAGGAAATGTTCGTCCTCTTTGGCCAAATATAATTTGTATATATTTTAATTAAACCAAGAGAATTTAGGTTTTTGTGTTTTATTGTTTGGTTGTTTTTGTACATGTAATTCCAAGACGATGAGTAAAGTTTACACAACAATTAAAATACCCTTTTGTTTTTAAATTAATGAAAAGGAGACAGTGGGGGGGAGGGGGAAGGGGGGGGGGGGGGCTTTTAATCTGACCTTTGTTGATCTGAGATGAAGATTCAGCAACTGCACGGCGGCAGATTTCTCCTTAAAATGTTTTCAGAAACTTATAATAATAATAATAATAATAATAATAATAATGAAATATTTTAGTAGAATATGAGATCGTGTTCTGAACGAGACGCCGTTGATGGCCGTTTGAAAAATCACACAGACGTGACGCGTTCGTCCAATCAGCTGCCGGTTTTCATTTTTGGGCGGCAATCCAGATTAGCGCCGCCTGTTGTCATGGAGACGTATTACATCTCGTCTCCTCGGCGTGTTCTCTGGCGTGTTTTGAACAATTCGGGGAGACTGATCAGACCGAACCCCTTTTCTGCCGACGGTCGCCCCGTCTGGTCTGTGTGTAGAGGCTGTAAGTTACCTCCAGGATCTGGTCTAAGCTAGACTAGATGGAGCCGGTTACCTCCAGGATCTGGTCTAAGCTAGGCTAGATGGAGCTGGTTACCTCCAGGATCTGGTCTAAGCTAGGCTAGATGGAGCTGGTTACCTCCAGGATCTGTGCTAAGCTAGGCTAGATGGAGCCGGCTACCTCCAGGATCTGGTCTAAGCTAGGCTAGATGGAGCCGGTTACCTCCAGGATCTGTGCTAAGCTAGGCTAGATGGAGCCGGTTACCTCCAGGATCTGGTCTAAGCTAGGCTAGATGGAGCCGGTTACCTCCAGGATCTGGTCTAAGCTAGGCTAGATGGAGCCGGTTACCTCCAGGATCTGTGCTAAGCTAGGCTAGATGGAGCCGGCTACCTCCAGGATCTGGTCTAAGCTAGGCTAGATGGAGCCGGTTACCTCCAGGATCTGTGCTAAGCTAGGCTAGTTGGAGCCGGTCACCTCCAGGATCTGGGCTAAGTTAGGCTAGATGGAGCCGGTCACCTCCAGGATCTGGTCTAAGCTAGGCTAGATGGAGCCGGTCACCTCCAGGATCTGGTCAGGGTAAGGGTTAAGGTGAGGGTAAGGGGCTTGGGAATGCATTATGTCAATGATGGGTCCCCACAGAGATAGAGAAACAAACGTGTGTGTGTGTGTGTGTGTGTGTGTGATGGCATTGTACTTCATACGTCTCATTTTAGGACCCTTAATTAGTTTCCCTTTTGTTTTATCAATGAGCTCTAATTCGCCTGGTTGTGAATCTGGAACAAAAGCAGAATAAAGTAATTTCCTGGACACCAATATTTGATATTTGTTGAAATCAAACAGATTTATAACATTGATTAGAGTTCCCCTTTAAACGATCCACTCCAGGTTTACAAGTGTGCTCTGCTAAAATGCACTTTCATTCAAACTGAAGACAACAATATTTAACATATAGTGTATTCGACAAGATCTCTTTCCATCCGTACAAAGAGCCGATGCAGAATAAGCCTAACGACCGAGTGCCCAGTTATTGGTCTATCAACGTGATGTCATGACTTTGCGTAAACGTACACGCCCACTTTCTAAAGCCAAGTGGCGTGTTATCAGTACGCATTTTGAGCTATCCGCGTGTATGTATACGCCGTGTACAGCGGATGTAAACATACACGCCCACTTGGCGTGTTATCACGTAAACATATGGTGCGTTCTTTTTGCCTCGGAAGTCGGAGGTCGCAACTGGGAATCACGTCACGCACAAGTTGAATGCGTTCTTTTTGCAAGTCTGATTTTCATTGTTTCCATTAGCTCTCGCCAGGTTAGCCATTGTTAGCAACGCCAGTTTAAACAGCAATGAGTTTTATGTGCATACAAACCGCGTGACAACACAGATAGAAGACAGCGCTGCGTGTACGACTGATTTAGTGTGACACAAATAACACAGAAGTGCTTATAACTATGTTACTACAGCTTTCACAACTGTCGATACAGGGGGCAGCCATGTTGGATTTTCAGCTCGGGGTACTCGGTGGATGTACGAATTTTGAACGAGGTCAGGGGGGGGCGTGTTTACGGCTTTAACCTCGTAAAATACGAGTTGCGAGGCAAAAAGAACGCACCATTACATGCTCGCTTTTCTTAAGCCAAGTGGCGTGTTATCTGCCGTTTGCAGCGGACGGGTTGAGTTTAGGAAACGTGACGCGCGGGACACGATCCCCCGCGTTTGACCAACCTCCCTACGCAGATTTTCGCCATTTCACACGACTCGCTACGGCGTAAATTCACACGCAATCACAAGGTAATGTAAGTCAATGGAGGCCGAACGGCGTTGATAAACACGCTAAAAAGCGAGTATTCGTCTTGATAACACGCCAGTAATGGCGTACGAAGTGGCGTGTCACACATACGCCGCTTCATGACATCAGTCTGGGTTTATAGTACAAGCCAACGTCAGGGAAATGTCTTCCTGCACTTTGCCTACGAAGCACAAAGACGTGACTCACAGAGAGAAACTGGGAATAGGCACTTCTGTTTTTTGTGTGTGTGTCTGTGTGTGTGTTTGTATATATGTCTGTGTGTGTGTGTGTTTGTTTGTATATGTGTGTGTGTGTCTGTGTGTGTTTGTATATATGTGTGTTTGTATATATGTGTGTGTGTGTGTGGGTCCGTGTGTGTGGGTCCGTGTGTGTGTGTGTGTGTGTGTGTGTGTCTGTGTGTGTTTGTATATATGTGTGTTTGTATATATGTGTGTGTGTGTGTGTGTGTTTGTATATATGTGTGTGTGTGTGTCTGTGTGTGTGTTTGTATATATGTGTGTGTGTGTGTCTGTGTGTGTGTTTTTATATGTGTGTGTGTCTGTGTGTGTGTTTGTATATATGTCTGTGTGTGTGTGTGTTTGTTTGTATATGTGTGTGTGTGTGTGTGTGTGTTTGTTTGTATATGTGTGTGTGTGTGTGTGTGTGTGTTTTTATATGTGTGTGTGTCTGTGTGTGTGTTTGTATATATGTCTGTGTGTGTGTGTGTTTGTTTGTATATGTGTGTGTGTGTGTGTGTGGGTCCGTGTGTGTGGGTCCGTGTGTGTGTTTGTATATATGTGTGTTTGTATATATGTGTGTGTCTGTGTGTGTGTTTGTATATATGTCTGTGTGTGTGTGTTTGCATATATGTGTGTGTGTGTCTGTGTGTGTGTTTGTATATATGTGTGTGTGTCTGTGTGTGTGTTTGTATATATGTCTGTGTGTGTGTGTGTGTTTGTTTGTATGTGTGTGTGTGTGTGTGTGTGTGTCTGTGTGTGTTTGTATATATGTGTGTTTACATATGTGTGTGTGTGTGTGTGTGTGTGGGTCCGTGTGTGTGTGGGTCCGTGTGTGTGTGTGTGTGTGTGTGTGTGTTTGTATGTGTGTGTGTGTGTGTGTGTGTGTGTGTGTGTTTGTATATATGTGTGTGTGTGTGTGTGTGTGTGTGTGTTTGTATATATGTGTGTGTGTGTGTGTGTGTGTGTTTGTATATATGTGTGTGTGTGTGTGTGTGTGTGTTTGTATATATGTGTGTGTGTGTGTCTGTGTGTGTTTGTATATATGTGTGTTTGTATATATATGTGTGTGTGTGTGTGTGTGTGTGAGTGTGTTCTCATTAATTCACTTCCTCATTTTCTTCAGCCGAGCCTCGGACAGCAACCGATCACACAGCTCCTCAGTTTAAAGAGCATCATATTAAGTGAAATGGAGATCACTATCCGTGAGGAGCTCGGAGTAGAGCCGCTGCTCCTTCACGTCGAAAGGAGCCAGTTGAGGTGGTTCGGGCATCTGGTAAGGATGCCCCCTGGGCGCCTCCCTAGGGAGGTGTTCCAGGCACGTCCAGCTGGGAGGAGGCCTCGGGGAAGACCCAGGACTAGGTGGAGGGATTACATCTCCAACCTGGCCTGGGAACGCCTCGGGATCCCCCAGTCAGAGCTGGTTAATGTGGCTCGGGAAAGGGAAGTTTGGGGTCCCCTGCTGGAGCTGCTCCCCCCGCGACCCGACCACGGATAAGCGGACGACGATGGATGGATGGATGGAGATCACTATGGTGTCACCAACAACTCAACCGTAGGACACATTGATTAAACACAAGATGGCTGATACAGGTTTATTACAAATGTCATATTTTATCATATATCCTCCTCCTGCCTTCCATTCCTTCCCTAATACTTCATTCATCTGATGCCGATAATCTCACCTGAGCCAGTGGTGTAGTCTACGTGATGTGCAGGTATACCCACTAGGATTATACACCCACTTCAAAAATGACTTGCAACAACATACTTTCCATTATATGTTTAATATATTTTGAATTGCCATCTGTGTTTTTCCCTCACATAGGCTAAATAAAGCTATTTCCACCGTAAATCGGTGCTGTAAAGTGTTATCAGAATGACGGAAATTAAGTCTTGATGCTCAAAATTTCCCAGGGGGGAGGACACGCAGACGCCCCACTTTTAATGTGTCCATTCTGGTCCATATGTTTATATAGTACAGTATACCCTCTAAAATACACTAGACTACACCACTGATCTGAGCAGAGCCGTACATGGACTACCACATTTCTTGCCATTACAATATAAGCCCCATCGCTCATTGTAACAACTGACAAATAAGATAAAGCCATTTAATAAATACAGCGAGTCTTGTTGTATGTTTGAGAGATGTTTTCTGCTTAAAGACATTAGTTAGTTAACAGTTTTCTCCTCGTACATCAAAATATTAGTCATGGGACTACAGACACTGCAGATCACGTCTATATTGTTGCTGTGAAGCGCCACAGACGCATTTTTCCCTCCGAGCACTCGACCACTCGCCTGGGAATCCAGACCCAAAATCCCAAAGATTAAGGGTCTGGCGATGAGTAATGAAAACGGCCCAACTCGAGGGGCGGCACCAAGCAACTGGATAACACTACGACCAATCACAACAATGAGCCCCATACCGTACGCTTAGCTACCAGCGGCGCTAACTGGTAGATTAAACTCTCGCCGTATCCGATCTTATCGTTGCCGTATTCTTGCAAAGGAGCGATTGGAGCGCCGTCTTCTGTTCCTCTTTCAGATAAAAAGCCACGTCTAAACAACTGGTGTTCATCCGTAGCCATCTTGCGATGTTTACTAATGACTTGGACGTCGCAGCGCTGTCGTCATCTGTTTAGCTCGCCTCTGGCCCGCCTACATCAGATACTCCGATGTGATTGGTGCAGTTCGCCTCTGGCCCGCCTACATCAGATACTCCGATGTGATTGGTGCAGCTGGCCTCTGGCCCGCCTACATCAGATACACCGATGTGATTGGTGCAGCTGGCCTCTGGCCCGCCTACATCAGATACTCCGATGTGATTGGTGCAGCTGGCCTCTGGCCCGCCTACATCAGATACACCGATGTGATTGGTGCAGCTGGCCTCTGGCCCGCCTACATCAGATACTCCGATGTGATTGGTGCAGCTGGCCTCTGGCCCGCCTACATCAGATACACCGATGTGATTGGTGCAGTTCGCCTCTGGCCCGCCTACATCAGATACACCGATGTGATTGGTGCAGCTCGCCTCTGGCCCGCCTACATCAAAAACACGACGTAATTGGTGCAGCTCGCCTCTGGCCCGCCTACATCAGATACAGCGATGTGATTGGAGCAGCTCGGCTACCAGGGCATAGTTAATGAGCATCATTACTCAACGCCAGAGTGACTCGCTGAGCAAATTGAAACTGTGCTCTCACGACAACTCTGGATTTCCAGGGTACTCGAGCAAGGCATTGAAACCCCAAAAAACTGATTTTAGGAACACGGCACTTCAGCAATCTTTTTTTTTTTTTTTCCTTTTATTAAAACAAACCACGTCTGTCGGACCAAAACGTATTAATGAGAAGCACAACGTCAAATCATCGATCTTTTAAATGTTTTCCTCACACGATGAGTTTCCACCCGGACGCGAGAGGAGACCCGCGAGCGGTCGAGAGACACGTCAAAAACACCGGACAACAAATACGTACAAATGGACTTATGTTAGGGCAAACTGTGGGGTGGGTCTTATCTACGGGGAGCCTGGCCAGCGCGAGGGACGCCAGGGAAGGTCAGGCAGGACGGGGAGAGGGATTACAAATCACGGGATCATTCCAGGGGTTCGGCGCGTGGCATTATTCACAGCAGGATCTGATCCATTAGGGACTACGAGGAGGCAACGCAAGCGGGCGCGAGCTCTGACGAAGGAGAGGAATTGGAAAGCGAGTCACGACCTAACGACCTTTTTTCTTTTCATTACTCGACTCCTTTCCTGGCCACTCGCCAGCGTGTGCTGCTCGGTTTTGTGCATTTCTACGCAATCAGTGCTGTGACTGAAATGATGCAAGGCAGAATTACAGAACAAACAAACAAACAAAACAAAAAAAATCACAATTAAGTTAGTGCTATAAAACTACAACATGCTTGCCAACGTCTTCCACATTCTTTTTATTTTCCTCCTCTCATTCATCAGTCGACCTCGTCCTCTTTGTACTTTCCAAAAATGCAGAATCTCAGTCATTGGTCAAGAGACACAGATGTGTCTTTCTTTGCTCTTCCTTTCCCTTTTTTTGTTATTATTATTATTATTTTTTTTTATTCTCTCCTTTTTGAATTTCTGTCTGCTTTGACAGGAGGATGAGTGGAGGGTAGGTAAGGGAGCGAGTGGACATCAGGTCCACCCCTTTAACTTGGTAGAAGGAGACGGGATGGTCGAAGGGCCGTGGTGGTGGTGGTGGTGGCGTGGATGGTGGAGTACTGGTGGGAGCCGCGGAGGTCTAGTTCCCACCGCAGCAGGCTCGAGTAGAGTGGGCGTCCGGGTCCTGGAGGTTGACTCCCCGATGTCGCGCTGCATGTGTAGGGTTCTGGGTGTCTGTTTTTGGCATCTTTTTTGCTACATTAAGAAGACAAAGACATATTTTAATAACAATTGAATAGAACTGGGTATCCAACATGACATCATGACTTTGCGTAAACATACACGCCCACTTCATGAGATCAGTCTGGGTTATCGTTCAGAAATCTTCGATATATTACATCACATTTTACATTACATGTCATTTAGCTGACGCTTTTATCCAAAGCGACTTACAATTAAGTGCTTTCAACTGTGAAGGTACAAACTCCAGACAACAAGTAGTAAGTGCAAGTACATTAGCTTTAAATAAGTAAAGCTACAGAGAGACATATGAAAGTGCAGGTTCAAGATTATTAGTAGTCTGAAGAGATGTGTTTTTAGCCTTCGGAGGAATGTGTGCAGGCTTTCGGCCATCCTGATGTCGGTGGGGAGCTCGTTCCACCATTTGGGAGCCAGGACAGTGAACAGTCGGGATCTCGTTGAGTGATTAGTTCTCCCTCGCTGTGAGGGAGCAGCGAGCAGTTTGGCTGATGCAGAGCGAAGTGGGCGGGTTGGGGTATCTGGTTGGACCGTGTCCTGGATGTAAGCTGGGGCTGATCCAGTCGTGGCCCTGTATGTAAGTACTAGTGTCTTGAAGCGGATGCGGGCAGCAACTGGTAACCAGTGGAGAGAGCGGAGGAGCGGTGTAGTGGGAGAGAACTCGGGGAGGTTGAAGACAAGCCGAGCTGCTGCGTTCTGGATGAGCTGCAGGGGTCGGATGGACCACGCCGGCCGGCCAATCAGGAGGGAGTCGCAGTAGTCTAGACGTGAGATGACTAGAGCCTGAACCAGAACCTGGGCCGCCTTCTGCGTTAGAAGGGGACGTATCCTTCTGATGTTATGCAGCATGTATCTACAAGATCGGGTGGTTGCAGCAATGTTAGCAGTGAAAGAGAGTTGGTGGTCAAGTGTCACACCCAGGTTTCTAGCAGTCTGGGTGGGGACCACCACAGAGTTGTCAGTTGTTATTGTCAGTTGTTATAGTCAGGTCTTGGGTAGGAGAGCCCTTCCCTGGAAGGAAAAGGAGCTCAGTCTTGTCAAGTATATTAATACTGTGACTTTGATACCGGTTCCTAAACAATCTTTTTTTTATTTTTTATACCAATTTTATAAAACAAAAATAAATTGCAACACACTAGTCCGTCTACCACCAGACCAGATCCATGTTTTCAGAGGGACCATCAGTCTGGGGAGTCTGCTCTGGGTTCTCTCTGCACAAGAGGCGGGACCAACGGGTGTAGTTCAGATGACTCTGCACGCCATTGGATAGTCCTTCAACCAATCAGAGCAACGATCCGGGTGACGTAGCAGCGACAGCGGCATCAACGGGTCGCTGCACTTCGGTGGCCGCCATGTTGAATGTAAACAACAAGCTGCTCGGTCGCTTCTCTATCGTCATCGTGTTAAACCGGCCAATAGCACGCCAAGGTGGATGAGCCAGTCTGTGATTGGTTCCCGCAGATTTGTGAACAGAAGCAGGAGAGATAAACGTGCAGGTTTCCAGCCCGAGCTGCTGGGAGAAATCAAACCACCGGCAGATCGGACTGGTTCACCCAGACTAGCAACATTACACATCATGGCACAAATCTTTTCATTAATGTTTCAGCTCCTACTACGCGAGTTATTTCCCGCGTGTGTCTGCGACGTGTAACGTCAGACAGCCAATCACAAACATTATCGGATCCTGGTAGAAGCATGCTGCGTGCCGATTGGCTCGCTGACTCTGATGAGATTTACTCCTTACGCACTGAAATCGGGTGTCGAGTGACGAGACGATATCTCACAATATCTGTCGATCCTTTCCAGGATTCTTGGATCTAGATCAGCATCAAAAATAAAACCCCCTGTTGTTTGTCTCGTGGCTTAATGGTGGAGTCTGAGATTCTAGAGAAAGATCCCAAACAGATACACCCCCCCCCCCCCCCCCCCCGCCTCTCTCTTATAGACCTTTTCACAGATGTAAACATAAACATCCTAAATGATTTCCTGTTGCAGTGTATGTGAATGGCATCACCTGACAGGTGATAGATATATATATATATATATATATATATATATATATATATATATATATATATATATATATATATATATATATATATATATATATATATCATGCACAAACACCCTGGACCAAACATATAATCTACTAAGTGGCCTAGATCTCATTCTCTTTGGAAAATAAAAGTCACATTTGTTGTTGATACGAACGGACACTCACCAATGGCCAGGAAGAGCTCGTTGACGTTCATGGCCGTCTTAGCCGAAGTCTCCATGAAGAGCAAGCCGGTGTCTTCAGCGTACGTCTGGGCTTCCTTCTCCATACAACACACAAACAAATACTGATATAACATCAGAAACACAAACACTAAAAAGGCTGGAAATCAAATCCAGCTGTATCTGTCATTGCATGTATTACGACAGGTGCCGCTCCAGATCAGTGCTTTGAAAAGGATAAATAATTAATAAAATATGTAAAATATATAACAAACAACCCCCCCTATACATCCCCTACATACATTTCACTCTCTCTTGTCTATCTCCCACACACACACTCACCCACTCACATATACAGCACATGTATTTTGGGATACAGGCATTGATTGACTGGCACCCTCCCAGACAACACACACCCTCCCGCACACATACTATGTGTAAGACAGCAGCAGGCTTCAGCATGAGACGACAGTTCACAGGTGAGATCATGTCCAGAGCTAGTGTGGTTGGTCGCGACAGGGGATGGGAGATGGGTTGGGGGGGGGGGATAATAGCCGTTATTTCACAATAACTTAAATGTTTCTTTAGCAGTAGCAGGCCCTCAGCAGAGCCTGACCCCCCCCGACCACAATACGCAATAGAGCTGGGCAATATATCGATATCATATCGATATTGTGATATGAGACTAGATATCGTCTGGATATTTTAGATATTGTAATATTGTTATATGAAAAACATAAGTGTGTTTTCCTGGTTGTAAAGGCTGCATTACTATAAAGTGATGTCATTTTCTGAACTTACCAGACTGTTGTAACTGTTCTATTATTTGCCTTTTCCCCACTTAGTCATTATATCCACATTACTGATGATTATTTATCACAAATCTCATTGCGTAAATATTTTGTGAAAGCACCGATAGTCAAACACTACAATATCGTTGCGGGATCGATATCGAGGTATTTGGTCAAAAATATCGTGATGTTTGATTTTCTCCATATCGCCCTGCTCTAGTACACAAATCTTGGAACTGTGACGTGCAGCTTCAGCTCAGCGACAAACCCAACGTGGCATCATGACTTGGCGTAAACATACACGCCACTTTTCTAAAGCCAAGTGGCGTGCTATCTGTACGCATTCTGAGCTATCCGCGTGTACGTCTACGCCGTATACAGTGGATGTAAACATACACGCCACTTGCCACGTGCCGTGTTATCGCGAGACTATCGCGAGAACAACATCACACGCGTGAAAAAACAAAAAACTTGGGGTTAGGGAAAGAATATTGGCGAAGGCTTTAGTAAAACGAAAAAACGACAAAAGCACGACAGCTGACAAACGTCACACGCTTAGGAAAACATTAAATGGTTAACCACACGCGGGACGCCATCTCCGCTCTCCCGGGTGAAAGTCCTGTGTTTTACCCATCCACCCCCCCAACCAGGTGACTTTCGTCCTTACATACTAGTCACCACGGCTACACAATAGCACCATAATGTAGGTCGATGGACGCCAAACGACGTGGAAAAACATGCAAAAAAAGCGAGTACGCGTCTTAATAACACGCAAATCATGCCATACGAATTGGCGTGTCATACATACGCCATTTCAGGAGATCAGTCTGGACAAACCGCTTTGTTATGTAAGCTTGTTCTGTGCTGACTCAAAGGTACTTTACCACAAGTATTTGAAAACTATTATCTAGTCTCTAAAGCGTCTGAAGGCAGAAGCTGATATTCACTGTGCGAGACGTGTGAAGAGTCATTTGAAATATTTCTGGCCAATCTAAGCGTACTGTTACTGTGAGCCTCCTGAAAGGAGTGTGCTACACGTAGTCCTATAATCTTTGAGCAAATTTTAATCTGATTGTTTTATTTGTAACTGATAGGCTACTTAGCCACGCAGTACTACAGTGGAGAGCATGATACTCTGAATTACTGATGTGAAAAACAAAGAAATGATTTGGCTACTAGCTCCAAAGGATCTCAGTCTACGAAGAAAATAAACAATACAACTTGTATGCATACTGCCATAAAAGTAAGTACTTTGTAAGGGCAGCTGCAGTACGTACTAAAAGTAAAAAAAGAAAAAAGTATGCAATGTGGAACGCAGCACACCTTTGAATCAACGACAAACTTCGAGCTAGCAAGCTACACTCTGACAACGGCAAGTTTTTAAGAAAAAGTGTTGTGCGACAGGTCGGGAATGGCGAGTATAGCGCACGTTTCACTGGCACGTTTTGGGACTGATTGGTCGGGTTTAACCACGTATCAGCTAATTTAAATATCTCACGTTACTGTATTGTGTCAACAGTTAACTTCATTTCCAGTGTTTGGTAACGACGTTATTTTTTCAATAACGGGGTAATCTAATTACTTTTCCCGTCGTTACAACGCCGTTAACGTTACTAGACGTAAAATGCGGTGCGTTACTATGCATGGATTGAATAAACTGTAATAATTTGAATGCACCCCGGGCCGGGCTCACAGTTATTGAGGAGGCGGGTTAATAACGAGGTAAGTGATTATGATTGGCTAAGGCAGAGTCATGTTTCATGGTAGTAGCCCAATCAGAGACAGTGTTACACACACGCCAGCAGCCCAGCACACACACACACACACACACACACACACACACACACACACACACACACACACACACACACACACACAACAGCTAACAACAACAGAACAACAGAGATGGCCAGTCAGGAGGAGCATTTTCAAGGTGGAGGTTTGAACTAAACACAGTATTTTGTTGTTTAAAGGTTTACTATTGTTGTGAACATTACTAAACACTTGGACGTACAGGTTGCTTACTTGACCAGTTGTCTCAGGTTGAGAGAGTTTATATTGTGTAACTGTTTACTTTTCTTAGGAAGATAATGTGAAGTGCAGGATGAACCTCTGGCTGTCTATTGACGTGCAATAAATATTGAAAGTTATGTACAAACACCGGTCTGTTCTACTCACTTTAGTTGTGAAAACTGCAAAAAAATAAATAAAATTCTTTTACATGTAAGCAACTTTTTTTTAACAGTTTTTAACAGTTACTTTCCCTGGTAACGAGTTACTTTTATTATAGAGTAATTCAGTTACTAACTCAGTTACTTTTTGGAACAAGTAGTGAGTAACTATAACTAATTACTTTTTTAAAGTAACGTTCCCAACACTGTTCATTTCATATTGGATGTACGTACACCTACGTAACCTGTCATCAGCAGTTGATTACCATGCAACGTCAGAGAGATAACCAGTCCGAGTTAGTTAGTTAGGTATTAGCCAGAAAACGGGTTGCACAGGAGTGCCTTACCTCATACTCTACTAGTCTCCTCTCTGCCAGGTCGGCCTTGTTCCCGGCCAGGGCAATAACAATGTTGGGACTGGCCTGCCTCTGCAGCTCCTTCACCCAGGCCTTGGCTCTCTCAAAGGTCTCCTGCACAAACACAGCAGCAGGTAAGATGAACCACCAGCACACATGTAAACACCAGGCAAAAACGGCAGAGTTCGTCGAAGCTGTTCATGGAGAATATTCATCAGTTAGGAGACAAACTGCTCGCCTCCTAAAGTTGACGTACGCATACAGCTGGGTCGTATACTGCTGTATATTAACCAGTGTTGTAATGTAACAAAGTACAAATACTTCACTACTGTACTTAAGTAGAATTTTCTTTGAACTTTACTTTGTTATTTATATTTCCAGAAACTTGTACTTTTACTCCACTACATTTCCCCTAAGCATCTTAGTTACTCGTTACTACAAAATAAAATCAGAAGAAATTTGTTACACTGGAAAAAAGCAGGTTTGGCAAATCATTGCTCCTAAATTGCAAACATATTGCTCGCTCCATTGCAGTTGGTGACCTAATGCCTGTTTGTTACGAAGTGCCAAAACAACAACCATAGGCCAAAACTAAAGAAGAGGAGGAGGAAGCATAATGACTGCTGCAGGCTCTGCCGCCATGGTAACAGATGATGACCACCCCGGTGATGAAGATAACATTACACACCTTTGGCCATAAAGTTCATAATCAAAGTGTTTTTTTGTAACTTTTACTTCTAATACTTAAGTACATTTAATATCAGAAAATTACTTTTGATACTTAAGTACAGTAAATATCAGATACTGTAGGACTTTTACTCAAGTAATATTCGAAAAGGAGACTTTAACTTCTACCAAAGTCATTTTCTGGTAAGATACTTGTAATTTTACTCAAGTATTGCTTTCAAGTACTTTATACAAGACTGATATTAACATCAGGTTGTCTCGGAGGCTTTTTATCTGACGTTGTGATGTAACTTCTGGCCGTAAAGGTGCCGTAGGTAAGACTGTGAAGATCCAGGACTTAGCCAAAACATTTGAACATCAACAACTTCTCTGTCCCCCCCCTTTCTGCTAAAGCCCAAAACAGTCTCCTAAGCCCCTCCCCCCACAAGGGAGAATGAATGCATGAGCAGTGATTGAGACCGACTTCTGACGTAACAAGCCGTGCAGATTTTGACCAGCTCACCCGGAGACTGAAGGCAGGAATCATCCAGAAACCGTATCTCACTCAGAACAGCATGGATGGATGGTTCTGCATAAACAAGCAACTACTGAAATTTAATCTTTTACACTTTACCGGCTTGGTGATGTCAAAGACAACGATAGCAGCCTGAGCGCCACGGTAGTACATCGGAGCCAGGCTGTGGTATCGCTCTTGTCCTGCGGTGTCCCAGATCTCAAACTTCACCGTGGTGTCATCTAGACACACCGACTGAGCCAGGAACGCAGCTGGACACGAAGGAGAGGAATGACAGGTTACATTCAAGATTCAACATCCTTTATTAATCCCACAATGGGGAAATTCACACTGCTGCAGCAGCGAGGGGATAAGAGGAAAAGTAGAGGACATGCTACATGATTCCCTCTACCATGCCCTAGATTGAAGACCCGCCTCTACTCATTATACTACAGCCAACCACAACACACCATCCTTTCTGCGTCCTTCACAAACACAACTTTTTCACTTATTCTCTTATGTTGCTGTTTTTGTGTTGTTTATTATTACTGCGTCACTGCTGTTCAGTTGTTTTGGTGCGGTGTCTTATTTCTGTGTTTCTTTAAAGGGAATACGCCACCGTTTGTTGAAACAGGGCTCATCACAGTCTCCCCTAGCTGTAGGTAGGTGGGGTCTCCTCTAGCTGTAGATAGGTGGGGTCTCCTCTAGCTGTAGGTAGGTGGGGTCTCCTCTAGCTGTAGATAGGTGGGGTCTCCTCTAGCTGTAGGTAGGTGGGGTCTCCTCTAGCTGTAGATAGGTGGGGTCTCCTCTAGCTGTAGATAGGTGGGGTCTCCTCTAGCTGTAGATAGGTGGGGTCTCCTCTAGCTGTAGATAGGTGAGGTCTCCTCTAGCTGTAGATAGGTGGGGTCTCCTCTAGCTGTAGATAGGTGGGGTCTCCTCTAGCTGTAGATAGGTGGGGTCTCCTCTAGCTGTAGATAGGTGAGGTCTCCTCTAGCTGTAGATAGGTGGGGTCTCCTCTAGCTGTAGATAGGTGGGGTCTCCCCTAGCTGTAGATAGGTGGGGTCTCCTCTAGCTGTAGATAGGTGGGGTCTCCTCTAGCTGTAGATAGGTGGGGTCTCCTCTAGCTGTAGATAGGTGGGGTCTCCTCTAGCTGTAGATAGGTGGGGTCTCCTCTAGCTGTAGATAGGTGGGGTCTCCTCTAGCCTATTTCAACAAACGGTGGCGTATCCCTTTAAATGTAAAGTGCACTGAGACCATGTTTAATGGTGATTTTACACTTTAAATACAATTTGATTGATTGACCTCTAACACACACACACACACACACACACACACACACACACACACACACACACACACACACACACACACACACACACACACACACACACACACACACACACACACACACACACACACACACACACACACACACCTCCTATGGTCGTCTCCTGGAACTCATCAAATTGTCCCTTGACGAAACGCAGCACCAGGCTGGATTTGCCCACAGCCATGTCACCCAGCAGCACCAGCTTGAACTGGCAGATCTTGGTTTGTGGTAGTGTGCCGTTGGAGCGGCCTCCACTCCCTCTGGAGCTCATACCGGCCCGCGTAGGAGACGGCAGGGGGGCTGGGCCTCCTCCCTGGGGTGGAGATGGGTCCTTCTGGGATGTCAGTCACTTCCAGAGTGTAATCAAGTCTCGCCGATTGGTGTCTTGACCTCTCTTCGCTCCTTGTTCTGTCTGAATGAAGAAGTGAAAGGATTTCATTTAGTGCGAGGTTACATAATGCCTTACCTCATGTACAATTTAGTTTCTTTCTCCAGTCAAAACACACTGGAATTCCCAAGGAAGGGTGGAGATTTTGTTGGCAGGAATAGCAAAAGACATGTTTGCATTGCAGAATCATTATCTTTATTGGCCAAGTATGTGTACACGCACGCACGCACACACACACACACACAAACACACACATGTTTGTTTCTCTATCTCTGTGGGGACCCATCATTGACATAATGCATTCCCTAGCCCCTTACCCTTACCTTAACCATCACAACTAAATGCCTAACCTTAACCCTTACCCTAACCCTCACCCTAACCTAATTCTAACCCTAACCCTAAAACCAAGTCTTAACCCTCAAACAGCCCTTTAACCTTGTGAGGTCCAGCATTTTGGACCCCACAAGGCTGTGCAGACCCCACAAGTATACTGGATTCTCCGGTTTTTGGACCCCACGAATATAGTAAAACAAGCACACACACACACACACACACACACACACACACACACACACACACACACACACACGGAATTTGACTTTGGTTTTCATTTCTGTCAATGTTACACAGAATAGACTTGCAGCTTAAAAACAAGGCATGCAAAAGTAAAACAAACAGCAGCTGCATTCCTTAAAGGGGACATCAAGACATGAAAAACTCACGTTTCCAGTGCTAGAGCGCATACATTTGGGTATCAGGACTGTCTACCAACCCACATTCTGTGAAATAAAACAACCCGGTCCGTTTTTTGTGGGCTGCCTAGATCAGAAAACATGGGATTCTACCAGGCCCCCCTTCATATGTCACATGCAGGCTCATTAGAATATACCGCCCCCCATTTCCATCCACTGCTTGATAACTACAGGTGTGTTCCAGTACCCGTACTACCATCCTGTGTTTTGCCATAAATACCCGGATGTCCTACTGCATTCGGTTGCATTTTGCAGTATGCAAGCCAGCATGCTTTTCTGGCTAACCTGACCCACAATCCTCAAACGTCACATCGACTGAGCCGCCGAGAGAACACTCTGACAACGGCAAGTTTTTAAGAACATGTGGATCGTGCAACAACAAGGCCGGCCTGCTTGATACTTCTGTTAATCCGGACAGATGACAGCCTGATGACAGCGCATTCAAATTCCAAGAGGGTCAAGGCACAATGTCATGACGAAGTACTCTGTCCCAATTGTATGCATACTGCCATAAAAAGTAAATACTTTGTACAGGCAGCTGCAGTACATAATGAAGTAAAAAGACGCAGCACACTTTTGCAAAGGTGCACCTTATTTTTTTTTGCAATCCAATCAGAACATAACTGGCTTTTCGGGGGGGGCTAAAAACGGAGCGTTTCAGACAGTGAATGAATACAGGTATAGAATGACAGTATGAGAAACGTGTTTTATGAACATTAAAACATGTTTTAGTAGAAAACCATGACACACCTGAAAATATGCATATGTGTCCTTTAACTCTTAGGAGGCCTGCATGTCTCTGCTCCCCCCCCCCCCGGTCACTGACTGAGTCATGTTTAAAAGTACTGCACGTTGCTATTTGTCCCATTATCATGCAGTGCAACTTGAGCTTTAATAACAGGATGCTGCGCCTCACAGACACCGATGCTACACATCCATCACTGCAGCAAAATGCTCATTTAAGCCATTCTGCGCGTGTTATTGTCGCGTGTCTGCAACCCTGCACCATCAGCGTTATGGTTACTCCCTCGGTAACGTTACATGTTATCACACCACCAGCCCTCCTTATCTGGCGTTATTATGTGCAAACGGGACACCGCTCCGACCACACGAGACTGGACTGAATTTATATTTCGACGCCCAATTATATACACAAATGCTAGCAGTTGGTCTAAATAACATATAGCTACTGGGAGGAAAATATACAAAATATTCACCGTATATACTGTCGTTTCAGCAGCGGCAGCTATCGCAGGCTTGACTGTTGACAATTTGGCTAAATCAGCTGGTAGAAGAAAACGTTAACGCTTCCTGTAAATTGGCGCATGCGCACGGAGTGACGCATTGTCAAACCTGTGAAGAACAACCTCAACGGACCCTCAGTGACTTCACATTTTTACAATCTTCAGTTTCGACTAAATTTACTAATGTGGACGTTGATCATCGTTTGTATATCAGCCGAAGACAAAGACTTTCATTTACAACAACAACAAGTGTAAAATCAAGGTCCTGCCTTGCATATTACCGCCGTTTTTACAGATATTACCCTTAATGTGCCAATAATCTGAAGGGACTTTTGAACGGCATTCACTAACCGAGTTCTACGAGTGGCCTCCAGGCCGCAGGGGGGCGCTAGAACAGACAGAAAGTCACTCGGAAGTCTTTACCACATGAAGGATGTTTGAGGTATTTTGATCTGCAGACTCCTCTCAATACTCACAACTTTCATGTTTATTTTATTCACTGTATAACGAAGTGCTTACTGGCATTATGCCAACGACAAACAGAAAGAAGCAAGGGAGGGACACCGCGGTAAGTAATGCATTCCTGATATCTGGAAAGTATGTAGAGCTTCAGGTACTTGTTCTTTACTTGAGTATTTCTCCATTGCATGTACCTGTATACTTCTACTCTCCAGTTCAGACTGGAATATTGCACTTATTCCTCCTCTAACATTACATTTAATTGACAGCTTTAATTATTTCACAAATGAAGATTTCACACACAAAACATGATGACCTTATAATAAGAGATGCAGCATTATAGATTAAACAGTGAATAAAATGTGGTTGGTCTCAGCCTACTACTACATGTACTGCTACTTTTAGGCATTTCTCACCTTTGTGTACTTGTATAACCGATGTGACAGCAAACAACTTACGCTTTTCTGCACAAATGTACAGCTCTTTCATTCCTTAAAAAACGTTATATTGTACATGTTTTTAATATTTTTTTACAAACTGTATTGTTGATTTGTATTTATGCTTCTTGACTTGCAGTACTTTTATATTTTTTGTAATGCATCCAAACATCAAGGCAAATTCCTTTTATGTGAAAACTCACCAGGCAATAAGCCTGATTCTGATGTATAAACGTGTTTATGCATTAAGTTCTTCCACTTTGATACTCGATATGATGATATGATTTTGAAGTAAAGTGAGCCAAAAATACAGAGATCTTCAACAGGGGGTCCTCAGAGTTACTGCAGGGGGGGGGCGCCAAATTATTGTTCATCTTTTTGAAAGTAAAAAAAAAAAAAAGGTGAATGGAAGCCGAGAACCGCCATTGATGATTTTTTTTTTATGCACTGTTATCTCGTGATAACGACTTATTAACCCTCGTGTTGTCTTCCAGTCCATCATGAATTTGTTCAAAATTGAAAACGTTTTTTGGCACTTTGTCTCAACACTTTTTTAAATTCATGGTCATTTAACCTAATTTAAAATGACATTATACTTAATTTCTGAGTTAAAAAAAGGCAGAAATTATGAATTGTTTTGACTAATAGTAACATTTAAAATGCTATAAAATTGAATAAAACACTCTAAATTCAATGAAAGTAATCATTAATTGTACCTGCAAAGATTGTTATACAGGTTCCATACAACGTATATCATGCATCCGAGTTATTTTGTGGCAGTTTGGTTGCAAGAAACCCAGATTTCTGATATAAAGAACTTTGAAAACGGGTCAAATTTGACCCTATAGGACAACACAAGGGTTAATTTGTTATCTCGACGTAACAAAGTTTGTTTTCTCCCACTAATCCCACTTAGACACCCTTCCATTTAACCCGAGGAAGGAGCTCCATGAGCGGATAGAAATCTGCCGTTTCTCCCTCCTCTTCTCTGGTCAAATACTCGGGAAAAATCCCACTAAAACAGCCTTCAGTTTAACCCGGAGAAGAGGGAGAAACGGCAGACCTCTATCCGCTCATGGAGCCTCTTCCTCGGGTTAAATTGAAGGGTGTCTCAGTGGGATTAGTGGGAGAAAACAAACTTTGTTACGTCGAGATAACAAATTAATAAGTCGTTATCACGAGATAACAGTGCATTAAAAAAAAAAATCCATGGCCGTTCTCGGCTTCCGTAGCATCCAACATATTATTAGCAAATATAAATCAGCCTATATTTAAAAAAACAACAACAACAACAAAGAAAACCCCATTGATGATTGGCTTACTGGCCTGTTTTAATAGCGTAGTATTCTATGCACTATAAAGGAATGTATACAGGCTTTAGGACACCACATGTTATTGTAGGCCCAGTTTAATATGCAACTTAATGTTATACAACATATGTAGTAGGGGGTCCCTGATCCGTCTCTCTCAGTTAGGGGGTCCTTGGCTTAAAAACTGGTCACAGGCTGAGGCATTCACCACCGTTGTGATGGCTCTGAGTTGTTGTTGCTTGACCCAGGTGCAGGGGACCAACGACAGCAGCGTGGTGAGCAAGGTGTCTGCTGCAGCGCAGGGCTACTTCCACGATGTCTTCCTACAGCACTTTGTGTGCAAAGCGGCCAGAAGAGCGCCGCTCATCAACAGGTCAGCAGGGATCTGTGGTCACGCGCTGCCAGACCTTCCTCCACAGCGCTGCGGAGGAGGGTCTGGCTAGTCCACACAGCATTCTGGGATGCGATATTACGAATCCCACTATGGCCACGCCAAGACCCGCCCTTCAATAGCATTTACTGGCCAGGCGTCCATGCTTACGCAAAGTAACGTACCCCCTAGGGCTGCCCCCCCCCCTCTTAGTCGATTAGTCGACTAATCGGTCGTTAAGTGTTAGTCGACTAAGAGTTCTTTAGTCGATAAGTCATTTTTTTATGCTTATTCGTGCTTAATTACTCATTTCCAAGCAGCTTATGAGAACATTTCTGGTGAACACGAGATTTAAAGTGGTGCTTTTTCAGGATTAATTTCGGAGAAACTCAGTTTTACAGATGGTTAATTAACTACATTTATATTGAGCTTTTCTAGTCTTAACCAGCTCTCAAAGAGCTCAGCTCTGTCGATTACATCAACTAATCGATCAGTCGACAGAATCACATAAGTGTTAGTCGACTAAGAAGTTCTTTAGTCGAGGACGGCCCTAGTAGCCTCATTGGTTCAGGTCCTGTCCCCTGACCAATCGGCTATCCTAACCTTAACCACTCGAGGTCACATGCCTAACCACGACCAGTCGACCACTACGGCCGCGCGGCGCCAGTGGTTCTTGGTGTGGCCGTATAGTGGGATTCGAAATTTTGCTTCCGGGATGAGAGAAATACATTCTCTCGCTTCTTGGCATTTCTTTAAACCAATCACAATCGTCTCGCTAAGCCGGAGTTGGCCTTGGTTGACAGTGGTCGTCTAATAGATGGACATCATTTATCCAGTGACAAAGAAACACCACGTGTGACCGGGAGGTCGCCGGTTCAATCCCCAGACCGGCAGGATATAATCTGCGTGGTGGAAAGTGAAAGAGCAGCTCTTGCCCCCCCCTCATCACCACCACTGAGGAGCCCTTGAGCAAGGCACCTTAACCTCCACCGGCTCCAGTGGAGCTGCTCAGTGGCAGCAGATCAGACTGTGGTTGGACTGGGCAGCTTCCAGTATGAATGGGGAACTGTGGGAATGTGACAGGTCCTCGTAGACAATGACAAGTTGTTCTCAATCCACTTACCTGATAAATAAAGGTTAAATGCAAAAAATAGCATGACAATAAGCACAGCTACAGAGGGTGAACGTGTGTTAAACATCACATCTTGAACAATGGGATAATACACAAGGCCGGACTTAAATTACCTAGTAATGATCCAAAATACTTACATGTAGGGCTGTGCAATTAATACAATTTTAATCGCAATTTCGGCTCGTTACGATCACAAAAACAATCGAGAAAAACGATTATTTTGCACATTACATTTTGCAAGCAAACTTATTTTATTTTTTGCTCTGAATGAAAAAAACAAAAAAAAACAGTTCAAGTGGGAAAATTTCACAGTTCAATAAATCTTTACAAAAGTCAATGATCGTTAAATAATCGTGATTTCAGTAGTGACCCAAATAATCGTGATTATGATTTTTTCCATACTCAAACACCCCTATTTAAGGCTCTGACCACCAACCAGACGGCTCTGACCACCGACCAGACGGTTCTGACCACCAACCAGACGGCTCTGACCACCAACCAGACGGCTCTGACCACCGACCAGACGGTTCTGACCACCAACCAGACGGTTCTGACCACCAACCAGACGGTTCTGACCACCGACCAGACGGCTCTGACCACCAACCAGACGGTTCTGACCACTGACCAGACGGCTCTGACCCACCAACCAGACGGCTCAGACCACCAACCAGACGGTTCTGACCCACAAACCAGACGGTTCTGACCACCGACCAGACGGCTCAGACCACCAACCAGACGGTTCTGACCCACCAACCAGACGACTCTGACCACCAACCAGACGGTTCTGACCACCAACCAGACGGCTCTGACCACCGACCAGACGGTTCTGACCCACCAACCAGACGGTTCTGACCACCGACCAGACGGCTCAGACCACCAACCAGACGGTTCTGACCCACCAACCAGACGACTCTGACCACCAATCAGACAGTTCTGACCCACCAACCAGACGGCTCTGACCACCAACCAGACGGCTCTGACCACCAACCAGACGGTTCTGACCCACCAACCAGACGGTTCTGACCACCAACCAGACGGCTCTGACCACCAACCAGACGGTTCTGACCACCAACCAGACGGTTCTGACCACCGACCAGACGGTTCTGACCACCAACCAGACGGCCGACCGGCGGCAGTAAAGCCAGTCGGACTGATCAGTCTCCCCGAGTCGGTCCAAAAAGTTCCTCAGAACACACCGTATCACGGTTTCTTAGAGCTCAGTATTAGGCCCCTACAGTGTATACAGGTGTATATGGAAGGTTAAAATAATCAATCAACTAAAACTTTGTTTGAGTGATCTGATATTGATTCATAAAATACAGAAATCGATCTTTTAATATATGCCTTTTCACCGTGAATGTGTAAATAAAGATTCAGGAGATTATTGGCATTACCCAGACTAGGCATATGATGATAACAATATGTTTTGTACAAATGAAAGTCTTATTATTTGCATGTTTTAGGGGCTACTACGTGCGCTGGAGAGCCGTGGACCACTGTGTGAGGAGGTTCCTGCACATTACTGACCACTGCCCAAAGAGACAGGTAAGTTAGACTAGTCTGGGTAAACCAGTCTGATCTAGTCTGGGTAAACCAGTCTGATCTAGTCTGGGTAAACCAGTCTGATCTAGTCTGGGTAAACCAGTCTGATCTAGTCTGGGTGAACCAGTCTGATCTAGTCTGGGTAAACCAGTCTGATCTAGTCTGGGTAAACCAGTCTGATCTAGTCTGGGTAAACCAGTCTGATCTGCTGGTGATGTGATGTCTCCCAGCAGCTCAGACTGGAAACCTGTACGTTTATCTCTCCTGCTTCTGTTACTAATCTGCAGGAACCAATCACAGACTGGCTTATCCACCTTGGCGCGCTATTGGCTGGTTTAACACGATGACGATAGAGAAGCGACCGAGCAGCTTCTTGTTTACATTCAACATGGCGGCCACCGAAGCGCAGCGACCCGTTGATGCCGCTGTCGCTGCTACGTCACCCGGATCGTTGCTCTGATTGGTTGAAGGACTATCCAATGGCGTGCAGAGTCATGTGAACTATTCCCGTTGGTCCCGCCTCTTGTGCAGAGAGAACACAGAGCAGACTCCCCAGACTGATGCTCAGTCTGAACACATGGAGCTGGTCTGGTGGTAGACAGACTAGGAAAGTGTTGCAACATGACTACAAAGACACGCAAAAGAAGCACAAATTTACTACAAAGAGACACAACAGGATGTAAAACGACCACATAGAAAAGTAAAACGACTAAAAAATACATGCAAAACAATCACAGAAATGCAAAATTCCTACAACCGCAGAATTACAACGAGACACAAAATGACAGAAAATAGATGCAAAGCGAGTAATATAATAATAATAAATTTAATTTATATAGCGCTTTTCATAGACTCAAAGTCACTTTACAGGGAAGAATTACAAGTTACTGCTACTTTGCACTTTTGCTATATTGCACCTTGTATGGCACTATACTACACTAAAATACCTCAACCTGACTATACTTCTGGAATACTGCGATAGTCTGATAACTGTAAACTCTGTAAACTGTTGACTTGTCTATCTGCTAAATATCTATTTGTAGTTTTCTAGTGGTGTCCTATGTTTGGTCTTATGGTTAGTTTGTGCTTAGTGTGTGTCAAATCTTTTTTTTTCTTTCAATATTGCACATTGGAGTATGGAAGAAACGCAATTTCAGTCTGCTGTGTAATGTACTGTTGCATGGTTTTGATTGACAATAAAGTTGTCATGGGGGGTGGAGGTAACCCAGACATCGGCAAGCACAGAGCCATAGAGATAGTGTCTTTCTCTATCACTCTGGGCAAGCAGCCATCAGAGCAGGCAGAGAACAAAGGGACTTCTTGCCTTGTTTAACTGTTCTTGTTTTTATTTTATTATTTTTCACTTTTCTCTCTGTTTTATGGACGCGTATTACATTCACCGCTGAAACAAAAATGTAGACAGACCGATGTTCACTCTTAACACATGGAGCTGGTCTGGTGGTAGCCAGACTAGGAAAAGTTTGCATATGTTCCCTTTTGTCTCTCACTCCCTCCGTCGTTATATCCCCCCCCCTTTTGGTTTTTAGATTCTGTCTCTGGGTGCAGGGTTCGACTCTGCGTATTTTCGCCTCCACGCAGATGAAGCACTGGACAGGGCCGTTGTGTTTGAGGTAGATTTTCCTGATGTCACTCGCCGCAAGGCTGCCCTGATCGATGCTAATGACACACTGAGGGGGATGCTGGACCCCCGTTTACCTTTGCGTACAGGTGTGTCATTCCTTTCGCACATTTCACCGAGATTCACAGAAGACTGTCTTTGGCGTGTGTCCGTAGACGTTAGATTAGCGTCTGCCTGTGTGTCTCCAGGACCTGAGAATGTGTCCAGTGGTCGGTACCGTCTGCTAGGGGTGGATGTTAGAGAGGAGTCCCAGGTGGAAGAGGCTCTGAGTGCAGCGGGGCTGGACTGGGCCGCCCCCACCCTAATTCTCTCTGAAGTGGTGCTAACCTACATGGAAACAAAATGGTAAGTGCTGCAGTTTGGTCTATTTAGGGGACCAGCGGTTGGCGTTGACCCACTGGAAATCGGTCAAGCCGCCATCACTCTCTTACGCCTCCTGCACGCTGGCTGCGTGGCGTGAGCGTGTCGGCTGCGTGAGCGTGTCTGCTGCATGGGGTGAGCGTGTCTGCTGCATGGCGTGAGCGTGTCGGCTGCGTGGCGTGAGCGTGTCGGCTGCGTGGCGTGAGCGTGTCGGCTGCGTGGCGTGAGCGTGTCGGCTGCGTGGCGTGTCGGCTGTGTGGCGTGTCGGCTGCGTGGCGTGAGCGTGTCGGCTGTGTGCCGTGTCCATTTTTATTTCAGCTCCCATGGTAACAGGTTAGAGCTGCACGCTGCCTGTACGTCTCAGAAAACGCGTGCACGCCAGCGTGTTGGAAGAGTTTCCAGACAAAATATAATAGAAAAGATGTTTATATGTCATTTAGACACAAATACATTTAATAAATGACATTTGATGTTTGAAAGTCTCGAGGTTTTGACATAAATGCAGATATAATATAAATTTAAGTTTTTAAAAAATTATAATAAATAATTATTGATCACCTGTCAATACAGAACCAAATATTCTGGAGAATATTTCACCGTCAACACTGCCGACGTCTTCGCTGTAATCAGATCAGAATATATTTATATTTATGTTGATGGGAAACATCCACGTGTCCGGCGTGCAGGAGGCCTTAGTGGGTAGAAAGTGTTATAGCACATCTCAAGCTTGAAAAACTTAGATAATGTACAAGGGGCTCTGTGCAAAAAATAATTACAAGAGAGAG
>CM042434.1:882428-906081 GCA_023631565.1 Gymnocephalus cernua | reverse complement strand
AAAGACTGGACCGTGGGACTGACGGCGCCCCAGTCGCCCGGCTTGCGGTATTCCCCCTTCTCCAGGAAGTACTGGCGTCCGCGGTAGTTGGGGTGCTCGTAGAAAACCCACCAGCCGTCGACGATCTTGCAGGAGTTGACCTCCCTCCAGCGGAACTTCTCCAGGAGAGAGGGACAGTCCTCGGTGGCCTCGAAGGCCTGGCCCCCAAAGTCTGCCTTCTCATACAGCTGCACCTTGTACAGGGCCCCACTGGTCTGGAAGGTGGCGGGAGGAAAGGGGGGGGGGGGGGGGGGGGGGGGGGGAGATGGTGGAGGTATGGGAGCAGGTGACGGGGGGTTAGAGTGGAAGATAGGGGGAGAGGAGTTGTTTCGGGTCGGGAAAGAATAGAGAAGGAATGTGGTGTAAGAGAAAACGGGAAGGGAGGGGGGGGGTATATAGGGAGATGAGATATATATCACTCCCTCCAGAAAAACGTGGTTATGCGATCGCATAACTCAATGCATAATCAGACAACGTCCGCATATTTATGCGGGGGGGGGGGGGTGCATTTTTTCAAATACGCCGCACTTTCGCCGCATAAATTGCAGATTTCCGCGCAAAATATGCGATGTTTGCATGATTTCATAATCCCCGAATTTTTGCAAAAAAGTCACATATATCTCAGCAGGAAGATGAAAAATGTTGCGTTTATTTCACACGAGAGCAGCCATTTTCCCCTGTTGCCATGGGAACGTTATGAAGTGATGTCATTTCTCCTAGTGAGAACACGGTGCTGGGGGGGAATCACTTTGTTTTCTCTTTTTCATCAAACCGCAGTTTTTGCAAGTTCCCGCAATTTCATTGCATAAAACTGCATAACTATCCCGCATATTCCATCACATGTTTTAAGAAAACGTGCCGCATAATCAAGGATTTTTACCCTCAACAATCACAAAAAAACTTTTTTTTTTTTCTGGAGGGACTGATTTATGCATATATCAGTGGTAGGATCGGGCATCGAGAACCGCATCCGACTCGGAATCACGATTTCAATGGAACCGTTGTCACTACCCGATGCGAGCCGAGTGCAGATGCGAGCCGAGTGCAGATGCGAGCCGAGTGCAGATGCGAGTCGAGTGCAGATGCGAGTCGAGTGCAGATGCGAGCCGAGTGCAGATGCGAGTTGTGCATGCTCAGATTTAAACGGTTTACGACATATCGTGTCATACTGAAACTGGAACGGCGTTTTGAGCTAAAATCAAAAGGTAGCTACAACGGTTTTGAAATGATTTCCATCTTCTGTTATTGTTTGTAATGAGAAAAGTTTATTTGTGAAATCCATAAAATAATAAACTTTTCTCATTACAAACAATAACAGAAGATGGAAATCATTTCAAAAACGTTGTAGCTACCTCTGATTGTCTGATAGCTAATGTTAGCTCAGAACGCCGTTCCAGTGACGGCCTTGGTTGTTTCTGATAGGTAACTTGTAGCCAGCAGTGAACCAACCTGGTCATGTAGCTCCATTTTTATTATATTAACATTACAGAAGTCTCTCGTTAGCATCTTGGAGGCTACTTGTCACAAAGTGACGCGTGCGCCACTCACATCTGGACTCGACTCACATCAGGTAGTGACACTGTGCACTTTTCCTCTTCGGTCCCCCTGCAGGTTGGAAGTGGGATTGTCCATTACCGCTGTCGTATGTCTCATTACGTCTCATTGGAACTACAGATCCGGTACCCGATCTGGCAAACTTGCACAGTGCGGTTATAGCCGGTAGAGAGCCGCAGAGCAAATGCAGAAGTGCCGTTCACCCTGTTACGAGTTGATGAACCACTGAAACTAGGGCTGGGCAGTATATCAATATTATATCAATATTATATCGATATCGTGATATGAGACTAGATATCGTCTTATTTTGGATATCGTAATATCGTGATATGACATAAGTGTGTTTTCCTGGTTTTAAAGGCTGCATTACAGTAAAGTCATGTATATTGAACCCCACTTAGTCATTATATCCACATTACTGATGATTATTTATCTAAAATCTGAGTGTGAAGATCTTAGAATATCTCCGCAATATCAATATCGATATTGAGGTATTTGGTCAAGAATATCGTGATATCTGATTTTCTCCATATCACCCGAGCCTGAAACGATTTTGGAAACATTATTTTTTTAAGGTACAAAATAATCTTTGTTGTTGCTTTATTGGAATCATTTTGAATTACCAAATTGGCTTAACTGGCGTCCCGTCACCATCTCTTCTGTTGTGCTGCCTTTATAAATAGTGCAAAACTGTTAACGTGCAGCTCGTCCAAACTAGATTGATTTTTGCATTCGGCGTCCCTGAATCTGCCTGCAGGCTGCGGGTCAGCTGGGCACGAAGAGACCGAGCCACGTGTTGGTCTTCATCGACTAAGCCCTGCAGTCTCTGGTAGCATCAGCACCATAGCGTGACCTCTGTGATGTCCCCATCAGTCCGTTGTTACTCTCCCCTGCACTCACTGGAGCTTTCATCAGCGCACCTTTTTGTGATTAACTATTGTTTATGTTTTAGCAATTAAGAAAAGATGACAGTTACTTCAGTAGCACTTACATACAGCAGCATAATAACAAAATAGACACCATGAACTAAATAATCATATGTATAAACCTAACCCTAACCCTGACTAAGAAACACGCAGGGCGCCTGACTAAGAAACATGTTGTCGGCTACGCAGTGCGCCTGACTAAGAAACATGTTGTCGGCTACGCAGTGCGCCTGACTAAGAAACACGTTGTCGGCTACGCAGTGCGCCTGACTAAGAAACACGTTGTCGGCTACGCAGTGCGCCTGACTAAGAAACATGTTGTCGGCTACGCAGTGCGCCTGACTAAGAAACACGTTGTCGGCTACGCAGTGCGCCTGACTAAGAAACACGTTGTCGGCTACGCAGTGCGCCTGACTAAGAAACACGTTGTCGGCTACGCAGTGCGCCTGACTAAGAAACATGTTGTCGGCTACGCAGTGCGCCTGACTAAGAAACATGTTGTCGGCTACGCAGGGCGCCTGACTAAGAAACATGTTGTCGGCTACGCAGTGCGCCTGACTAAGAAACATGTTGTCGGCTACGCAGGGCGCCTGACTAAGAAACATGTTGTCGGCTACGCAGTGCGCCTGACTAAGAAACATGTTGTCGGCTACGCAGTGCGCCTGACTAAGAAACATGTTGTCGGCTACGCAGGGCGCCTGACTAAGAAACACGTTGTCGGCTACGCAGTGCGCCTGACTAAGAAACATGTTGTCGGCCACGCAGGGCGCCTGACTAAGAAACATGTTGTCGGCTACGCAGTGCGCCTGACTAAGAAACATGTTGTCGGCTACGCAGGGCGCCTGACTAAGAAACATGTTGTCGGCCACGCAGGGCGCCTGACTAAGAAACATGTTGTCGGCTACGCAGGGCGCCTGACTAAGAAACATGTTGTCGGCTACGCAGGGCGCCTGACTAAGAAACATGTTGTCGGCCACGCAGTGCGCCTGACTAAGAAACATGTCGGCTACGCAGGGCGCCTGACTAAGAAACATGTTGTCGGCTACGCAGGGCGCCTGACTAAGAAACATGTTGTCGGCTACGCAGTGCGCCTGACTAAGAAACACGTTGTCGGCCACGCAGTGCGCCTGACTAAGAAACACGTTGTCGGCTACGCAGTGCGCCTGACTAAGAAACACGTTGTCGGCTACGCAGGGCGCCTGACTAAGAAACATGTTGTCGGCTACGCAGTGCGCCTGACTAAGAAACATGTTGTCGGCTACGCAGTGCGCCTGACTAAGAAACATGTTGTCGGCCACGCAGGGCGCCTGACTAAGAAACATGTTGTCGGCTACGCAGGGCACCTGACTAAGAAACACGTTGTCGGCCACGCAGGGCGCCTGACTAAGAAACACGTTGTCGGCCACGCAGGGCGCCTGACTCGGCTGCGGATCAGATACGTAGAGCTTCTATTTTTGCCGGACGTCGGAGAGCTCCGCAGCAATTCAGCACACGGCAGATAGTGCGGGACAGGAAGTCGAGCACAGAAACAAAATAAAACATCCGGTTAATTTTCAAAATAAAATACACCGTGCACCTGACTAAGAAATGCACGTTGTCGGCTACGCAGGGCGCCTGTGCGGCAACTTCAGGAGACTCGGATGAAGCTGGGAAGGATTAAACACGGTTTCCACCACGTGGTAATCCACCGTGATAATAATGACATTTTAAATGAAAACGGTAATTGTTATCATCAACATTTTTATCGTGGTTTACCGTTACACCGGTAATCGTTACATGCCTAGTCTGGACCCAGCTTCTTATGTGCTTATCCATCCCGTTTAGGATTGACCCATCACCATTGGGCTGAATGGAACCTGGGTCCCTGTAATCCCACATAGGTTATCATGTATCCTGGTCCAAAATTCCTGGACTTTATCACAGGTCCACAGGTCAGTGCACCTCACTTCTGACTGTCATGAACCTCGAGTTAATAACTCACAGGTCCCTCTGCATTTCCACAGGTTGGTGGTTAATTATGAGATCTGCACGCAATGTTCAGCACTTTCATATTGGATCATTATTACTAATGCATCCGGTAGAGAGAGATGGGGGACGACACGCAGCAAAGGGCCGCAGGTCGCAAGGTCGCCTGTAAAGAGGCCGTAAGAGAGGAAATGCCCTAAACATATTATTTATAAATATTTACAATTATTCCCAGAAAGAACCGAGCAGGTTGCACCATCCAAATTTTCCTCAGAACTTGCAATCATCAGCGAATAGCTTGCAAGCTCGAAGTTTGTTGTTGTTTCCTGAAGCGAAGGGACTCCAGACTAGTGGTAGAGTACAAAGTGGAGTGAATATACAAAGTGGCACAAAATGAAAATACTCAAGTAAAATAAAAGTATGTCAAGGTTTTACTGTGCATCAGATCACAGGCGATGGCTGACTTACAAAGTGGACCATCTTGCAGGAGCTGAGTCTGTCGTTGAGGCCCATCCAGCGCTGGTAATCTGGGTACTCCCCCCTGGTCAGGACGTACTGGTAGCCCATGTAGTTGGGCCGCTCGTACACCACCCAGGCCCCGCTCTCCACCCGGATGGAGTTGCAGCGGCTCAGGTAGGCGTGGAAGTCCGAGCAGTCGCTGTCGCACTCATAGCGACGGCCCTGGAAGTTCTTGTCCTCGTAGAAGATGATCTGAGGGGGGGGGGGGGGGGGGGGGGGCGCAACACATGGGTGTCTTAGCTTTTATCAAGATTTCACATCGTCTGTGAAAGGTGCTCTAAGCGATGTGACGCGTTTTCTGACAAAAACATCGGAAAAGCGACAAAAAAAAGTTCATTTTTAGGTGCAAATCCAGTAGTTGTCAACTATTAATCAGCAACTATTTTTTATTTTTAAGATTATTTTTCAGGCTTTTCCGCCTCTGACAGGACAGCTAGGTGAGAGAGAGAGAGAGAGAGAGAGAGAGAGAGAGAGAGAGAGAGAGAGAGAGAGAGAGAGAGAGAGAGAGAGAGAGAGAGAGAGAGAGAGAGAGAGAGAGAGAGAGAGAGAGAGAGAGAGAGAGAAAAGACATGCAGGAATTCAGACAGAATGCAGGTTTAAGGAGTCGCCCCCTGCAGGAATTCAGACAGAATGCAGGTTTAAGGAGTCTCCCCCTGCAGGAATTCAGACAGAATGCAGGTTTAAGGAGTCTCCCCCTGCTGGAATTCAGACAGAATGCAGGTTTAAGGAGTCTCCCCCTGCAGGAATTCAGACAGAAAGCAGGTTTAAGGAGTCTCCCCCTGCAGGAATTCAGACAGAATGCAGGTTTAAGGAGTCTCCCCCTGCAGGAATTCAGACAGAATGCAGGTTTAAGGAGTCTCCCCCTGCAGGAATTCAGACAGAAAGCAGGTTTAAGGAGTCTCCCCCTGCAGGAATTCAGACAGAATGCAGGTTTAAGGAGTCTCCCCCTGCAGGAATTCAGACAGAATGCAGGTTTAAGCCACTTCGCCGAACCAGATGCTTTGTCCATTAATATTAACAGTCTATGGTTCATACATAACCTCCATGCCACAGTGTTACCTGACTCTGTCAATGCCAGTCCCATTTCCTCTTAACTCACCCTGCCCATCTTGGATATAATGTGTGGGATAGCCTCGGTGATGTTAAGCGAGCGTGGCGTTGGTTTGGCCCCTGAGGTCTCGATGTTTGCTCTGGCCTCTCACCAGTCCCTTTTTATATCCCTGCTCCCCCCCCCCTGCCCCCGCCACATTTATAAACAGCAACAGTGGAGGCAACAAAAAAAAGGGGGAACAATCGCTTTGTCATGAAAATGAGATCCAAAAATTGAGTCAGTGATTCTAGTGCTATTCAGTTTTTCCAGAAAAGCGAGGAAGGATTACGGCCATAATGGCCGGGCATGGTTAGCGTCCATTCACCCCACTTCTAGTGCCCAACACACACACACACACACACACACACACACACACACACACACACACACACACACACACACACACACACAGCTCCACCAGCTTGCCCCCCCCCAGGTGAGGACTTGCCAACTCATGACTTCTTTCTGCATTATGGATGAATCCAGACGGAGCAGTGTTCACTGGTGGAGGAAGTATTCTGATTCTTTAAGTAAAAACAGGGGTGGAATGTAACTAAGTACATTTACTCAAGTACAAATTTTGAAGTACTTTACTTCAGTCTTTTCTTTTCATGCCACTTTCTACTTCTACTCCGCTACATTTCAGAGAGAAATATTGTACTTTTTACTCCACTACATTCATCTGTTACAGGTGTAGTTACTCTACACATTAAAGATCTTTGCACACAAAACACATGTAGTTTATAAAATGTTGTATTAGAAGTTAAACTATTAGCACAACTTTCATGCATTTCTGTCACATCTACTGCAGTCAGATTCACCGTTTCATGGGTGTAGGCAGCAGCGATTGTTTTTCTCGCTACTGGCAGCGCTACGTGACCAACGCCACCGCAATTCTCCTTTTAATCTGCAAAGTAACTAATGTTGTCAAATAAATGTAGAGTAAAGAGTACAATATTTGCCTCTGAGATGTAATGTAGTAAAAATATAACGTAGCAGAAAACGGAAATACTCCGTTATGGATAAGTACCTCAGAACTACTAAAGAACAGTACTTGAGTACTGTAGTTATATTCGACCGCTGGCAGTGTAACATGACCACAGATGCAACGTATACATGTAGTGATATGGATTGATTATGAAATCAGTGCATTTCTTTATTACTCAGGTGAATTTTTGGCCAAATATGAAGCACAAAATCAAGACAATAAGCAGCACGGTTTAAGTCAAAATCTTTATTTTAATTTTTCAAAAATAAATATTGTGCTCTTCGTATAGTAACTGCATAGACGTGCGTGTGTTCAAATCAGATTACAGGGCAGGTTTTCCAGCAGTAAGGCATTTTAAGGCTCTGACCCACCAACCAGACGGTTCTGACCCACCAACCAGACGGTTCTGACCACCAACCAGACGGTTCTGACCGCCAGTCGGACTGATCAGTCTCCCCGAGTCGGTCCAAAAAGTTCCTCAGAACACACTGAAGAGACACTTGAGCGTACGTTCTGCACGTGCGTGAGACGTAATACGTCTCCATAACAGCAGGCGGCGCTAATCTGGATTGTCGCCCAAAAAATGAAAACCGGCAGCTGATTGGCCGTAATGGTGGCTCGTTTAGAATACAATCTCATATTTTAAGGAGAAATCGGCCGTGCAGTTGCTGAATCTGTCTTCATCTCAGATCAACAAAGGTCAGTTTAAAAGATCTTCATCAGATTCTGAGAGGCTGTTCGTCACGCTCATCCCGCTCGTCATTTCCTGGTTAGCTCTCCACCAATCAGATCGGTCGTTGAGTCCGACTGCCCGCCCTCCGATTCAACAAGTCAAATCGTCCCAAATGAAGACCGACGGCTCCTCCGACTGACGACGGCACGGAACACACCGACCAGACTCGAGTCACCGACCTTGCCAGACTCGAGTCACCGACCTCGCCAGACTGTCAGACGGACGGTTATCAGGTTGGTGGGTCGGAGCCTTTACAGGTATAATCACATCTTAACAATGAAGAGACACATTCCAGCATTTTGAACACGTGTACAGTAATATTGTAACAGCATTTTAACAGTTCATATTTTCTTTTTATCAAGTCCATCGTCCCTTAACTTCCCCTAACTTATTAAAACGCTGCGCTGATGTGGAAACAGGAAGCTAACAGGCTGAAGGACACTTGGAGGTATTAAATGCTATACGTAGAAGGCAGGAAAAATATTCTCACTATAATGTTAAAATATCAACGTGACTTCACGTAAACATACACGCCACTTTCCTGAAGCCAAGTGGCGTGTTATCTGTACGCATTTTGAGCTATCCACGTGTACGTCTACGCCGCATATACAGCGGACGGCAGTCTGCAACGTCACAGCGTAGCCACGTGGCGTGTTATCTGTACGCATTTTGAGCGCTGTATACAGCGGACGGGTTGGGTTTAGGAAACGAGACACGCAGGGCGCGAAGGAAACGTGACACGCGGGGCGCGAAGGAAACGTGACACGCGGGGCGCGAAGGAAACGTGACACGCGGGACGCGAAGGAAACGTGACACGTGGGACGCGAAGGAAACGTGACACGTGGGACGCGAAGGAAACGTGACACGTGGGACACGACCCCCGATCTCCTGGGTGAAAGTCCTGATTGTCACCCTTTCATTCTACTCGCTACGGCGTAAATTCACACGCAATCTCAAGGTAATGTAAGTCAATGGAGGCCAAACGGCGTTGATAATGCGTCTTGATAACACGCCAGTAATGGCAATACGAATTGGCGTGTCATACATACGCCGCTTCATTACATCAGTCTGAAAATATACATATTCATACAAGGAAATGAATACAAAAATAAACATCTAGACATCGGTTCTGCAAACTGACCAAAGGTCAGAAAATTCACCACGTGTCGTGTTGTACCACACGGCGGTCGCTGATGTCAGAGCAGATACTTCGTTCACACCTTCCACTAACCTCCTCTGTGGTGTTCTGGGTAATGTAGTCTCTGAAGGTGAATGTGTAGATGAACTGCTACCTCCTCTGTGGTTGAAGTGCTTAGTGCATGATACAAAGGGAATCGAAAGCCAAATGCAGCATAAACAAAAGGTTACAACAGAAATACATGTTGCTTGAAAGATTTCGCCAAAGCAGAGCAGTGTAGAATTGTGTCACGTACCTACAATAAAATACATTAACATTCCCCCCCCCCCCCATAATGGAAAACACTTGATTTTTATTTTATATTCTATTAACACAAAAATACTATGACCTGAGCTAGTAACTGTCGGTGCACTAACATTTCCTTAATACCCAAAGTGCTACAGTTATTTAGTATCTACATTCTCCATCTTCTTTCCTCTTTTTTTTTTTGTTGTTTGTTTTTTCAGAAAATAGCATGTATTGTACATACGTAGGCTGGGAACAGTTTGGGAAGAAATGGTGCCAATCTCTCCCGGCTGTCACTACCCGATGCGAGTCGAGTGCAGACGTGAGTCACTTTGCGACAGGCACGCGTCACTTTGCGACGGGTCGGCTAGACCAGATTTCACGCAGATCTGTTTTGCTGTTAGCCACAGAATAATGAGATATAGGTACATTACATAGCAGTAACTTATTATTTAGCGTAAGGCATCACATTTTCACGGCATGATCCCTGATGTCAGTTGTAGATTAGAGGCTGAAGTAGCCGACAAGAACCTGCTAACGAGAGACGTCAAGACAATAAAAAAGGAGCTACATGACCAAGTTGGTTCACTGCTGGCTACAAGTTAGCAATCAAACGCAACAAAGGCTGTCACTGGAATGGCGTTTTGAGCTAACGTTAGCAATCAAACAATCATAGATAGCTAATTGCTTGCAGCCGGATCCCTTGGCGTTACGCCGTAAACCGTTTAAATCTGAGCGTGCGCAACTCACATCTGCACTCGACTCGCATTGGGCGGTGACATCGGCTTTATAGAAGAGAGCCAAAGTGTTTACAGCAGTCACGGTTCTCCAGGAACGTGAGCCACAGCTTCCCCTTAAAGCAGAGTGCTGATGATACCAGTCGCAAGTGCTTCAAGTATGAGCTCCTCCAATGGTCGCTAAATGCCGACCGCAACGACATCCGACACAAAAAGTGAAGCAACGAGCTATCGGTGCTTCAAGAGAACACGTTTTTAGGGCGTAACAGAAAGTCAAAATCGGTGCCTTGTCCGTCCTCAGCTGCACCAAATTTAAATCGCCACCAGACTTAGATTTTTAGCTGTAAACTCAAATCTAAGCCTTTTTCCAAAATGTCCCTTTAGAAGCCTGTGGCGACTTCACGAACGCTACACCCTGTGTACCTGCGTCTGAGCTCTCCTCAAAGTAAGTGGTGCTCGCAATGTTGTTTTACAACATGCCAATCCACTCCCTACTCGGCTTGCACATAGCTGCCTTTTGTAAAGCAGCCCAAACCAAAAAAACAGAGCTCCAGACTTCCCAGAGTGAGGTGTAAATAACCTCAAGCATACTGAACAATAATACTGGCACTAAACACACTTGTGTTTGTTGCTACAAACAAGACTAACCATACAATTCAACAAGCCATAGGTGACTGTCCCACCGCCTGTCCAGCCCTAAAATGTTTGGTATCATGAACTCGGGACGTGTCCGTTGGCGGCCCGTTGGAGTCCCGTAACGAGGCCACCGCGGGCGGGATGAGGCTGTCGAGTTCCTGTCTGCGCCCCGTTGCCAGGAGCATTTCGTGGAACTTGACCTCCACAAACTGCTGGAACTGCTGCTTCTGCTCCCTGGAGACCAGAAATGAGAAATCACTCACAACAGGAAAACAAACGAGGAATAACCTACCAGGGTTCCTGCAGCTTTCACCAAGTCAAATGTACGACCTTTTTAAAGTGTAACTACCGGGTTATTTCCCAACCTGGACCCTGTGTTTCTGGGTCTAAGTGACTGATGGGAACAACAATCTTTGACACTGATCCAGTATTAAGAGGTGCAGTAGGTAAGACTTATAAAACTACCTCTCCGTCATATTTGACATATATTGGACTTAGCCAAAAAATATGAACATTGACAACTTCTCAGTCCCTCCCCCCCCTTTCCACTAAACCCCAAGACGGTCTCCTAAGCCCCTCCCCCCACAAGGGAGAATGAATGCGTGTGCATGAGCAGTAAGCAGTAAGACACCCCCCCCCCCCCCCCCTGATTGGTGCATCTGAACAGGGAGCGGTGGATTTCTGTAAATCCCCCTCCAGGCTGTAGGTGGAGCCAGAGGAGCTGGATTTATTCTAAAGTACCTGCTTCATGTAGTTGTACTGGAACATCGGGTCAGTTTCAGCAGTTATATGACAGAAAGGTAGTTTTAGAATATTACCTGCTGCACCTTTAAATCTTTGCAGCTCTAAAGAGCTCCTGATTTGCCACTCACTTGTTCAGCCGGGCCTCCGTCACAGTCTTCTGCCAGTTCTGTAACCTCTTCTGCTTTTCGTCCATCGCTGCCTGATACGGAGGAGGCAATCCTCCCGGCACCTCGCACGTGTCGCCCTCCATCTGGAAAGGCACAACCATTGTGTGAAACTCAGCCGGGGGCAGCAGCCGGTAGCAGGCAGGGTCCGGGTTGGGCGATGGATTGGCGAGGCCCTCGGTCCCCAGGAGCAAGGGTCGATCCCAGGCACTGGGGACCACGGCCAGCCCCACGCTGGCCATGTGATCCTCCAGGGAGGGGTAGAAGGTGTGGTAAGGTGCCAGGGTAATGTCTGTGTTTCCAGGCAGGAGCAAGGGGTAGGTGGGCGTTAAGGCGTGGATGGTGCAATGGGAGGAGACTCCGACGGCGATCCTGCCGGCCACGCACACCACCCGCAGGTTCTGGCAACTGTGGATGTGTACGCTGGTCTCAACAGGACCCAGAACCACTGTGCAGTCTCGGCATTTGTCCACGCTGACGGATCTGAAGGAGCACACGCAACAAAACCCATGACAGGATATCAATAAACGTCTCTTCGGTCAGTTCGTCAACACTAGTGTTGAAGTGCTGCGAGTCAGTCAACCTCCTCCAACTTATACATTATACAATATATAATACAATACATGCTAACTTAGCTACAGCCAGTCAGAATACATGCTAACTTAGCTACAGCCAGTCAGAATACATGCTAACTTAGCTACAGCCAGTCAGAATACATGCTAACTTAGCTACAGCCAGTCAGAATACATGCCAACTTATCTACAGCCAGTCAGAATACATGCTAACTTAGCTACAGCCAGTCAGAATACATGCTAACTTAGCTACAGCCAGTCAGAATACATGCCAACTTAGCTACAGCCAGTCAGAATACATGCTAACTTAGCTACAGCCAGTCAGAATACATGCCAACTTATCTACAGCCAGTCAGAATACATGCTAACTTAGCTACAGCCAGTCAGAATACATGCCAACTTATCTACAGCCAGTCAGAATACATGCTAACTTATCTACAGCCAGTCAGAATACATGCTAACTTATCTACAGCCAGTCAGAATACATGCCAACTTAGCTACAGCCAGTCAGAATACATGCTAACTTAGCTACAGGCAGTCAGAAGATATGCTAACTTAGCTACAGCCAGTCAGAATACATGCTAAAAAGAAACTAGATGTCAGGTTATAGATATAAGCTAATCTCAGTCCAAAATCCCTGGACTTTAATCACAGGACATGAAGTAATTGGCCGTCCCCTGTCTTACATCCCCAACAATTTGGAACACGTGCAATGCACTGTACATGGAAGCCAACCTTACCTGAGAGGGGAGAGGAGGTATATGTACGAGTCTGAGCATCTGTGGATTTTGATGTTGGCACCGGTCAGCTTGTCGGAGGTTTTAGCCAGGGTCTGTTTGAAGACCTGCGACATCAGCACCATCTTGCTGCCAGGTGGAGCCGTGTGGGTGTTTCGGGCTATTTTGGCTCTCTTCATGGTCCCCTCCACTAGAATGCACAAACGGAGAACAAAGTCAAAGAAATGCAGACAAGACAGGTAGAGAAAGAGTGATGACTGCAAAGAAGCATTCTAACTACTGCACACTGTACCAGGGTACCCACAGGATCAGAAAAGCCGGTCGGACTGATCAGTCTCCCCGAGTTGGGCAAAAAAGTTCCTCAGAAGAGACGCCGTCTTGAGCGTATGTTCTGCGTGTGCGCGAGACGTAATACGTCTCTGTAACAGCAGGCGGCGCTAATCTGTATTGTCGCCCAAAAAATGAAATCTGTAAACAAGGGAACACGTCTGTAGACGTAGTAAACACAGAGCACGCTGCCGTCAGCCGTCGTTCTCTTCAGAGAGAGTTGATAGTAGTCGAGAAGGATCGTTGTCGTCATTACTCGCTGAACGGAGGAACGTACGACGGCGAGTAATAAGAAGATACTGGCGTTGTCAGCTCCGGTTTTCTCGTGCACTGAGTCGCTAGTCAAGGGCTAGCTCTCCACCAATCAGATTGGTCGTTGAGTCCGACTGCCCGCCCTCCGATTCAACAAGTAAAATCGTCCCAAATGAAGGCCGACGGCTCCTCCGACTGACAACGGCACGGACCACGCCGACCAGACTCGAGTCACCGACCTCGCCAGACTGTCAGACGGCTGGTTATCGGGTTGGTGTGTCGGCGCCTTAAGATGGAGTTTAAGGCGCCGACACAATGGATTTGAAGCCCGGAAAAAAAATACTATTTATCAAGTAACGTTACAGAGGCGAGTTTGTGCTCGCCATAGTATATCTGACGTGCATGGCGGTCAGTTTGTGCCAACCTCAGCGCCTTGGCCATCAGCCCAATCCTACGAGGACAAGACAATTTAAGACCTTTGTAAATTAAATGTTATACTTCGTAAACATAACTTTATCAATGCCCTATTTTTAGAATATATAAATGTATGGCTTTTTAAATACTTTTAAGAGCCCGCGGGTACTTTGTGTACCTGGCTTTTAATTCCTCCCACTTAAAATGACTGTACAGATTTCTGAGAAAATGAATTTTTTTTTTTTTTAAATGGAGATTTTCGGATACCTTGTTGAGCCCAGGCTAGCTTCTTGCCTGATCGCAGGCAGGCAGTCATCCCAAAGGGGTTGAGGGTGAGGCTGTGCTGGAGACACGAGAGCAGCTTGTGCAGGGCGAAGGAGCGGCTGAGCGTGGAGTAGCCGGACTGCGTCTGGAGTAGACCTTTGGTCAGCAGCCGGTGGACGGGCTGAACGGCTCGGCCGTGGCAGGCTGAGCCCTCCAAGAGCAGGCCCAAGCTCCGCACAGCCTCCAGAGATATCTGGAAATAAACACACAGCTGTAAACTCAGCTACAATGCAGCGTAAGAGTCGAGTCAAAATAAAACTATAAACACAGATGATTTTATCTGCAAAACGTATAGTAACGATTCTGTAAGGACAGATTTCAAAGTAAAAGCATCCGTAAAGCCGAGGACAGCTTCAGGTGATGATTCTCGGTAGTATTTATCACTACAGACACCTGTCACGTTGTCATTTGATTACAGCGGCTTTGAGTTGGTTGCTGTAATGGCGCCGACGCACCAACCCGATAATCGTCCGTCTGGCGAGGTCGGTGACTCGAGTCTGGTCGGTGTGTTCCGTGCCGTCGTCAGTCGGAGGAGCCGTCGGCCTTCATTTGGGCCGACCCGACGTGCTCGGGCAGAAGACGGGCACTGCCGGCAGTCTGACTCAAATGACCAATCTGATTGGTGGAGAGCTAACCCGGAAATGACGAGCGTGACTAACAGCCTCTCAAAATCTGCCGAAAGTCTTTTAAAACTGACCTTTGTTGATCTGAAATGAAGACAGATTCAGCAACTGCACAGCCTATTTCTCCTTAAAATGAAATATTTTAGTAGAATATGAGATCGTGTTCTGAACGAGCCGCCATGACAGTCTGGCTTTGAATTTCCGGAGAAACCAGACCCACGTGACGCGTTCGTCCAATCAGCTGCCGTCGGCTGTCGGCATCGCTTCGGTGTGTTCCGAGGCACTTTTTTTTTGGCCAACTCGGGGAGGCGGTCAGTCCGACTGCCTTTTCTGCCAAAGGTCGGCCGTCGGGTTAGTGTGTCAGGGCCTTAAAGTAACACAGGATGTTTTTCGGACTGTACGCAGACCTGGCAGTCTCTGAGGGCCTGTCCAGACTGTGACAGTTGGCCCGGCTCCACCAGCAGCTCCAGAATCTCAGCTAGATGGCTTTGCACAAATGACAGGTGGGCCTGATCGTCCCAGTTCTGGAGAAACCAAACGGAAACAAAATAAAAAAAGGACTGAGTGAGTGAGACATCACGAAGAACTGTGAGATGACAATAACATTCAAGCTTTAAACTTAAACATGTAGACAGAGCAACAGAGCTCAACAGTGTGGTTCCGGAAGTAAAAATCCATTTGATTTTCTCCATAAGGATTTTGATTATTATATTATTATTATGTCTAAACCGTCCGAGGTAGACTGACCACGAGCTACGTGGTTGTGTAACTTTCTGCTCCTGTAGAAGATAGAAGTCTGTATGAAATCAACCTCGTCTTAAGAAAAACATGTTTTATTCACAATCTTATGGAGAAATACTACACTACCCACAATCCTAAGCATAACAGCAACGTCTCTGATTGGTCCAACTTGCTGTTACCACGAAGTGTTTACCGTACCCGCAAACGGCTACAGTGAGCTTATACTACTGTAGTAGTATATGGTATTTTCTGTACACAGTCTTGTACGTTTGCCTTTTTTGTGCCAAATCAAATGTTTTATGGTCACGTTTCCTCTCGTAGCTGGTTGGCTTGGTTTCAGACGTTAAAACTTTTTATATCAGCAATTTTTGAAACGTCAATGGAACAATTGAAGGGGTCACTGCTGAGCTCTATATTGGATTACAGAATATTGCAAAACATGTGATGATGTAATCAGTCTCTCTTTTGTCTTTCACGGTAACAAGGACCTTGTTCTGGGAGCTCGTCTTGGCCTCGCGGTCTGACGGAGAGGGCGAGCGAGTGCGATGACTGGGCCACTCTTCACCGATCAGAGAGGTGCGCAGAGACATGCTGTTCAGCTGCTGGATGTAGAGGAAGAGGAGGAACTGCATTGTGTCCACAGACATCTGGAGTGAAAGGGAGAAAAAAAGAAATACATGATAAGACTCAAATTGGAAAGCAGGGTGGGGCCTTTGCTGCTTGGCATTTGAGAGCAGGGTTACAACAACAATAACCTCTGCCTGGGGCACAACACAAGCACACAATGAACAGCACACCCTCATGAAAGAAGCAGACGCGATACAAAAAAAGTTAACTGAGATGATGAGATGGTATTACATTCTTAGATCATCACCTACAAAGCTCTCAATAATCTGGCCCCTCCGTACCTCACAGACCTCTTACAGCACCGTCGCCCCTCCAGATGCCTTCGCTCAGCTGACTTAAACCTCCTCAGACCCATCACCAAATCAACCCACCGAACTTTGGGGGACCGGGCCTTTGCAATAGCTGCCCCCACCCTCTGGAACTCACTCCCCATCCACATCAGAAACTCGGACTCACTGAACACCTATAAAAACTGCTCAAAACTCATTCGTTTCAATTGGCCTATCCATAACCTACAATAACACTCATCTTGTTTGTTTGTTTGTTTCTTTCTTTCGTTTGTAAAGCGTCTTTGAGTTCCATGTAAAAGCGCCATATAAAACTTATGTATTATTATTATTATTATTATTATTATTATGTAAACCATTAGAACCATTAACACAGTTGTACTCATTTTACCTTGTTCCTTTGTTGGTCCAGCTCACTTTTAGAAGAGCACTGGGAAAGACACTCTGCCCACTCCAGCCTCTCCTCTGGTGTGTGGCCTACAAGAAGATCAAAGGTCTCAAAGTAGAGCCATGCAAGGTCTTCTGGAAGCTGCAGCTTTCCACAGGCAATATGCTTCCACATGGGCCAGCCCAAAATGGGGAAGCATCCGTCCCGTGTTCGCACGTAGATCGCCATCTTACGAAGATAGTGCAGGCTGAGTTTGGAGGAGGGAGCCACCTACAAATGGCATTAATTCCAGTTATTTAAAAAAAAAACATTTGCATCCGCTGGGCGACATCATTATATTAAATAGATTATATTCACCTGCAGGGCACCCAGTAAGAAGGGTTCCATGCGTGGCCATATGCTCACGCTGTCTGCCTCCATGTCTAAAGGGAAAGGATTCAAAAAAAGATGTGGAAGTGAGACAAATGATACACTGATATGCAAGAATTTCACTGTGTAAGAGAGCAATGTAAGCCAGTACAGTAAACACGTAGACCAGACTGATGTCATGAAGTGGCGTATGTATGACACGCCAATTCGTATTGCCATTACTGGCGTGTTATCAAGACGCATACTCGCTTTTTAGCGTGTTTATCAACGTCGTTTGGCCTCCATTGACTTACATTACCTTGTGATTGCGTGTGAATTTACGCCGTAGCGAGTAGTATGAAAGGGTGAAAATCTGCGTAGGGAGGTTGGTCAAACACAGGACTTTCACCCAGGAAAAGTCCTGTGTTGTGTTGGCTTGAGACCCCCTAAAAACAGTCTAAAAATCGCCACTGGTTTAACATATACAGTGGCTTGCATCCAGGATACTCTGCACCCTGATAAAGTTCCCTTGGCCCCCATATCATCACACACCCTTCACCATACTACACACATCACATACCCTTCACCATACCCCCCCCCCCCCTCACATACATATACACACACACACACACACACACACACACACACACACACACACACACACACACACACACACACACACACACACACACACCATACCTAGAGATTAACATGGGGTACTTTCCATAAAATCATCTCTCAATGCCAATCACACCAGATATTAGGCTAACTGACATAAAACCATGTTAATCTCTAGGTATGGTGAAGGGTATGTGATGGTGTGTGTGTGTGTGTGTGTGTGTGGGGGGGGGGGGGGTGAAGGCGAAGGCTATGTAATGATGTGGGGGGGCAAGGGAACTTTATCAGGATGCATAGTATCTTAGATCCATCAAATAACTGGCCTTTCAAAATAAAACTCTGCCTGCTGCATCTATGGGAATTTAACATAGGGGTGTGTATACTTATGCCCCCTGTATTTTATTATTTATTTATGATACATTATTCATTCACAAAGAAATTTGTGTCCTTAAAAGTTGGATTTTTCCTCATTTTTTTAAAATTAAGGCATTAAGATCAATTTTTTTATTCCTCTTTTAAGTCAACTTTAGCACGGGTGTGTAAACGTATGCAAGCCACTGTATGTCTTTTATTTATCATGGTGGCAGATTTCACCTGTAATGTGCCCATGACAACGGAGAACCTGCTGCTCATAACATCAACACCTGCTTGGATCATTAAATCAGTTTCGGCAGCTAGCTAGCTAGCTAGCCAAGCTGAGCTACAACTAATCCAGTCAGTAAATATGCACTAAACTCCCTTCCTGTTGCTGCAGAGGACAGCTCGTTAGATGGAAGAATGGCTGCGAACTGCTCCTTTATCTCAAAGTTAACTTCACCAAACTAGCTAGATATCTAGAGCTCACCAGCTAGCAAGCTAACTCAACTTAGCTAGCTAGCTACGGTTAGCTAGCAATGTAACGTTAACGTTAGCAAACTGTGTCTTTTACGTACTTTCAGCCTTTGTCTTCGTCCAGGAAACGCGATGCTCCGTCTCGATGAGAACGAGTCGTGATTAGAGGCATTACCCGAATGGACGTATTTTGTTGCGCATCTGCCGTCCTTCCTATTTGGCGCCCTCCTCTCCTCTGAGACCTGAGCTGACTGACGTCGGTTGCGCGCACCTCTTGGGAGCGCGCTTCTTATTTTCTTATTTTCTTTTTTTCCCGCCTGCCCTGGATCGTCGCCCTGACAACCGCCCTGACAACCGCCTACCTACAAGAGCGTTTTCCCCCAAAATATAAGCGTTTTTAAAAGCTTTTCCTGCCGCCTGACTGTTACCGTCAGCAGTTCATCTATGGGGCGAACTCTGGGCGGCAGAGCGGAATCTCTGCTCATTCATGTGGGCGGCAACTGCTCCATAATCCTACCTACCGCCCTGGCGCCTTGCCGCCCTGCCGCTCTGCCGCCTTCAAGTTATTGAAATAACTGGAAGCGGTGAGGAATTACCACGCGAAGGTGTGAAAGCCCCTTTAGGAAAACGTTCTATCTTTGCTCTATTTTAATTTTTTTTACCTATCAAGTTATATTGAACACTTCGGAGCAAACTTATTGAGGAATCAGATGCTATTTATTTATTTATTTTCAAAAGAAGGCTGTTTCTTTAATGGTGGGCGGGGCTTCGGCTGAGACGTGGATTCGCCGACATCCCGAGGGTGGGCGGGGCTATGGGGAGGGCTCTCTCTGACAGGAGGAACAGGGCTTGTGGCTGACTGGTAGCCGGTTCCAACCTTCAAAAGCCGGCTGTTCTTTTGCCACTTCCTTTTTGTTTTTTTAAATACGGGGACCTAATGGCTACCAAAGGAGTGAATCTCTGCAATGTGTGCTGCCTGCTTCTTTACGTTATCACGGCGGTGCTCGCGGGGTAAGTCGGTTGGAAACGTTACAACAGCATCGCCAGGTGGTACACATGTTCCACTGTGATTGGTCCAGACCAGTTATTCATGTGTGTGGAGTGTACTGGGAGCAGGCTCACACACTAGCGCTAACTTGCTAATAAGATGTGGTTTTCACTCTGTACACGTCTCAACGTGTTATCTAACGACAGCCTTTATTATCTTGTGCATTTGTCGCTCTCTTTGTGTTGTCCTTAACCGCTGCTAACGTTCCATAACCGCTGCTAACGTTCCATAACCGCTGCTAACGTTCCATAACCGCTGCTAACGTTGGTCCATAACCGCTGCTAACGTTCCAAAACCGCTGCTAACGTCCCATAACTGCTGCTAACGTCCCATAACCGCTGCTAACGTTGGTCCATAACCGCTGCTAACGTTCCATAACCGCTGCTAACGTTCGTCCATAATCGCTGCTAACGTTCCATAGATACTGCTAACGTTCCATAACCGCTGCTAACGTTCCATAACCGCTGCTAACGTTCCATAGCTGCTGCTAACGTTCCATAACCGCTGCTAACGTTCCGTAGATACTGCTAACGTTCCATAACCGCTGCTAACGTTCGTCCATAACTGCTGCTAACGTTCCATAGCCGCTGCTAACGTTGCCACCCTCTCTGTCTCTCTTGTAGGCGAGATTTCTATCAGATCTTGGGAGTGAGCAAGAGTGCCTCAATCAGGGACATAAAGAAGGCCTACAGAAAGCTGGCTCTCCAGTTACACCCCGACAGAAACCCAGACGACCCGAAAGCTCAGGACAAATTTGCAGACTTGGGAGCAGCTTACGAGGTGGGAGCATACAGAGCTTGTTGTGTGATTGTTGTGTGCTTGTTGTGTACTTGTTGCCAGAGATATCTGAAGAGAGGCACAGTAACTTAGACTCAAAGGATGGCTTTATTTGCATACTTGTCAGGAAACTCATGTCATTGTGTGGGGAAGATATGAAAAGCTATTTGGTTGTTGTTGGAAACAGCAAGGTCACTGTGATTGGTCGACTAGACCGTGTGGCTGCATCTGATTGGCTGTTACGAAACACAGCTGGCATGTAGGAAAGCCAGACGTGGATAAGTGGGAGTGGATTCAGATGACATCTGCAGGTGTTTTCCAATCAAATTTTCACATTCATGCTCCTAAAAATAACAATGATTAGTCATGTGATTTGATATACAAGGAGTGGACATTATGACATAAACACCTGTCCAAAATGATGCAATTCACTATGTATTACTTACTTTATTCTTTATTTCAGACCCAGGGGGATCCATACCACAATAAGAAACTATATAGCTATATGCTACTTGTCATATATATCTGTCTATTTATTTTATATTATTTATTTTATCGATAGATAGATAGCTCTACATTTTGAATATTTATTTATTGATATTTTTGCACCTTTTTAGTGCTTTTTAATATGGTACGTTGGAAAGTTTCCACATGCTGAGTGAATGTGATTATGTGTTGTCTGTGTGACTGACAGGTTGTTTATTCGTAGGTACTCTCCGATGAGGAGAAAAGGAAACAGTATGACACGTACGGAGAAGATGGACTCAAAGAAGGTCACCACGGCTCGCACAACGACATCTTCTCCAGGTTGGTTTCATTAGCTCAGCTGGTTTTATACAGAACTAAAAGCCAATGGGATACTGTATTGTATGTATGCAGCTGGCTGGCTTAACACTGGCTGTGTGGCGTTTCTGTTGCGTGTCAGTAGCGTGGCGGCTACGTGGCGTTTTCTATGTCTTTGCACACCAGAAACGTGTCTGACGCGGCGCTGCTGCTGCTGCTGCTGCTGCTCGCCTTGTCTAGGCACGTGGATGTTTCCCATAAACATAAACATAAATATATTCTGATCTGATTACAGCAAAGACAACGTCGGCAGTATTGACGGTGAAATAAACTCCAGAATATTTGGTTCTGTATTGACAGGTGACATATTGGAAAATCAATAATTCTTTTTTTTTTAAATGACATTTATATATCTGCATTCATGTCCAAAACCCCTAGACTTTCAAACATCAACATGTCATTAATATATATTTGTGTAAAAATGACACATAAACATCTTTTTCTATTCTATTTTGTCTGGACAAAGGCATCTCCTCTGTCTCAGCGGTAGGAACTTCATCGTCATGTTCTTGTTCTACTAACAATGTTTGGTCGTCGTTATTGCCAGCAGTTTGAGTTGAAGACGGATCATCTGTATTTTGGCTAGCATCCTGTGACGGGGGTCCGGTAGGGTTACAGACGCTGGACCAAAGGAAGAGGTCACTTTTGGTAGACTGATTAAATCTTTTCTTTTGTTGTCCGATATCTTTCGTTTTTCAGCACCACTGGCACATGTTTAATTTCCTCTTAAAATTATTTTCCTCAAAATAACATTTTAATCTAACGGCAAAAAAGGCAAAGGTATAAACATATGAAGTACAGATATTATACTTCCGGTTCTATTTCTAGAATGCACGTGTTTTTTGGCACGGCTCGAGTTGCGCCTGAGACATGCGTGTCACGCAGGCAGCGTGCACGCTCTAACCTGTTCACATGGGAGCCGACACGCTCGTGCCACACAGCCAGTGTGCAGGAGGCCTCAGGGCCACTTAAAGGGCCATTTCACCCAAAAAACAAAGATGATTTCTCACTTGAACCTAGTACTGTCCAGCCATGCAGTTAGTTTGATCATATTTGCCCACATTTTTCTTCCTCGTCCCGATACAATCGTAACAACTTTATTGTCAGTTTACACTGAAATCCATCTGTGTTCCCGAGCAGCTCCAGCTCAAAATGAAGAAATAAAAACGGAGCAAGACAGCAATTACACATACAGTAAAAATATGAAGACACACTGATTTTTGGTTTAGCGACAGGATAGACTGAAGTATGAAGGAGTTCTTAAGCCTGTTGTATCTAAACAAACTTACCTCACAGTTGATGTGAATATAAGTTTATCTGTGGTGCTCACAGTTTTGATGAATTCATCCACAACGTGTCTTTCCAGAAACGTCGTTGTTGATCTAGATAATCAATGTCACACTGACTCTGTGTCAGTGTGACATTGATTCTAAAAATAAATCTTTCTCTCAGGTTGCAAAATTAAAGTGCTCATATTCTGCTCATCTTCAGGTTCATAATTGTATTTAGACGTTGTACCAGAATAGCTTTACATGGTTTAATTTTCAGAAAACACCTTTTTTTGTTGTACTGCACATTGCTGCAGCTCCTCTTTTCACCCTGTGTGTTGAGCTCTCTGTTTTAGCTACAGAGTGAGACATCTCACTTCTGTTACATCTTTGTTGGGAGTCGCACATGCTCAGTAGCTAGGTAAGGACTACTAGCCAGTCAGAAGCAGAGTATGAGGGCATGTCTTGACAGTGTTTAAATTCTACCTGTCTCTTATTAGACGTTGTTGTATGAGAGATTGTTTTTTGGCCACTTGTCCATTTTACCATCATTTGTCTGGTGGGTGGTGCTAATTTTAAACCCTGGTTGCTCTTGAGTTGTTGTTTTTTAACTACAATTTTAGTCTTTTGAGCAAGATACATTTAACCAACAAGTAGATGCAGAAAAGGCTGCTACCATTTGTGGTTAGGATGAATCAACCCTTCAGGGGAAGATTAACTTATGTTTCTGGGATATTTGCTGCAAACGCGCAACAACAAAAAACAATGGCATTCAGATTAAATTTGCGCTTTGCACATGTCTATACTTCTAAATAAAATAAAGTCTCCTCTTACTCTGTCCTCTTTCTGCAGCTTCTTTGGTGACTTTGGCTTCATGTTCGGAGGCAACCGACAGCAACAGGACAGGAACATCCCCAGAGGAAATGACATCACACTAGACCTGGAGGTCACGCTTGAAGAGGTGTACTCTGGGAACTTCGTGGAGGTGAGGAGGATATCCTAGCTGCAGCTCATGTCACTTAAATTGCATCCCCGACTCCTCCACTTGCCTCCCTTCCTCGCGTCTTAGCCCCTCCCACCGAGGAAGCACGGGACAGAATCATGGGAGGA
>CM042434.1:857428-877428 GCA_023631565.1 Gymnocephalus cernua | reverse complement strand
CACGCTAAAAGTCCTGATTATTTACATGGAGTCTGGCTCTATACACGCTAAAAGTCCTGATTATTTGCATGGAGTCTGGCTCTATACACGCTAAAAGTCCTGATTATTTACATGGAGTCTGGCTCTATACACGCTAAAAGTAGTGATTATTTACATGGAGTCTGGCTCTATACACGCTAAAAGTAGTGATTATTTACATGGAGTCTGGCTCTATACACGCTAAAAGTAGTGATTATTTACATGGAGTCTGGCTCTATACACGCTAAAAGTAGTGATTATTTACATGGAGTCTGGCTCTATACACGCTAAAAGTAGTGATTATTTACATGGAGTCTGGCTCTATACACGCTAAAAGTAGTGATTATTTACATGGAGTCTGGCTCTATACACACTAAAAGTCCTGATTATTTACATGGAGTCTGGCTCTATACACACTAAAAGTCCTGATTATTTACATGGAGTCTGGCTCTATACACGCTAAAAGTAGTGATTATTTACATGGAGTCTGGCTCTATACACACTAAAAGTCCTGATTATTTACATGGAGTCTGGCTCTATACACGCTAAAAGTCCTGATTATTTACATGGAGTCTGGCTCTATACACGCTAAAAGTAGTGATTATTTACATGGAGTCTGGCTCTATACACGCTAAAAGTAGTGATTATTTACATGGAGTCTGGCTCTATACACGCTAAAAGTAGTGATTATTTGCATGGAGTCTGGCTCTATACACGCTAAAAGTAGTGATTATTTACATGGAGTCTGGCTCTATACACGCTAAAAGTAGTGATTATTTACATGGAGTCTGGCTCTATACACGCTAAAAGTCCTGATTATTTACATGGAGTCTGGTGTAGTTTGGTGATGGTGATTTTGGGGCTGTTTCATGGTTTGACAGTTGATGGCCACGCAGCCGACACGCTCACGCCACGCAGTCAGTATGCAGGAGGTCTTGCGGTGTGCGTTTTGGCTGTTATGTGCTAGTTGAATTGAATCGGTCTTTGCCCGACAGGTCCATATAGTGAGAGATAAGATCACCAAGCCTGGTGCTCGGATGTGGAAGAAAGGAGAGGGCCTGCCGAACTTTGACAACATCAACATCCGAGGTTCCCTCATCATCACCTTCGACGTGGAGTTTCCTCAGACGCAGCTCGACGAACAGCAGAAAGAGGGTGAGAATAAAGGAAGGAGCAGTGTTTTTACGTTGATGCTAATGCTGTTGTACTTGTAACAGAGGAGTAATCTGGTATTACTGCATGACCTGCACTACAACATTTAAAGGACAATTCTGGTGCAAAATGACCCTAGGAGTTAATAACATGTGTGTACCGAGTCAACCGTTCTCTGCGATATGTTCTCATGCTAATCTAATGCGTCTGTAGCTTTAAACAAGCTACCGCTAACCAGTGGTTAGCTGCTAACGCTAGCCGTCGGTGCAGATGGTAAATCTCTATTTCTACCACTAACAAGGCTCACCATATCACCACACTTCACCGGGAGCACAACGAGGGTCCTACATGGAAACACAAGCACTGAGAACTTTGATAGTGTTCAGACAGTTTATTAAGAAGAGATTATAAAGACGGTAGCGTACATGTATTTTGGGAAAACAGTCGTGTGTGTGTGTGTTTTTTTGTAACAGTTATCTTTCTGCTGTTGCAGGTATTCAGAGTCTTCTGAAGCAGAGCTCTGTACAGAAGATTTATAATGGACTACAAGGATACTAACACACCAACAGACAGCCTGGACTCAGTTATCTCACACACAGACACACACACACACACACACACACACACACACACAGACACACACACACACACACACACACCCACACACACCTTCAATCAACCGACCGTGCTCCATGATTCTGGCCAGGGTGTATTTATTATTTTCAGATTGTTCTCAGGACGGCTGAACCTAATTTGTTTTATTTGACGTGTTTACGTTTCTTGTCCCCACGTTATATTGTAATACAATTTTTTTTGTTGTTGTTAATTTTAAAAAGCTAATTCACTTATTTCTGTCTGAGTGAAGTTAAACAAACACGGTCTACTAATGCGTCAACCACTGTACCTTTTGGCGTTCTTCCACCGCTAGTACCAGCTCGCCTCGCTGTTTCCATGGCAACATTAGTACCGCCTCATGCGTGAGGCGAGCGTGGCTGGTCGTCTTATAGCGGCGCCGCAGGAAACTGCCGTGACCTAACGCGACGCACACCCAGAACGTGAAGGTGTGTTGTTGATGTTGATGTTGTTGTTGTTGCCAGGAGACACATTTAGTTCCAGATGAAGCTGGAGGAGCAACAACTAAACACAGCTGGCTAAACTATTTAAACATGGCGGTTGGTTCAGGACACCCCCGTCTGTCGCTATAGCGATGATGACGCAGTGATTAGTGACGATTCTCTCCGACCAATCAGCAGTCTGCAGGTTTTAACGTCACCTTTTGGTATCGCCTCAGCTCGCTGGGAACCACGACGGAGGTGGTACTACATAAAGTACCTGTTAGCAGGTACCAGGGACTTTTTATCCAACGTGACATCATGACTTCACTGAAACTGGTAACCTACAGCCTCGCGGTGCATTCACTGAAACTGGTAACATACAGCCTCGCGGTGCATTCACTGAAACTGGTAACCTACAGCCTCGCGGTGCATTCACTGAAACTGGTAACCTACAGCCTCGCGGTGCATTCACTGAAACTGGTAACCTACAGCCTCGCGGTGCGTTCACTGAAACTGGTAACATACAGCCTCGCGGTGCGTTCACTGAAACTGGTAACCTACAGCCTCGCGGTGCATTCAAAGTTATTGTAAAATACCCTTTTCCCATCTGGTTGTTGTTTTTGTCGTTCAACAGCAATTTACTGGTGAAATAAGTTATTGTGTATTATAAGTTATAGTTATTACATTATTATTAAATCAATTAATTTGACCATATGGCCTTAGTAATAAACAATGTGTTAATCTTTAATGTCACCGGCTGTTGTTTAGTCGGCCTATCCTTCTTGTTTCTTCTTCTTTTTTTAAAAACTTTATTAAAAAGTAGCGGTTCAGGCACCGGCACCGTTTTAAAAGTACCGATTTAGCACCGCTATCGGAAAAAACCCAAACCATACCCAACCCTGGTCTACGCTGTAAACATACACGCCACGTGGCGTGTTATCACGAGAACGTCACGTGTTATCGCGAGACACACAAGTAAAAAAATAAATAAGGAAAAGATGAACGGTTGAGTTTAGGGAAAGGCTTTAGGACGCGATCACCGCTGTTCTGGGTCAACGTCCTGTGTTTTACCCATCCGCCGCCATGACCGACCATACGCGGACTCACGCCCTTTCATGCTACTCGCTACGGCGCAATACACGCTACAAAGCGAGTATGCGTCTTGATAACACGCCAATAATGGCGTATGGATTGGCGTGTCGTACATACGCCACTTCATGAGGTCATGACATCAGTCTGTTTTATCAGAATGAAAAACCAAAAAAAAGGCGAGGCGAGCAGGTACCACGTGCTGGAAAAACGCCATTTTGTGGGTACAGCCCACTTTATCTGCTGGAGGATGATCTGCTGACTCGACATCTGAAGAAGAAAAAGAAAAACCTTACCAACTTTTGAACGTTTTTCAACCTGTGCACGGCCTTTTTATTAGTTTTATGAATGTCGCCTGTTGACTGATGAAATATTCTTTTGTTGTGGTCGGACTCCTGCTCAATAATACTTTTGTAAATAGGGAAGAACGAAGCTCATCTGTTTGTTGTGTTTTTAGATTTCCTAATTTATGTTTTTTTTATTATCTGTGTACACGTTGAAACGCATTGCACAACCCCCCAGGTAAGCTGTGACAAGAGTTGACCTCTTCAATGAAAAACTGAACATTTTTGATTTTATTTTGGAGGATTTGGGCCAGTTTGCACATCCTCCAGCACCACTGTAGGGACGTTTTATTTCACACACCCGTGACACTCTCTTGGTCTGGGCTGAAGAACTCAAAGGGACCTCAGGCCGTGATGTATCCACATCCTGTGGTGGTTTTAGGATTTCACTCTAAACTCTCTGTTTTTACTACCGACTGCGGCGTCACGAGAGCGTCCCGGCCTTAAGGGGATGATGTACTGTTGGCTGACGATATGAATAAAGATTTGTATAAACTCTGATGGATGACGTACCCTAGATTCACCAGCAGATGGCGGTAGAGTGCAGTTGGTGGCCATTAGTGGATAACCCTGACCTCCAGGCTGCAGGACTTCTCTTGCAGATTTTATTTTAAATTACATTACACGTCATTTAGCTGACGCTTTTATCCAAAGCGACTGACAAATACTACATACGTCAGAGGCCACAGAGGGGTTAAGTATCTTGCTCGGGGACACTGGTTGATGTACTGCAGTGGGAATTGAACACAGATCTCCCACACCAAAGGCATGTGTCATATCCACTGCACCACCACCACCCCGTATATCACATCACATGAGACCATGAGAACTGGCTGCCAGTAACTTCTCCTTCACAGCAATGTTATCAGGGGCAGTCCACACTGTGTTATCTTGGTCCTTCATAATAAGAGATATGACATATATAATAGAAAAGTTTATAAAAAGTGACAGAAAAGAGTTATAGCAAAAGGGGAGAAACAAAAATAGCATGGAGGTAGAGAGGAGGTTTTCGACAAATTGAAAAAAAAACCTCCTCTCGCTTCCTCCTGGTTCTCCTAATGATGCAAGGAAAACAACCAATCAGAGCCGAGGAGTGTCTAACGCAGTGTGGCTGCGTGTGAACTCCGATCAAACTAGACTCTCACCTCTCATTGGCTGTTCATCTCCCCTTCTCTGGTCAAATACTTGGAAAAAATCCCACTAAAACAGCCTTCAATTTAACCGGAGAAGAGGAGGGAGAAACGGCAGATTTCTATCCGCTCATGGAGCTCCTTCCTCGGGTTAAATGGAAGGGCGTCTTAGGCAACAACAAAAAGAAAATCCATAAAAAAAAAAAAATCTCTAGAAAACAAACTTTGTTATATCGAGATAACGAATTAATAAGTCGTTATCACAAGATAACAGTGCATAAAAAAAAAATCCATGGCCGTTCTCGGCGTCCGTAGTGAGGAAAAAAAAACGAGAACAAAAAATGTGAGGACAAAAAAATGGAAACATACTTTTAAATGCAGGTCTGACTCGGGTACATTCACCCTGGGTTGTATTTTGGCGAGAGTTACGCTTCATACTGCAATGTATTGAGAAGTGTTTCTAATATTTAGGCCACCCCATTTACATACATGAGAGGGGCAGAATAATGGAAACACCTGTTGACGTGTATCACACTCTAGTTGTACTACACCACCGCTCACTACGGCCTCAATAACATAATAATATATATATATATATATAATAATAACTAATAATAAGTAATTACCTTCCTGACCGCGTCACCAGAAACAGGTGTTTCATTGTATACGTGTAGATAATGAAATGGCCGGTGAGTGCATCACCTTATATAGCTTTAGTTAAATGCATATTTACACATTCAGTAGAAGCAGAGACACAATGTTTGATGTTGAGTTTCTGGCCAAATGACGAACCAATGTTCACTCTTTATTTTTGTTTTTACCTCTGTCATGGTCTCTGTTAGTCTGGGTGAACCAGTCTGATCTAGTCTGGGTGAACCAGTCTGATCTAGTCTGGGTGAACCAGTCTGATCTGCTGGTGATGTGATGTCTCCCAGCAGCTCAGACTGGAAACCTGTACGTTTATCTCTCCTGTTTCTGTTACAAATCTGCAGGAACCAATCACAAACTGGCTTATCCACCTGGCGCGCTATTGGCTGGTTTAACACGATGACGATAGAGAAGCGACCGAGCAGCTTCTTGTTTACATTCAACATGGCGGCCACCGAAGCGCAGCGACCCGTTGATGCCGCTGTCGCTGCTACCTCACCTGGATCGTTGCTCTGATTGGTTGAAGGACTATCCAATGGCGTGCAGAGTCATCTGAACTATGCCCGTTGGTCCCGCCTCTTGTGCAGAGAGACTCCAGAGCAGACTCCCCAGACTGATGTTCAGATGGATCTGGTCTGGTGAGAGACAGACTAGTGATTTATCACCACCAACTGCTGGGGCAAAAAGTATGAAATGCCCTGCTATGTTCACCTGCTGGGTAACTACGTTGTCTGATGGCTGCCGTCTGCAGAGAGCAGTGACAGTGAACAGAAATAAGGAAGTTACAGGTCATAAAACCAAAAGATGCTAAAACGCTCCATAGAGATACTAGCTGTGTCTGTGTGTGTGTGTGTGTGTGTGTGTGTGTGGTCCATGTGATATAGGGGGACCCCTAACATGTCCTGACCCTGTGACCCCTCAGTGGTTTTACTTCTCTGTTTTATTTACAGTAATGGCTGATCACAAGGGTTCCAGTGTCAGACATCAGACACACACACACACACACACACACACACAGAGAGAGAGACACACATGCACACACACACACACACACACAGAGAGACACAGACACACACCTTGTGGGTGGAAGGCTGTCGGGGAGTCTGTCTGCATGGGTGGAGCAGGGGATGTCCACAGAAACATATTCATGATGGTAAGTTTATGGTGAATGGTGTGTGTGTGTGTGTGTGTGTGTGTGTGTGTGTGTGTGTGTGTGTGTGTGTGTTATGGTGAATACATCTGCCCAGTGTTCATGTCACACACTGTGAGTGTGTAAGAATCTCCCACAATAGATATTGCATGTGTGCGTACTGTACATAACATGTGTTTATGAATGATTGTGTGTGTGTGTGTGTGTGTGTGTGTGTGTGTGTGTGTGTGTGTGTGTGTGTGTGTGTGTGTGTGTGTGTGTGTATAATGAACTCCCACAGAGATAGCAGGGCTGTGGTGAAGGGAGTTTCCCCCCCGGTCCACCACACGTCCTGGAGTCATTTTCAGACTGAGGAGGCTCCAGTCTGCTCAGATAAAACATGTCACTGTCTCACCTCACAGCTGGTACATATTATATATATACGGTATATATATACCGTATATATATAATATTTGTATTTTAACAGCCACTGAATACGTAAAATTGAAATACTTTACATGCATCTGAATTCATTTGTTCTGAATTCACCTATATGAAATTAAAACATGAAATGTCTTGCAGTCTCAAAAGCTGAATTTAGAAAAATATATTTTCATCAATTGTCACAAATTCAGATTCAAAAATTCAAGTTGCAGAATTTCAAAGCAACCTGACTCTATTTTTTTAATTCAATTTAAAAAAAAAAAAGAAAAATGTAATCTGAATTTGTAACAATTGAACAAAATACATTCAAATTCAGCTTTAGAAATTGCAAATCAATACATTTCACATTTAATTTCAAAGAGGTGAATTCAGATCACATAAATTCAGATACAGCGCTGCTCATAAGTTTATGAACCCACGCTGAAACTGACTAAAAATCATCTTTTGGAAATTGATCTTAATGCCTTGATTAAAAAAAATGAGGAAAAATCCGACCTTTAAGGACACCAGTTTACTTTGTGAATGAATAACGTATCGTAAATAAATAAATAAATGTTCTTCCTTAAAATACAGCGGGCATAAGTCAGTCCACCCCTATGTTAAATTTCCATAGAGGCAGCAGCCAGTTATTAGATGGATCCAGGATAATATGCATCCTGATAAAGTTCCCTTGGCCCCCACATCATCACACACACACACACACACACACACACACACACACACACACACACACACACACACACACACACACACACACACACACACACATCATCACATACCCTTCACCATTCTACACACACACACACACACACACACACACATCATCACACACCCTTCACCATACCTAGAGATTAACATGGTGTTATGTCAGTTAGCCTAACATCTGGTGTGATTTGCATTGAGAGATGATTTTATGGAAAGTACCCCATGTTAATCTCTAGGTATGGTGAAGTGTGTGTGTGTGTGTGTGTGTGTGTGTGTGTGTGTGTGTGTGTGTGTGTGTGTGTGTGTGTGTGTGTGTGTGTGTGTGTGTGTGTGTGTGTGTGTGTGTGTAGTATGGTGAAGGGTGTGTGATGATGTGGGGGCCGAGGGAAATTCATCAGGATACATAGTGTCCTGGATCCATCTAATAACTGGCTGCTGCCTCTATGGGAATTTAACATAGGGCTGTACTGACTTATGCCCCCCCCCCCTGTATTTTAAGGAAGAACATTTATTTATGTACGATACATTATTCATTCACAAAGAACATTGGTGTCCTTAAAGGTTGGATTTTTTCCTAATTTTTTTTTAATTAAGGCATTAAGATCAATTTCCAAAAGATGATTATTTTTATTCCTCTTTTTAGTCACCTTTAGCACGGGTGTGTAAACTTATGCAAGCCACTGTACATTTCTTTCAAAGTAAAATATTTCAATATTCAGTGGCAGAATTCATACTGAGCTGGATCTCTCAGTTGATTTGTGTCACACTGCTGAAATTCTCTGTATTACTTTGCAGTTCTATTGCCCACATTTCCAAAGTTATATGATTCAGCACCTGAACAAAACGTGCTTTAACGTAGTTTGTTCGTCTCACATACGTTAGCATGCGGCTCTGAGGGCCTGAAACGGTACACGAGGTGACTGTTTGTGTCCCTCTCTATGAGATGTGGCTCTGAGAGGACGGGCCAGACGTGAGTTATGTCGGGGATTTACCAATCGTCCACAAATAATATCTTTTAACCACTTGTAATTACAAATTGCAGAGCACATGAGGGCAGCATTGCCTCTTCAATCACATCCCTCACTAAATCACTTTTTATTACCCACAACACTCACCAGAGGTCTGTGTAGTTCGAGTGGGTGTAGCGTGTGCGTGTGTGTGTGTGTGCGTGCGTGCGTGCGCGTGCATGCAAGAGAGCGCCTGCACTTGCCAGTTGTTGATGCACATAAGCACAGGGATCACACTTGACCCTGACTGTAATGACTTCTAAGCGTAGCTGCAGGGTTAAGAGAGGCACAGGCTGAAGGAGGGCTAATTGAGCAATCTGTGTGTGTGTGTGTGTGTGTGTGTGTGTGTGTGTGTGTGTGTGTGTGTGTGTGTGGTGGCGCCAATGGGTGTTTTGACCTGCTCTGACTCGGCAGTGTGCTCTGTTAATGGGGCCTGACCCGTCAGATGCAGATGCCCCAAAACAACAGCGGAGCAGAACAGAGAAATGCTGCGGTCGTTTCCCAAAACATGACTCAGCCTTTTGTCATCCTGTCTATATTTATGTTTCATACACTTAATAACGTTCGTAGGCGTCTGCAGGGAGATTTAAAAGCAGCTCAAAATGTGAACGGTAGAAGAATGGAGGAGGATTTCTCGTTAGACCTTAATCCTCGTGTTCCCTCGCGTCAAATTGGACCCGTTTTCAAAGTTTATATATCAGAAATATGAGTTTCTTTGAACCAAAATGCCAAAAAATAACACGGATGCATAATGTACGTTGTATGGAACCCAATACCACGATCTTTGCACGTAAAATTAATGATGACTTTTAGTGAATTTTGGGTGTTTTATTCAATTAAATGTTTTTTTTTTAAACAGTCTCTTGACTAAACTTTGACATAAATCAGTCTGTGATCCACTCAGCATCCTCTGATCTTAACTATTAGTCAAAATAATTCACAATTTCTGCCTTTTTAACTCAAGAATTAGGTATAATGTCGTATAAATTAGGTTTATTGACCATGGATTTAAAAATAAAACGTTGAAAAAAGTGACAAAAATGTTAAATAAAGAGGTAAAAATGCTCTACCAAAAACTCTAATTCACGTGTGACCTGCATGGACAACGAGGTCGTGGTGGACGGACTGAATAACTCAAAACTGACTTATTGATTGGAAGTCTCAGCAGAATATGAAATTAAATACAAAGGGGGGAGGATGGTGAAATTTGACCTGTTTTCAAAGTTTATTTTTTTATCAGAAACGTGGCCCAACATGGGGAAAATCAGGGGACATCAATGATTACTTTCATGGAATATAGAAATTGTGGGTGTTTAATTAGATTTTATATCATTTGCTAAATATAATGTTTAAATAGTTTCCAAACAGCATCAAACTGACTAAACGCTGACAGAAACCAGCCTGTGACTCACTCAACATCCTCTGAGCTTAAAACTATTAGTCGAAATAATTCAGTTTCTGCTTCTTTTTTTTTTACAAAACAAATAGAAAAGAAAACGTTGAAAAAGAAAGAATTAAAAGCATCGAAGGAAACGACAACGTTGGCAGAAAAAAACATTTTCAAATAAACTTTTTCAATTTGGACCCAGGAAGCCGACACGAGTGTTAAAGCTTAACTCTCGCCAAAATACATCCTAGGGTGTTTTTGTGAATGTACGTGAGTCAAACTTTAGTTTGAAGGCATATTTAGGACGGAAGCTCCACTTTTCTCAATGGTAAAACACAGCTACACCACACTAGTTCACCATAATCTCCAGAAGAACTACTTCCTGTCCCTGTTCTGCAGGTATTCCACGCTAAGGTGGAAGTGTTCCCTGTTTAGAAGAAGTCTCCCTGCTGATCCTGCCTTGAAGTTAGAGAAACAAACAGCTAGCTGATGTGATCTTACCGAGCTACTGAGCATGTGGGACTCACTACAAAGATGGTATAGAGGTGAGATGTCTCACTCTGCAGGGCAAAACAGAGAGCTCAACACACAAAAGAGGAGCTGCAGCAATGTGCAGTACAACAAAAATATGGTGTTTTTTGAAAATTAAACCACGTAAACATATTCTGGTACAACCTCAAAATACAATGATGAACCTGAAGATGAGCAGAATATGAGATCTTTAACTTAAGTTTATCGTGATGTACCTTTTATCTCTGTAATGTTGTTTATCTGTATTTAGGCAGATCTTAAAGGTGTGCTACGCAGTGTGTTACCTGTCTTGTTGCTGGCAGGTTTCTCTATAGAGCCCCCCCCCCCCCTACAGCTCCTATGTTTCCTCGTGTCTGACTCCTCTCTCGGTCAGTCTGCCGTCTCCTCTTCCTCTCTTCCTCCCACGATGCTTTCCTATCTTTCTGCTTCTTTGCCGGCTCAGCCGTGACGATAGTGTGAAAAACTCCATCTCTACCTCGTTAGCCGGTTCCTGAACGGCCGTATGTGTGCGGCGCCGTGAAGCGGTTCGTTAACACGGCGAGACCTGATATCACGCCGTACTTCCTGACGCTGAGGCCGCCGGCTCGCCGGCCCAAAGTTGCGAGGGTGGTTTTTCATCTCCCAGGCGCTAGGGGGGAGACGACCACCATTCAACCAGAAAACAGTCATATAACCATCACAATGACTAGAAGCTGTTCAGTTAAGGTTCATTTAGGTAAAATAACCTGCATAGTTCCTCTTTAAGAAGCTGGAAAGCACTGTGGGTCATCTTCTCTTGTTTTATACGTGCTATATAAAGACGACTTGACTGGCATCTCTGAGCCGAGGAGGACTCAGATCGACAGGTTGCCTCATTCCCTTCAAGCCCCTGCAGAGCTGCAGCAGCAAGGGTGAGTTTAACAAGTCAAAGTGTGCAGAGTTACCAATGCTGTGAAGCACCAACACACGCTAAGCCCGGGGAGGACAGCAAGAGAGAGAGAGAGAGAGGGAGAGAGAGGGAGAGAGAGAGGGGAGGGGGGCGAGGAGGGAAAGAAAAGGACTCTGCCTGAAATAAGAAATGTTGACGGACAAAGCCTACAATTTGTGGGATCTGAGCATAAAGCAAACAAAGGGCAGCTTTTGTAAGGAATAATGCATGTCAGCCGTGTCCTTATCCCGCCACAGCTTTGAACACTGCTGGGGACGTCCATTGCTTCACTGTGTATGTCGTGTTGCTATATTAAAGCCAGTCACCTCAAAGGCAAAAGCCTCAAATATTCAACAATTGAATGCCGGGGCTCTCATTATGGCCGATGTGGGCAGGAAAAAGTGGCTTTGGGGGTTTTCAATTCAGCGACTTAAAGCCCTCCTGTTAGCTAGGACGAGCTGCTGTTTATCCCAATGCCTTTCTGGGGGCTAAACATAGTCAGCTGTCATTATGGATCTCACTCTCTCTCCTGTCTGTCTCTCTTTCTCTCTCTCTCTGTCCTCCCACTCACTAACATGTATTTATCTCTCTCCCAATTCAGTCATCTAATGACCCGTGTTGTGTTGTTGTTTGAAGCGGCTGATGGCTCTCCGGTCTCCCACATCCTGAGGAAGAAAAGGGGTGGCTGGGATACCGGAGGGCGAGCGCAGGACAAACAGAGCTGCAGACCACCTATATGGATGAAAGCCACAAGTGTATGGACGCCATTCCGCAGGCAACATAAAGCCGACGAGCCAGCGCCGTACGTGCCTCGACTGCGTGTTAGTGTATATCGATGTGGCCTCCGGTAATCCTTCATTAACAAGCCGCCTTCACAGTTGTCCTTTCCAAAATCATATTTCTTCCCATCTGTGTTTTCGGGGCCTGGACGGTTGGCAGAGCAGCTTCCCAGCAGTTCCAGGGACACGTGAATAGGGCCATATTAGAAAAAAAAACCTGTATGCACAGTATATGAATGTAAATACGTATTAGCGGGCGATGGGGAGGGGGAGAGCAGAGACATGGGAGAGAGGTGAAAGCGGTCATTGTGTTTAGAGCAGAGCCCTCTGGTGGACCCTCCCCTCGGCTCGGGGTTGCCCAGGCCCTGTGGTGGCGGATCACAGTTAATAACTGTGCGGAGGGCTGTCAGAGGCACTTAGCCTGACGCTGGGCAGGCTGGGCCCGCATGCACAGCCGCCTCGGCCTCCCGAGCCTGGACCAGAAGCACTCAGCCGCGAAGGAGAAGAGACGGAGAGAGATGGAGACGGAGGTCGTGAGAGGATGGGACAAAAACAAACGGGAGTGTTACAGGGAAACATTCACTTCACTGTGCTGTGTCAACGTCTAACAGGGATGAAGAGCTCAGGAGTCTTCCCATGAAGCGGCGTATGTGTGACACGCCAATCCGTACGCCATTACTGGCGTGTCATCAAGACGCATACTCGCTTTGTAGCGTGTTTATCAACGTCGTTTGGCCTCCATTTGACTCACATTACCTGTAGATTGCGTGTGAATTGGCGCCGTAGCGAGTAGCATGAAAGGGGGAAAATCCGCGTAGGGAGGTTGGTCGGGTCAAACAACACGGGACCTTCACCCAGGAGACCGGGGGTCTGGTCCCGCGTGTGACTTTGTGTCTCGCGTGTGACGTTTCTTTTCCAAGTTCTTCTCTTCCTAAACCCAACCCGCGTAGCCTCGCGGCAACACGCCACGCGGCTTTAGAAAGAGCCACGCGGCGTGTACGTTTACGCTGCGACGTTGCAGACTGCCGTCCGCTGTATATACGGCGTAGACCAGAGATATTCAACAGGGGGTCCGTGACCCCTAGGGGGTCCTCAGAGTAAGTGCAGGGGGGTCGCCAAATCCTGTTTTTGAAAGTTTATTTTTTTCAAAAATTCAAATATGTCTGAAAATATACAATAATATGAATCCATCCTATTATTAGGATAGAAAGATAATTTGGCCTTTTTGTGAAAAAACATTTAATTTACACATTGAAGATGAGCGTACTACAGGTAAAGTAGCCATAGAGGTAAGCTTAACAATTCACTGTGCCTTCCACATGTATGTTTAACATTAAAACATGATGTATAAATAATATGTATCTATTCATTTTCATCCATCCGGCCCAGTTTAACATGCAACTTAATTTCATACAATATATGCACAGTAGTAGGGGGGGGTCCCTACTCCGTCTCTCCTTCAGCTAAGGGGTCCTTGGCCTAAAAAACCTTGAAGACCACTGGCGTAGACGTACACGCAGACAGCTCAACATACGTACAGATAGCACGCCACTTGGCTTTAGGAAAGTGGCGTGAATGTTTACGCCAAGTCAGTTGAGAATTCTGCCACTTTTATCAGCGTTAAAAAAAATAAGTTTTAGTTTTCTTTCAGCGTTTTTGTAGCTTTTTCCAACATTTGTCACTTTTTTCAGCCTTCTTTTGTCGTAGTTCTGACGTAGAAAGTGTTCAGTAAACGGGTCAGATTGGACCCGAGGGCAACAGGAGGGTCAACGCTGCACAGCACGGCCTTCAAAACGGCCGTCCACTGAAGCACGCCTAATGCGAGGGACCTCAGCAGCCTCTCCAGTCGTCAGCACCAGACGTTATCTGACCCTCAACAGACTCTTATCTGATCCCCGCTCGTAAAGCTCGACGACGATCGACCAATGAAGACTCGTCTGATCTTGAGTGGCGTTTTATTCCCGTGCCAAACAATGCGTGTGGACAAACTGCCCTGTCTGTCTGTAAAATCCAAAGTCCAGCTCATCCCTGTTGACTAGATTAGATAACCCGGTTTAAAAGGCACGGACGCTGTTTGCTCAGTGAGTCCTCTCCGCCCTAATAGCGTGTGATCTAATGGGAGATTGCAGGCTGCTTGTTGACAATGGCGAGCCGCACAGCGTCATGGCAATGGCCAAACAACACGGAGAAACAAAGCAGGGCTGAGCTTTAGTACCTGTAATTACCAGATAAATATCAGCTTCTTCGCTTAAAACCGGCAGCAATAAATATCATACGCTGCCTTAATTACAGCTATTATGTTTTCTGTGTATTGGTTAAAATACGCAGGGTTCACGGAGGCCGGACTGAAGTGGGTTATCTTTATTTCCTCTTTGCTTCGTTTATTTGTTAATTATGCAGCCTACGTATGTAGAGAAATATACTTACATGCCAGTTTATTAGGTACACCTAGCTTTTAAAGGAGAGTTGCGGTGGATTTCAACCCGTAGCTCTGTTGTTAGTGGTCACGTAGCGAGGAAAACGAAAATAATCGCTGTTCCTACGCCGTGTTAAGTGTGAATTATACTGGCCGTTCCCACACTGGCGCGCGACAGCGTGACGTCACGGGAGCGCCGTAGCTGTTTATACTCGCGCGTGGTGGTCGCGACGCTAGCTGCAGTCTTCTCCTGAACAGAGGAGGCGCTAATGAGGAAAGACTACCGACGTTGCTCTTTCTACGCACTAGAAGAAGAAGAAGAAAAAGGTAAATGAGGTCAGAACTGGCAGCAGCGTTGACGTCAATGCTGCGATCTGATTGGATGAGCTACTTGGTGGGATCAAGCCTTTCATTCACCATAACAGAACTCATGTTAACCCGGTAAGTTTACCAGAGAGACCTGCAGTCACCTGGCATCACGTCGCCCTCCAGCTCGTCCACGCTTCCTGTTTCCGCTTTGAGTGGTGCGCGACCTCTTATCGCGCACTCAAAATTCTGGCGTGCCAGCGAGATCTATGTCATTTAGCCAGTCCCTCCAGACAAAAACAGAGTTTTTTTGTGATCATTGCGGGCAAAAATCCTTGATTATGCGGCACGTTTTCTTAAAAAATGTGATGGAATATGCGGGATATTTATGCAATTTTATGAGATGAAATTGCGGGAACTTGCAAAAACTGCAGTTTGATGAAAAAGAGAAACAAAGTGATTCCCCCCCAACACCGTGTTCTCACTAGGAGACATTACATCACTTCATAACGTTCCCATGGCAACAGGGGAAAATGGCTGCTCTTGTGTGAAGTAAACAACATTTTTCATCTTTCTGCTGAGATATATGTGACTTTTTTACAACAAAAATGCGGGGATTATGAAATCATGCAAGCTCCGCATATTTTGCGTGGAAATCTGCAATTTATGCGACGAAAGTGCGGCGTATTTGAAAAAATGCGGCCCCCCGCATAAATATCCAGACTTTGGCTGATTATGCATTGAATTATGATTATGATTAGCATGATTATGACTGTTGATTATGATCGCATAATTACGTCTTTCTGGAGGGACTGACTTATGCTGAAACAGGGCAGGTTGTTAAACGTGTTTTCAGCCTCTAAACATGTTGGAGACGTCATTACGAGGTCCTACCCATAGATATAGAACAACAGATATGACGTCATGTCATATCTGTTGTTCTATATCTATGTGTCTACCCATAGATATAGAACAACAGATATGACGTCATGTCATATCTATTGTTCTATATCTATGTGTCTACCCATGTGACGTAATTCCTTCTGAGGGAACACAGAGAATCTGACTGCAGCAGATGTGACAGAAAGGCAGAAAAGTTGTTAATCCATACCTCTGGTTATTTCTGGTGTTGAGACGGTTAGACGAGTTCTTCTGATGGACCGTCTACACCGACAAGACGGACAGAGAGGCTGAGTGGACTGGTGGACTGGTTATACTGGGACAGAGAGGCTGAGTGGACTGGTGGACTGGTTATACTGGGACAGAGAGGCTGAGTGGACTGGTGGACTGGTTATACTGGGACAGAGAGGCTGAGTGGACTGGTGGACTGGTTATACTGGGACAGAGAGGCTGAGTGGACTGGTGGACTGGTTATACTGGGACAGAGAGGCTGAGTGGACTGGTGGACTGGTTATACTGGGACAGAGAGGCTGAGTGGACTGGTGGACTGGTTATACTGGGACAGAGAGGCTGAGTGGACTGGTGGACTGGACTTTTGCATTGGAGAATGAACAAGCAGACTAGTTGACCCTGGAGCAGACGTGGAGGACTTCAGGGCCCACGAGACTCTCAGAACGCCATTCAGACGGGTCAGTACAACAACACGCTCATTAACTGTAACTGTAAAGCCTGTGTGCAAGATCTGCGGTGTGTAAAAACTGTGCAGCTCTCTCTTTGCTGGAGAGTGTGCCTGTGGCGGGGGTAGAAGCCAGATCACGCTGATGGCCTGCACCAGGGTGCGATGGGACATGGACATAAAAAGCCAAGGTAAACATTATTTCCAAAGATACTTTCATTGTAGGTAGTTCTGATCTCACCTAATTGTTCAAGTGATAATTGTTCTGATAAGTTAGATTGTTATTAGTTATTTGATGCTATGAAAACAAGGCTGAAACGTCATGACTGACAGCTGGTATTGACTCGCAATTGGTCGGGCAGGTGTGTGGGCGGGACTTTGATATCGCAGTACCACCGCCTGATCACTACTGCGCAGACTCTGGCTCCAAAATTACAAGATAACATGGCAGCGGGAGGAAGTGGAGACGCGTCATCCATCCTTAGACTGTGGAGTTTATATTGTTTCTACATCTGTGTGACTTGGCGTGCTCTATTCTGCTGTTGATTCTCAAAGAAATGTCAGGTTATTTAAGGCATGTAGCTTCATAATGCTTGTTGCACCCGCCGCGGTGTCCAGATGCTCTTTCTTGACGGTCTTTTTTGTTTAATTGTCTGAGTTTTGTCTCATTTCTGGTTAATTCTAGTGAAGCTGCACTGAGGAAAGTGACTGTATATGTATAATTGATAACCAGTTATATGCACAGTGCTGCAAAATGTCTGTAGTATATTGTATTTATTGTTGGTTTGGCCTAGCCTTGAATTCTAGACGCACCCTAGCTCCGTTGGCTTGTGAGCTGGAAAAACCAAACTCTGGCCGGCCAATCACATCGTGTATAGAGTCGGTGGGACGGAGGACTTGGAGTTCAGCTTTTCTTTGAGAAAAGAACAAAGAACGGCACTGAAGTCATTCTTAAAAAAAGGAAGACGTGTGGCCGGTTAACTCAGTCGGTAGAGCGGGCGCACATATGTAGAGGTTTATTCCTCGATGCAGAGGTCCAGGGTTCGAGTCCGACTTGAGACAGTTTTCCTGCATGTCTCCCCCCCCCCCCCCTTCTCTCTCTTTCTCTCTCTCTCCCCTTTCATATCTCAGCTTTCCTCTCTAATAAACAGTCACTCCAGAAAAACGTTTTTTTGTGATTGTTGCGGCAAAAATCCTTGATTATGCGGCACGTTTTCTTAATAAATGTGATGGAATATGCGGAATATGATATTTATGCAGTTTTATGCGATGAAATTGCGGGAACTTGCAAAAACTGCAGTTTGATGAAAAAGAGAAAACAAAGTGATTCCCCCCCAACACCGTGTTCTCACTAGGAGAAATGACGTCACTTCATAACGTTCCCATGGCAACAGGAGAAAATGGCTGCTCTCGTGTGAAGTAAACGCAACATTTTTCATCTTTCTGCTGAGATATATGTGACTTTTTTACAACAAAAATGCGGGGATTATGAAACCATGCAAGCCCCGCATATTTTGCATGGAAATCGGCAATTTATGCTGCGAAAGTGCGGCGTATTTGAAAAAATGCGGCCCCCCCGCATAAATATGCAGACTTTGGCTGATTATGCGTTGAATTATGCGATCGCATAATCACGTTTTTCTGGAGGAACTGACTAAAGGCAGAAATTCCCCCCAAGAAATGCGTTTTCAGAGTTTTGCCGACCGGATACGGCTATAGTTGAATCTATCAACTAGCTTCGCTCTGGTTGGTTGTAGCGCTCACCTATTACATACAGAGGTCATTTTTATGGGCATTTCCGCCTTTAATGATAGGACAGCTCAGACATGAATGGGGAGGGAGATGAGGGGGGGGGGGGGAGACACGCAGGAAAACCGTCACAGGTCGGACCCGAACCCTGGACCTCCTGCATCGAGGAATAAACCTCTACATATGTGCGCCTGCTCTACCAACTGAGCTAACCGGCCACAGTGCAGAAGGAGTTTGAAAGACAACCGTTTGTCCCGCCCCTCGGATCGAGCCCAGCCAATGGGGAGTCCCCAGACCCAACATCTGGATGTGGGTCTGGCTCGTCAGGCTAGGTTTGGCCTCTTGTGGCGTGACGGTCCACTGTGGATACTTGACATGTTCATTTATTTTGTGGCCTAAAGGTGGTTTTTAATTTAACAGTATCAAAAATCTGTGATATATCACTGTGACGTTTATTTTTTTTACTTGTATCCCGAAGTACATTGTTACACAAGTAGTTTTCCTTTTACTTGAGTGCATTTCTGTAAACTAAAAGTACTTTTACTTGAGTAATATTCTTTCCATCCGCAGGTTTTAACAGCTTCCTGCTGAGGCTGAAAACCAGAATAAACCAAAACAATGAGCTGAAAGATGCTAAAACCGCTGTGTAGATCTGAGGGGATACTTCTCTGTATCCATCACTGCTAGAAATACTTTTCACATACAAGTACTCATGTTGTCATTGTTGAGCCAATGAGATATTGATTACAGCCGCTCTGAATGAACTGACTTGGTGACGTGAACGGGAAACATAATTTAAAGCTTACCTGCTTCTTCCAGTGTGTATACATATATATTTATACTTTCAGTGTGAGGGAGGGGGGGGGGGGGAGGGGGGAGGGAGGTGGGGAGGGAGGGAGGGTAAGTAGAGCTCTGTTACTGGCGTCTCTGGTGCTCTGTTTAAATCATCACTTCCTGTTCTCAATCCCCACGTCTGCTTATCCATCATTTCATAAGCATGCACGTGTTTGTGTGTGTGTGTGTGTGTGTGTGTGTGCGTGTGTGTGTGTGTGTGTGTGTGTGTGTGTGTGTGTGTGTGTGTGTGTGCGTGTGTGTGTGTGTGTGTGTGTGTGTGCGTGCGTGCGTGCGTGCATGCGTGCGTGTGTGTGTGTGTGTGTGGTGGGGTCCTGTTGCACCTCCTCCAGCTTCCCATGGGTGGTGGCGGTGGGTGAAATAAGGGGGCCGCTCCCTCAAGACACCCCTCAAATTACAGCCTAATCAGTTAGCCCCAGGAGCAGACCTTCCACAGACAGCTCACAGACAAACAGACAGACCCTGAGACCCACAGCAACCTCATCTCACCCCCCCCCCCCCCCCCACCCCTTCTCCCCCCTCCCACGGTGAAGCCTGGCCTTGTCCCCACGAAGACCTCGCTCCCTCTTTCCCTCCTCACGCTGAGATAAAGCAGATCCAGCTTCGGTTTAGGAAAAGTGTCGGCTGCTCCTGTCCCTCACTTATCCACTCCTCTTGTCTAGTCTACCTGGCCCTTTAACCTCTCTCTCACACACACACACACACACACACACACACACACACACACACACACACACACACACACACACACACACACACACACACACACACACACA
>CM042434.1:844928-849928 GCA_023631565.1 Gymnocephalus cernua | reverse complement strand
ACACACACACACGCACACACACACACACACACACACACACACACACACACACACACACACACACACACACACACACACACACACACACACACACACACACACACACACACACGCCCTATCAGCCCCATTGGAGAGAAGAGTGAGACAGAAGTTGTGAGGAGTGACTGACTGATAGTGTGCGTTGTTGTTTTATTGTTGTTGTTTAAGGTCTGTGCGTTGTAACGTGGCTTTATTAATCATTAATAAATCATTAATAGATCAATTCAAAGGGAGGAACGTCTGGTTCAACATGTGTTTGTGACATTTTTGAGCATATGAAATACTTCATTTCCTGCTTTCTGGGGAATTTTCTGCAACAATTTGTGTCTTTTCTGCATCAAGTTATGGTGCAGATGTCTTAATTCATTATTATAGGAAATTATAATAGTTTTTTTGGGGGCGGGGGGGGTTGCACTGGCCAGTTTTGATTATTGGGGGGTTATAACCACCCCCATTCCCCATGTAAATTACACCTATGGATCAATTAAGCAGCCAATAAAAAACACGTGTGGTTTTACCTGTCTATGTGGTAATGCTCTTAATCCACCAATAAATGCATTATAAGTTTATTATAAGTTGTTGATTAATAGATTCCGGTCCAGATCCTCAACCTCATTCTTATTCATTTATTAGAAATGGCTGGAAACTGACCCGTAGTTAATCATTTAATATTTATTTTTTAAAACCATCAGTCAAAACTTAAGAACTGGAGAAAAAAAAAAGTCATATTTTAAAAATGTCAGGTCAACATTTCCACACACACGACTATTGTTTCTACTCAATAGATACAAAGTCTTAAATATATAACATGTTATAGACACTTTTCAATTAGCAGTCAATCAGAATATTGATTTTCTTTCCAAGCTATACTTCAAATAATGTTAATGGTACCCCATAAATACTTACTCACAAAAGAATTAACATAATAATTATTGTTTGTAATATTAGTGTTGTAGCACATAGCCTACAGAAATACACAGAGGCAATATATATATATATATATATATATATATATATATATATATATATAATATAATATATAACCCTACAACATCTTTATCTTAACAGAAGAAATCAAAAAAAAAATTTTTAAAAAAAAATAAAAAATAAAATGTGGGTAAATTAAAAAAAAAAGTAATTCATGGCAGGAGATAATATAGGCTTTTGGGGGGGGGGGGGGGGCATTTCTGCCTTTTTTGGAGATGAATGGTGAGATACGAAAGGGGAGAGAGAGAGGAGAGAGGGGGGGGGTGGGGGGGGGGGGCATGCAGGAAAACCGTCACAGGTCGGACTCGCACCCTGGACCCCCGCGTCGAGGAATAAACCTCCGCACATGTGCGCCTGCGCCACCAGCCGAGCTACACGGCCGCAACTGGCGTTATAATCAGAATGGACTTTATTGTCATTGTAAGTACATACAGCGGAATTAAAAGAGCTTCTCTGTGGTGCAAACTCGACATAAAGACGCACATTAACGAGGACATGGCGCACAGGACGGGGCAGTGTAGTAGTACTACAGTAGTATTTAGTATTCAGGCCTGGAGAACTGACAGACGTGTGTATTAGGCCCCGCATTAGTGCGCAGTCTCCGGAGCCCCCCCCCCGGGGTCTCGGGGTGAAGAATGGTGTGAAGGAGCAATAATGGACTCCGAGTCGTGACCTCTGCATGGAAGCAATTTGGAGAAAAGGCTTGAAAGTGGCGTGAAGACAAATTAATCCTCCACGGAAACGAGATCCGGCCTTTAACGACAAGCCATTTGGAGCGCTTTGGCACATCCGGGATATTAGAGGCCGAATCACTGCTGGCCCTTTAAACATATTAACTATTAACGGGACAAAGTTCTACTTTGATATCTTACTTCTTGGTTTTTAGTCAGTTTAGTTTTTTAGTTTTTTTTTCGGCCATTTGTAACTTACAGCATCCAATGCTCTGGTAATAAACAATTAATAAACATAACGTCACATCAGGCCACAACAACAACAACAATGTGAAGAAAAATAAGGCTTTTGTTTATAATAAGTCTGTTTAGTGTCACGTGTTACTTTCCTTTTTCAGTTCCAGCTGATTGGAACCTGCACGAGCGTTTCTTTCAGCGGAACACTGGACACCAGAAATAAAGAAAACAGGATGCAATAATAACACTAATAATAATCATAATAATCATAATAATCATCATAATCATCATAATAATAATAATCATAGTCATAATAACAATAATCATAATCATAATAATGATAATCATCATACTACTACTAATAATAATAATAATAATAATAATGATAATAATAATAATCATCATAGTCATAATAACAACAATCATAATAAGCATAAGAATAATAATAACAATAATTATTATTATTATAATTATAACAATAATAGCAATGATAATAATAATAATAATAATAATAATGATATAATAATAATAATAATAATGATATAATAATAATAATAATGTGGGTAAAATCACAAATGTCCCGTGTTAATGGTGTAGTCATTAGTTTATTAGGAGGCTAATATCTAGCTAATATTTCGCTCTGATGTTATTGTGTTTAATGTTGTTATTATTATTGTTCATTCAGGAATCAGGTTAATAGTTAATAGTGGAACAGTGGGATTTCTTTATTTTTCTTCTTATTATTTATTGTGATCCAGATGTCTTGGATATAACGAGCTCTAAGATCTCTACAGAGACCCCCACTGACCCAACAGCACATATAATATATACTATTATATTATTATATATATAAGTGGGACACTTCAAACACACACACACACACACACACACACACACACACACACACACACACACACACACACACACACACACACACACACACACACACACACACACACACACACACCACTTGTTACTGAATTTGAACTGGTTCTTGTTTGAAGTGTAGCTGTGTGCAGATAAAGCACTATTTGTTGGTTTGTGTATTTGTTGAATTCATTTCATTTAGCCTCCGTATAATGTCTCATTCATCATGTATTATTTCCATTATTTGGGCTCCTGGCACATTAATCTCCTCAGATCAGTTTCTGGGATTCTGGGAGAGTTTGACTTGATATTTTTATATTTTTTGGCCTTGAAGGCCTCTTTGTTATTTTACACTCATCTATCGTCTCCACTGTCGAGCAAAATTGTAATTTTGAACGTCAAACACTTCATTTCCTGCATTCTGCTGATTCTTTCTGAAAAGTGTTATGGTGCAAATGTCTTTATTTAACGTATATGGAAAGTTATGACTGTTGTACATTCTGCCTACGGGCCATATAGAAAGATTTGCCTTTAATAAATAACAAAAAAAGAGAAGAAAATTCAATTAAGCTGATTCATTTTTCAGTCCTCAGGGATACAAATACTTTAATAACTTCCTGATATGTGTATCAATGTGTAATGAGACCGAGCACCTTCTGATCTGTCACCCATGTTTGTCATATACATATATATATATATATATATATATATATATATATATATATATATATATATATATATATATATATATATATATATATATATATAACAGTGAAGCTGCTCTGCTAAATTAAGGCAACGAAAGTAATTTACTTTGACTTTTCATTTCGAGTTGTTGGTCCCCTATTTTCAGTGGTGGGATGTAACATTTGAGTACATTTACTCAAGTACTGTACTTAAGCACAAATGTTGAGGTACTTGTACTTTACTTGAGTCTTTTCTTCTCATGCCACTTTCTACTTCTACTCCGCTACATCTCAGAGAGAAATATTGTACTTTTTACTCCACTACATTCATCTCTTGCTTTAGTTACTTTACATTGAGATTCCTGCACACAAAACACACATGTAGTTTATAAAATATGTTTTATTATAAATTAAAATAACCAGCAATATAACGGCCTATGAGTCCAGGTGACATGATGTTGATTGGCTGAACTGTTTGCATCGGTTCCAGTTTCTAAAATGTTTTTTTTTTTTTTTGCATGGAGTACTTTTACTTCCAATACTTTAGGCATGTTCCTGATGATACTTATACTCTACTTAAGTAACATTTTCAATGCATGACTTGTCCTCGTAACAGAGTATTTCTACAGTGTGGTTGTATAAGTACACGGTCTGAGTACTTGTGTCTGTGTCTTCGTCTCCGCCACACAGCCGCGCTGTTTGCTCCTCCAGCCCTGCCGAGGTGACAGCACGCGGCTCAACAGTCATACAAGCCAGGCTCTCTGACATCACTTTTCATAATAAGGTGTGCTCGTGTTTTTATTTATTTTTATTTAACCAGGTAGGCCGTTGAGAACAGGTTCTCATTTGCAACGACGACCTGGACAAGAAACGCGTTAAACGAGCAGGACAAACACACAGTTTAACAGTCAACATAGTACAAGAATACAGAATACAATAGGCCGTATAAAGGTACAGGTAAAGTAGGCAGTACAAAGGCGGCGTAAAGTGAGGTATAAATAAGTAGGTCGATGCAAATGTGAGGTGGAAAGGTGATAACATAATTATAACATAATATACATGAGTGTGAGTGGTTCTAAAGAGACCAACAAGCACCGAGAGAACATTTCAGAAAAAAAACACACATTTGTTTCTGTCTTGTTTTTTAAGAGAAACATTAAGATGAAAGTCTTTAAGTGCATGTATATGTTCATATTTAATGTAAATGTATAGGCTCGACATCATGCATCTTTTCACTATACTCCTCCAGGATGTAAAGTCAAGGCTATATGGTTATATTTATGAATGTTTGGTCTTCGCCTGATCCAAGCCAGATGCACACACACACACACACACACACACACACACACACACACACACACACACACACACACACACACACACACACACACACACACACACACACACACACACACACACACACACACACACACACACACATATCCTTCTCTGAATTATTCTGCTGACTTCTTGAATTTGAAATGAGTTTTGGGGCGGAGTTGCTCTGCTTCAA
>CM042434.1:837428-842428 GCA_023631565.1 Gymnocephalus cernua | reverse complement strand
AACATCCAATATGTCGTTTGACCCTCGCTGGCTTCCTTATCAATCCTAATCTTCAGTCAAACCTGACTGTCTGTGTGTGTGTGTGTGTGTGTTGTGTGTGTGTGTGTGTGTGTGTGTGTGTGTGTGTGTGTGACAGTCTGTACAGCACTAAGTATTTCTCTTTAAACATCAGCTTCATCATCAGAATCAGAAAGGGATTTATTTTTATTGTAACTATAAGTAACCCTTACAAGTTATTTGGCTGGTTGTTGGTGCAAACATAAACATAATAAACATTAATATGAAATAAACAATAAATACAGAAACAAATACGTACATATAACTAACTGTTCAACATTAAGAAAACAGATTAGATTACTGCATGGATTAGTGCGGGATGTGCAAACACACACACACACACACACACACACACACACACACACACACACACACACACTCTCTGAATATTTCCCCATGTGTATAGGCTAAATTTTGGGGGGGGGGGGGGGGGGGCTTGATCCCTGCCCCACGCGGCGTTTACGTGCCCTTACATGTTTATTATAATAAGGGCCACTGCTGTTATAATGAGGGCATTTAATAACGAGAGAGAAAGAGCCGGGACTCGTTATTAGGCTACTTATTAACACGCACCAGTGCATGGACTTCACCTCGGCGGATTATCGGACTAATGTGTGACAGTATTAGAAGGAAGATGATAAGTTAGTGCTAATGTCAAGGTCCCGCTGATAGAGGGACGACTTCAGTCAGATATGATTTAGAAAATGATTACGCAACATGTTTATGTTGAATAGAGACAACATAAAGTCCAAACAGACATTATTTAAGCATCTGAAAGAAGGATCCCCCCCCCCCTTCCTCCCATCTGTTAAGAATCACCCTGAAGGCATATTTATGGTAAGTCAAGTTTTGATGGACACTTCTGTATCATGTTCTGCGTCCTGTAATCCGGCCCACAAAACGCTTTCATGGGTCAGATTAGTGTTTTTGACGCCTCCTCCCTCCCTCCCTCCCTCCTCCCTCCCTCCCTCCCTCCCTTCTCTCTCTTTGTCTCTCCTCCCTTCTCTCCTCCCTCTATCAGTCAGTGCGCCCGTTGGCACAGGCACGATTGAAAGTGACACACTGATTAGAAGCCGGTCCGTTCGCACCGATACATCCCGCTTTTACCGTAACTCACACTCCGGTGTTGTGCTTTTCGGTCAGGTCCGTGTCTCGTGTTGTGTGTCCCGGGTTGTCTGCTTGTTGTTTTCGCGGCTGCGTCGCGTTATTTTTGCGCAAAAGCTTTTTTTTTCTCTCTCTCTCTCTCTCTCTCTCTCCGAGGCTGAAGCCATGAGTTCAGCGGAAGGCAGACATGTGGCACAGAGACGCGTTCTAAACTAAAAGGCGGACACACGCGTAAAAAGGAAGGAAGGACGGGGGGAGGGGGGGGAGGGAATCTACAACATCAAGTTTGTGAGTCGGACAGAAAGGTGTACGGCTCCAGGACAGACCACTACCGGTGCTCACCAGGTCTCTCCCTCTCTACCACAGAGAGCATCCATCCGTCCACCTCTCCACTCTCTCCGCTGCTTTACGCGCTACCGTCGCCCCCCCTCTCTCTCTCCCTCCCTCCCAGTAACTATAACTTTTTCCTCCTCTGTGGATCTCCCCGACGAGTCCTTTTTTTACCAGCGTGATCCGCCGTTTATCCAGGAGCAGAACCACAGCTCAGCCCTGGATTCATTACTCCTGATCAATGGACAGAGCCTCCTCAGCGGCCAGCAGCGCTACAGACACACGGCCGTAAACAGTGAGTGGCCACACACACACACACACACACACACACACACACACACACACACACACACACACACACACACACACACACACACACACACACACACACACACACACACACACACATATGCTTAAATTACGATGAAGTGAATATCAATTATTGAAAAAAAAATAAAGTGATTCACTTTTGTTGTCATGGATCAATACCAAACTTCAACTTTGGCTCAACGCCACTGTTCCTTTAGTTAATTCTATAAATCAACTATTATTATAATTTTTATAAGGTTAATATTAATAATAGTTTGTGCTTTTATTGTGTCTAAAATATCTGCAATAATAATAGTAATTATTTTTCAGAATTAGCCAGTCATTTGTCTATAATAATACAAACATTTTCTTCTAGTTTTCTGTACAAATCGAGTCATATTTATTGATTAACCGCATGATCAGTGTCAGCTTCTTGGCACTGACGTCCGATATATTTCTATTACTGTTAGTAGCCTATTAGTCTTTAGGAACTATAAGTTGTTAGTATTTTAAAGATGTAGACACGTCAATAAAATCCCACATAAGTTATTAAAGAACTCAACCAGTTTATCAATATTTAAAGAGATCGTTGCTGCTATTTGGGAGGCTTGGCAAGAAATGTTTGGATTTATTAACACGTTCAGAATAATCTAGAAATAATCAGAATAATATCACTGCAAGGTGTGTGTGTGTGTGTGTGTGTGTGTGTGTGTGTGTGTGTAGCCTACGCGTTATTTTCAGAAAACAAATATTCAAAATGCGTCACAACTTTACCTTGTGACTTTTTAACTTCGAACAAAAATAATAATTAATGAGCCGTTACTGCGAGTGATGTTACTGTTTAACACGTGCAGCGTTAAACTGCGTAATCCCCGGTAAATGGGACAGATGATGAATACAACATAGCGTGCTTTAGTCTTTCCGAGGGCCTTTTAACCTCTGACACACACACACACACACACACACACACACACACACACACACACACACACACACACACACACACACACACACACACACGGGTCAGAAATACGCGCCGCCTCGGGGCAAAGATCCCGTCCGAGTGGCTGAAATCGCCAGAAAACATTCAGAACTAGTAACATCATAACGCGGAGGTCTGATCGGGGACTGAGGGGAAATGTAGGCCTCCAGTCTGCTCTGCGTTGTCCCAACAAACTGGAGCCAAACGCGTCTAAATGAGAACCAGTCCTGCTGCAGACCGTCATGTCAGGAGCAATACGTCGTCCTGCACTAACCATGAAGACATCCAACCCACATCCACAGCGCATGCACCCAGTTATTTTTTTTAGTTTTTTTTACTATCAAGTGTGCACTTGTAGCCATGCAGGGTCCAAAATGAACGTGTTTTTTTGTCCACTATCCAAATAAACTGTTCAAATTTGACCAGCCACTCAATAGATTGCCATTGGGGTTTTTTTTGGCTGGTGAGTGGCGTATATTTCACCAGCATTTGGCTGGTAGCCGGTGTTGATTTTGAACCCTGCCTATATCTATTTAACTCTGATTTTTCCACCCTATCCGCGTTCGTGCTGAACTTGAAAAAAAACCCTCTGCTTTTCAGTTTTCGTGTATAGTTTTTGGAGAAGCAGAGCGTCACGTCAGGACGGTGTGCTGCACTAAACCTGAAGAAATCCAGCCCCCGTCCACATGGCGCGGCCCCTTATTCCCCGCTAATTGTGCCCCTGGTTACTTCACGGTCTTCCTCGGTCTGAACCTTTTACTTTTAGTGGACCTGACTCGTGAAACAAGAACACTTTCTTAAAATAATCAACTCGCTTGTGCCTTTTGGCCAAAAAAAATCTAGCTAAATTGTGGACGTCCAAACTTCTACCTGTAATTGCTTTACATAGCCTAGTTGTATTTTTGTTATTTTAATCAAATTGTTATTTCCATTTCGAGAATTGTTGGTATTTTTCTGTGTCCCTATGCTGGTGCTGCTGCCCTCTCTCTGCCTGTGTAAGTGACTCGAGGTGATGATGATCTCTCCAGTATAAATAAAGGTTGAAAGCGTCACATACGGGTCAGATGATTGGTTCATGTATAAGAATAAAGAAAAGTTCATTTTTATTCGTATTCCTGCAGCCTCAAACTAAAAGCTCTCGTCCTCTCTGACCTTCAACAAAATAATAAAAATCAGCCAGCAGGCTGACTCTTCTTTTCCTAAACCTCCAATCCAAACTGCGTTCACACACACACACACACACACACACACACACACACACACACACACACACACACACACACACACACACACACACACACACACACACACACACGTCTCTCTTATTCTTGAGGGGATTGTTAGGGATAGTTTAGTTTATTGGTTTACACATGTAAGCTACAAATACTACAGATTCATATACACATAATCAATATCAGATGTGATGGAGAGATTGATCCGGGCTCTCCGAGGCATAGTCCGATTAACAAACTAAAATACTGAAAAGAAAAGAAAAGAAAAACTAAAATGACAATATCAACTCTCAGCTGAGCAGGTAAAGTGTGGACGGAGGATTTGAATAATCCGGATTCTTATTTAGAGCAGAAACGCAATTTACACATATCAGTAATTAACAATATTAATATAATTAAAATAGTCCTGATAATTAATTGAAAACATAGGCCTACTGAGAGCACTGCGCACTCCGCGCCACTGTCACGCATCCTCTCCTCCCCGCAGGAATACAATCACCAGCACTTTAGAAAAATAACAGAAATACATATATATATATATATATATATATATATATATATATATATATATATATAGCCTATATATATATTTGTATTTTTTATTTTTATTTATTCAAGAGAAAAACGGACTCGTTGCAGCAGCTGTGATGGGATGTGATGTGCACGTGTGCAGCCGCTGCAGGTTTTCTGGCCTTCATGTCTGCTTAAAGTTTGCGCACGTTCCAAAAACTTTTTGACGGGCGTCAGCGCGTGACAGAGTTCATGTGTAAAGAGTCTGCGTATCCAAAATACTAGAAAACTCATCTTTTCTTTGGCTTTCACTGAGCTGCAGAAGCTGTAAATGTGCGCGAGGCTTTGCGGCGTTTTCTCTCATTCTGCCGCCGTGATGCGCACATGTTTATTATTTCTATGCATATAACGAAGACTGTTTTTTTTTTAACTTCACTTTGCAGTTTTTGCAGCATAGCTGAAATATTCTTTTGTCT
>CM042434.1:829928-832428 GCA_023631565.1 Gymnocephalus cernua | reverse complement strand
AATCAGGCAACGAGATCAGGCAACGAGATCAGGCAACAATCAGGCAACGAGATCAGGCAACGAGATCAGGCAACGAGATCAGGCAACAATCAGGCAACGAGATCAGGCAACGAGATCAGGCAACAATCAGGCAACGAGATCAGGCAACGAGATCAGGTAACAATCAGGCAACAAGATCAGGCAACAAGGTCAGGCAACAATCAGGCAATGAGATCAGGCAACAAGATCAGGCAATGAGATCAGGCAACAATCAGGCAACGATCAGTCAACGATCAGGCAACGATCAGGCAACGATCAGGCAATGAGATCAGGCAACGAGATCAGGCAACAATCAGGCAACGAGATCAGGCAACAAAATCAGGCAACAATCAGGCAACGAGATCAGGCAACAATCAGGCAACGAGATCAGGCAACGAGATCAGGCAATGAGATCAGGCAACAATCAGGCAACGAGATCAGGCAACAATCAGACAGGCTAAGCCAATTCTATCTGATAACTGTCACGTGTTGTTTTCAGAGTTTGAGTTATTGAACTCAGGAAAGAGGTCCAGGTTCCTCTATGCAAATATAACCGGTATAATCACTCATTTGTTCCTCTCTCAGTCAAGCTGATTAATGAGCAGCGATGGACGCGTGATCTCTGCGCCCATGTAGCAGTGCTTCGGCTGTGCTTCCACCCAATATAGTCCCAAGTAAATATCTGCCTAGAAACTCAGCTAGTCTTCAATCTGCGTTGCTATTTGTACTCGTGAATATGCAGACCACAAGAAGTAATTAGGTTGTTTAGTTGTTGTTGTTGGATCACTTTTACTCACGACATGCTAACGGCAACAAAGGACTACTACGCTAAGCTAAGCTAACGGCGGTGCCGGCAGACAGTTTGCCCACCTATCTACAGCTAGAGGAGACCGTGATCAGCCCTAGTTCAGTCCAGCTCATTAATGAGCAGCGATGAACGTGTGACTATGAATAAATTAATGTATATCTGTGACTGAATGTACGTATGGATATGAATGGAGGAATATTAGGCATATGTATAACTGAATGTATGGATATTTATGAATGGATAAATGAATGTTTATTTATAACTGAATGTATGGATATTTATGAATGGATAAATGAATGTTTATTTATGACTGGATGCATGGATGCTTATGGAAGTAGGAACGAGTTTGTACGGCATGTAAGGGAGAACAGAAGAATGTAGGAATGATGGCTCTTTTTGCACAAGGATAGAAAATGGTCATTTGCAATTTGCACAGCTCTTTGAGTAGCCCACATGTTCACTGTACATTTGTCTTTTAATTGATTTAACGCTGTGCTTGTTGCGTGTCTCTTGCAGCACTTTCTCCCAGAGTCCAAAAGTAATTTCTCCTCAGGGAGACTAATAAAGATGCTTTGACTTTGACTTTGAACAAAACAAATGTCGAGCATGACTCATTTTCTAGTCCGGCCCCTTTAAGAGAGGCAAAGACATTGTCTGATGTGTCCATGTTTAAGTTGGATAACGTAGGTAGGGTAGGAATGTGGCATAAGCGGCATTACTAATCTTGAAACGTGTTAGCAGAGTTAACACAACTTTTGCTCCATTTATTTGCCGGTCCAATCACAGACACTGTAGGGAAATGACACAAAGTTAAAGTTATTTAGTGATTTGGAGCTTTTGAGAAAACATTTGAGTTTTTCCTCGCCACTGTTGCACTAAATGCTCTTGGGGGAATTACTGGAATTGTCGGGTCTTTGTAAATTATAGAGCGTGGTCTAGACTAGAGTGCTGATCGGGCCGTGTTTTTCTGTCCGACAGAGCAGTAACCGACCCGGCCCGAGCCAGACACAGGGAAAATCTCACTTTGTTCTCGTACTAATGACACGTGTACGTGTGGAAAGCTTTTATTAAGCGACTGTAGGAAGGCGTTCGGAGATGTCAACAGATGAGGTCATCAGCGCACACGGGGCGACACAGGCGCGCACAAGAGGCCCAATCAGACCGACCCAAACCCCAACATCGTTTCTAAATGTCTGTCCAGTCCCTCCAGAAAAACGCAGAGTTTTTTTGTGATTGTTGCGGGCAAAAATCCTTGATTATGCGGCACGTTTTCTTAAAAAATGTGATGGAATATGCGGAATATGATATTTATGCAGTTTTATGCAATGAAATTGCGGGAACTTGCAAAAATTGCGGTTTGATGAAAAAGAGAAAACAAAGTGATTCCCCCCCAACACCGTGTTCTCACTAGGTGAAATGACGTCACTTCATAACGTTCCCATGGCAACAGGGGAAAATGGCTGCTCTCGTGTGAAATAAACAACATTTTTCAACTTTCTGCTGAGATATATGTGACTTTGCAACGAAAATGCAGGATTATGAAATCATGCAAGCCCCGCATATTTTGCGTGGAAATCGGCAATTTATGCGGCGAAAGTGCGGCGTGTTTGAAAATATGCGCCCCCCCCCACATAACTATGCAGACTTTGGCTGATTATGCGTTGAATTATGAGA
>CM042434.1:824928-827428 GCA_023631565.1 Gymnocephalus cernua | reverse complement strand
AAGACCCAAACCAAAGAAGACATAAATCTCTCAAATATAAAGTTCCATAAATAAAATAAAATATAAAAAATGAAGTTATGTCCCAAAACAGCTGGTCGCTGCAGTTTGTAGCAAACGTTACTCAACCAGGAGGAAATACTGCATTGGTTGGGGACTATTTTCACCTGCGTATTAATACACTCTTACAATCATTGCTAGTTTCGGTCTTTTCGTGATACCCAGTATACCCACTAAGAAAGCTCCAGGATTTCCATAAACCCACTTAAAATACCCCAAAAAACCAAATACCCCCCAAAACATACGTTCCATTATAGTTTTAATATATTTTGTCATCTGTGTTTTTCGTCTTCACATATATAAGCTAAATAAAGGTATTTCAGCTGTGAATTGGTGCATAAAAGTGTATCAGAATACAGGAAATGAAGTCGTTGATGCTCAAAAGGACACCCAGACCCCCCACTATGATATGCCCCCCCCCCCCAACAGGCAGATTCTGGCCAATACACAGTCCAGTACACCCACTACCAATAAACTAATAGCATCAACCTTAACAGTTGAATTCGACTGACTTTTAACAATGGCTGTGTGCGTGTTTGCAGACATCGTTCTCTCTGGCTGGAGCTCCTCTGGGGATCTGGAGGAGGATGGAGCGAGGAGGGGAGAGTCCCATCACCCAGGACAGCCCCGAGCGGAGGGGAGGCAGCCCGGACCTCAGCGGCCTCCCACCGCCGGGGAAGAAGGGCCGGTTGGAGCTCAATGGGAGCCCCACTGGGCCACGCGTACGCCACAACGGAGCCCCGCTGAGACCCCTGGGAGGTGAGCAAACACTTCACTCTTGTGTCTTCCTGCCGCTTGTTGTTTTTCTGGGTCAAAATTTCAAATTGAAACTTTTTTTTCAACGTTTTCGTCACTTTTCCCGACGTTTGTCGTTTTTTTTCTGCACCTTTTGCCGTTTTTTTGAATTTTTTTCTGACATTTTTGTCACTTTCTTCAACGTCCAAATGCTATAAAATTAAATAAGACTTGTGAAGAGTGTTGTAGGGAACTATCCACGTTATTTTTCAATATAAAATAACATATAATAATAATAATAATAATAATAATAACAGATGTGTGTGAAGTGATGAGGAGACTGTAACCTTCCTCACATTAAAGTAACTATATGTAACTTTGTAATGTTCCTGAAGATCTGTCATCTTTCATACAAGGGTCTTAAACGTGCGGTATACCAGCCGCACACCGGGGTGGCGTGCCAATGAGACGTCAAAATGACGTAGATCTCGCTGGCACGCCAGAATTTATAGCGCCGCACGACAAAGCGGAAACAGGAAGCGTGGACGAGCTGGAGGACAGCGTGATGCCAGGACTCTCCGAGTGACTGCAGGTCTCTCTGGTAAACTTACCGGGTTAAGATGAGTTCTGTTACGGTGAATGAAAGGCTTGATCCCACCAAGTAGCTCATCCAATCAGATCGCAGCATTGACGTCAACGCTGCTGCCAGTTCTGACCTTGTTTACCTTTTTCTTCTTCTTCTTCTTCTAGTCCGTAGAAAGAGCAACGTCGGTAGTCTTTCCTCATTAGCGCCACCTCTGGTCAGGAGGAGACTGCAGCTAGCGTCGCGACCACCAGCGTATGAACGGCTACGGCGCTCCCGTGACGTCACGTGACGTCACATTTGCGCGTGCTACTGTAAAAAGGCCCTAACAGTGAAAAGAACGCTATTTCTATATAGTTTTAAGTATGGCCTCTGCCCAGGTTTTGATCTTTCCCGCAAAGTCACAGAATGATTTTCGGCAGGTAGACGGCGCCATACAGGAACGCTTTCAGACGGGTCACAGATTTCTTTGTAACACTGGAGAAGCCTGTGTTAGCCAGGTGTGTGTGTGTGTGTGTGTGTGTGTGTGTGTGTGTGTGTGTGTGTGTGTGTGTGTGTGTGTGTGTGTGTGTGTGTGTGTGTGTGTGTAGCAGGAGAGTTCTGTATTTAAGCCTAATTGTATTTTAATGTTATTTTAGAAGTAATCTGCTGTAGTTACGGCTGATACTGGGACTGGACCATCACAGGAAATTAAACAAAGAACTAAAAGCTAAAATAAAATATTTTATACCTTAACAATGGGGACAATCATTTTTTTTTGTTCCAAATTGAACACATAATTGGATTCTTGCTGAAATAAAGAAAGCTAGATGACGACATCTCAGAACAGCTGTCGCCATTTCCCTCAGCTGTCAGAGGTTGTGGAGTACCCAACCCGGAGGCAGCGTGTGGCTGAGCATTGAGCCCCATCCTGGCCGCCAGGCGAGTTTGGCTCGGTGCGTTTGGCTCGGTCGCTGCGGGGGGAACCCGGGCTGTTTCTGCACTGTTAATCTATAAGTCAGGGGGGAACTGTATAATACAGGCTCACCAAATAAAGGAGATTGCTCCATATAAACAAGATTTATACAACTCACTCTGGTTTATCGATCCCTGCATTCATTGTGAAAGTTGCTTCTTGTATACGTG
>CM042434.1:817428-819928 GCA_023631565.1 Gymnocephalus cernua | reverse complement strand
CTAATACTGTATCTGAAGTCTCTTTTATATAGACCTTAGTGGTCCCCTAATACTGTATCTGAAGTCTCTTTTATATAGACCTTAATGGTCCCCTAATACTGTATCTGAAGTCTCTTTCCCAAAATGCAGCCTTGGTGCAGACTTACAGCCGGTCTAAACCTCTAAACAGGTTCTGCACTCCAGCGGCACTGATGGCTCGTGTTGCTGGACAGTCCTGGTGTAGTCCACAAAATTGTGCATAACCTTTCGTAAAATATCATGAAAACTGTTTTGTATGGATCTTTGTTTCCGTTAATAGCAAATATAATTGTTCAAAAGTTTTCACTTCCACATGTGCTGCTGTGATGTGGTTCGAAGAATTACGCAGACTTTGAAAGTATGTCAAGGTCTCTGTGTGTGTGTGTGTGTGTGTGTGTGTGTGTGTGTGTGTGTGTGTGTGTGTGTGTGTGTGTGTGTGTGTGTGTGTGTGTGTGTGTGTGTGTGTGTGTGTGTGTGTGTGTGTCTGTGTGTGTGTGTGTGTGTGTGTGTGTGTGTGTGTGTGTGTGTGTGTGTGTGTGTGTGTGTGTGCTTGCTTCATGCAAACTTTTCTGGAGAATCTGGTCTGCTTTTTTGTCACCTGGCCTGAATTTGCATCATGGAGGAACACTCACAGCATCACGCAAATTCATATATACATCCGTATTAACAATTCTTAACTGCAGTAACACAGATATTTAGCACAGCTCTTGCTTAAAATTATAGTTAAATTGCCACTTTAAGCTGTTATTAATACTCTAATGAAAGTAGCAGCTGTTGTCAGTGTAAGTCTTTTGTGTATTTGTATATGTTTTGCATATCTGTTAGGGGAGCCATTACTATGACGGCCTATCTAATAGGCCGTTAGATTAAATACCTGGAAATGTCCAGCGGACAGTTAGCAGCGCCGCTGCAGTCGATTTAGGAATGCATATCATTTGTTTTACGCGCCAGGTTGATCGTAGCGTACCGAGAACTTCAGGTGCTGCAACACTCAACAGTGTGAAACAAAAACCATGAAGTGATTACAAGCTTGACCCACATTAAATGCGATCCACATGTCCGCTGTCTATGAGGGATACACTGTGTTGTGATCACAGACAATAAAAGCCAGACATTAAAACCAATCTTCCTGTTGTTGTCTTTCCCTTTTCATCCTCGTGCACAGGTCTGATGATTCCCGTCTTCTGTGTGGTGGAGCAGTCAGACGGCGGCGTTCAGACGGACGGATGTGAGGGAAGAGAGGAGCATGCAGAGTTCGTGCTGGTCAGGAAGGATATTCTCTTCTCTCAGCTGGTGGAGACGGCTCTGCTGGCCCTCGGGTACTCCCACAGCTCGGCGGCACAAGCCCACGGTCAGTCACAGACACACCGCGGTCTCGCATTGCCGGACCTTCCTCCACGGCGCTGAGGAGGAAGGTCTGGCTAGTCCACACAGTGTTCTGGAGTGGGAGGCAAAACGTGCTCTGGTTTATTGGCATTTCTTTAATAGTAATTCAACTTTATTGTCATTGTGCAGAGTACAAGTACATATAGTTACTGCATTTAACCCATCCTAAGTATCAGGAGCAGCGGACAGATGTACATACAGCGTCCGCGGAGAAACTTGCAGCGTTTGCTGTCTATATAAAAGAGACTTCAGATACAGTATTAGGGGACCACTAAGGTCTATATAAAAGAGACTTCAGATACAGTATTAGGGGACCACTAAGGTCTATATAAAAGAGACTTCAGATACAGTATTAGGGGACCACTGAGGTCTATATAAAAGAGACTTCAGATACAGTATTAGGGGACCACTAAGGTCTATATAAAAGAGACTTCAGATACAGTATTAGGGGACCACTAAGGTCTATATAAAAGAGACTTCAGATACAGTATTAGGGGACCACTGAGGTCTATATAAAAGAGACTTCAGATACAGTATTAGGGGACCACTAAGGTCTATATAAAAGAGACTTCAGATACAGTATTAGGGGACCACTAAGGTCTATATAAAAGAGACTTCAGATACAGTATTAGGGGACCACTAAGGTCTATATAAAAGAGACTTCAGATACAGTATTAGGGGACCACTAAGGTCTATATAAAAGAGACTTCAGATACAGTATTAGGGGACCACTGAGGTCTATATAAAAGAGACTTCAGATACAGTATTAGGGGACCACTGAGGTCTATATAAAAGAGACCTCAGATACAGCGTTGCTCAGGGACACTTTGACACGTGGCCGGACGACCTGGGGTTGAACCGCCAACCTTGTGGTTGTAGGGCAATCATTTCACCTCCGGGTCACAAGCTACTTTCTTTAGACCAGAAGTTATGTGTTTTTTGTGGTGACAAACAGAATAACTCGTAGCTGTAGCTGGAGAAGCAATGGCAGCGGCAATGGCATCAAGCTTCAAACAGATTAGTTTAAAGTTGTTTGGCTTGGCAGAGAAATACATGAAAACAGTCACATATCCGAGGTCAAGCCGCCTCTTTCTGT
>CM042434.1:799928-812428 GCA_023631565.1 Gymnocephalus cernua | reverse complement strand
CTATCGATATTACCGACCAACCACAGTGTCCCCTGTCGGGTTGAGTGCTTTCAGATCATCTGTTAGTAGCATCAGACTTTGTTGTAGTGATGTCTCCGTGCTCCCAGATCCCGAGTTGCTGTAAAACAAACAGACGCTACGAAGTCATTTATCAAAGATTATTCTACTAACATAATTCATCAAGTCTGAATTTGGAAATGTGAAGAAGTTAAGAAATGGATTTTGCTCTGGCTTATTACCACTCAATGTAATAATAATTATTATAATTGACCATTAATAAAGACAAATCCTGCATGCCTTGTTAGAAAATTGCAGACTTGTCTTTAAGTATGTTGCACTAATAAGCCTGAAACACTGTTGTTCCCTCAGCGGGGGGTTTCGACCGTGTGCACGTTGTCTTTTCTTTTTTACGGATGAGCATTTCAGAAGCGTGTCAGCTAAGAGGAGCACTCCCTAAAATAACATGGCATGGCAGATTTTCATCAAGAGTTCCTCAGGGTGCAGTGATGGGTGATAGGCATAAGTCAGGCGTATGGGGTTTCCCTCAGTGTGGGCCAGGGGCGGGAGCTGGAACCAGTTTGGAAGAAGCCTTGCATGCGTGTGCAGGCTGCTGCGAACATTAAGACTTATTCTAGCACGGGACAATGGGATTACTGTGTGTACACGTGTATTTGTGTGTGTGTGTGTGTGTGAATGCATGCACGCACGCAGGCATCCTGCAGGCATGTGCGAGTGTTGACGAGAGGAGTCAGAGACATCAGTGTGTGTTTGTGTATGGATTTGCGTTTGTGCGGATGGGCACACTCAGACATGAGCCAAGCCACCAGCCGGCCACATTAAAGCGTGTCTCTGGGAGGTGGAATTTTAATGTGGAAATGGGAACAATGATTTCTACTTTTAAATGTGGACAAGAAACAGAGCCCATTGAACAGCAGACCAAAAAATGATGGATCAATTATTAATGCATTTACCGTCACACTGTGAGCGTGTGAGCGTGTGAGCGTGTGAGTGTGTGTGTGTTTGTATGTATGTGTGTGTGTGTGTGTGTGTGTGTGTGTGTGTGTGCTTGCATGCGAGCGGGTAGATGTACATGTCCACTTCACTGTGTGCTGCCATGTGTCCTCTGTGAGTCTGCTTGTCTGCTTATTCACGCGTTTGCTTCCACCTAACTTGGCATTAGCGAAATTGTTAAGTTATTTTCAGATGCTGCATGCAGAAGACGGAGTGTGTGTGTGTGTGTGTGTGTGTGTGTGTGTGTGTGTGTGTGTGTGTGTGTGTGTGTGTGTGAAGAGACAGACAGAAAAATAAAAGAGGAGAACGTGCGTTCAGTTTTTTCCTCTGTGTCATAAAATGATCTGAGTATTTTCTTCCATCTCTTTAAAATGCATTTCATTACGTCTTCACTTACAATAAAAACACACAAAACTCGTCGTCGTTCGTCCCCAAGCGCAAAATGTCACATAATAGTTTTAGACATATATGTGAAAATCTAATTTCTAATTTGAAATTGATGATTTTACATGCAATGACTTAAACATAAAGTGCACAATATCTGAAAATCACATATCATGTGAACTTAAAAATGCGTAATGTCATAAAACCACGTGTGTATACACTTTTGACATGTGAAATGATCTTCCACATGTGGTTAATGTTTAAAAAGAGTACGGTTGTGTGAGCACTTTTTACGTAAGTAGATAAAATGTAGATTTTTTTTGCACATAAATATGACATTGCTTACTTTAAATATCGAGAAAACCAAGCTTTCATATTGAAAAAGACGATTTTAATGCAGCCCAGATGACTTAAAACTAAAAAATCTAATGTTATAATATAGCTATCTGGTTCAGTTTGGGTTCTTAAACGTCACCATGGTGGTCTGAGGTTCCTCTGGGGGTCTTCCCAGCCCTGAGGGGTCCGACCGAGTCCGTTCAGTTCTTAGTGGATTAAATGATGCTCCCCCTGCACGACCAGATAATTAAGAACACAGCTCGGCCTGACGGGAATCAAAGATATACTAACTGAGATATAAACACAGTGCAAGAGAACAAAAAAGAAAGAGAGAGAGAGAGAGATCAGAGGGGTCTGGGGAGAAGAGAGGATACAGAAAAGGAGAGAGGGAGATATGGGAGTGAGTTAGAGAGGGGGGAACAAGGGGACAGAGAGAGAGAGAGAGAGAGAGAGAGAGAGAGAGAGAGAGAGAGAGAGAGAGACAGAGAGAGACAGAGAGAGACAGAGAGAGAGAGACAGAGAGAGAGAGAGAGAGAGACAGAGAGAGAGAGAGAGAGAGACAGAGAGAGAGAGAGAGAGAGAGAGAGAGAGAGAGAGAGAGACTTCTCAGGACCCGTCTGGATCTCATTTGGAGGATAGTAATGCGATTAGCTTTGTTTAGTTTTCACAGCTCCAGTCAGTCCGTATGAAAAATCTCTCCGTGTGTGAACGAGTAGGTGAAGTGCACGCGTGTGTTTGTGTATTATGTCTTTTTTTGTGTATTATTATATTTTGTAGTCCTATGGTATTTTTCCTAAAGCAATTCAGCTAGAGATATTAACATATATGACTACACTGCTGAACTACAGAAACACCTACTGTACTAATTCACAAACACACACGATTAGCAACAGACTCTCGCTCCCGTCTGGTAGAATACGGGCGCCAGGTCAGGTGCCTTTGTCTATGAATAATTAAAGAGTCGCTCAAACAACCAGAATCCCCACGACTGTGTCAGATAAATCTCCCGCGCTACCACGACTTCCTCAAGCAAAGTAGTTAACGCCTCCTGCACACTGGCTGCGTGGCGTGAGCGTGTCGGCTGTGTGGCGTGAGCGTGTCGGCTGTGTGGCGTGAGCGTGTCGGCTGCGTGGCGTGAGCGTGTCGGCTGTGTGGCGTGAGCGTGTCGGCTGCATAGCGTGAGCGTGTCGGCTGTGTGGCGTGAGCGTGTCGGCTGCGTGGCGTGAGCGTGTCGGCTGTGTGGCGTGAGCGTGTCGGCTGCATAGCGTGAGCGTGTCGGCTGTGTGGCGTGAGCGTGTCGGCTGCGTGGCGTGAGCGTGGCGGCTGCGTGGCGTGAGCTGTCGGCTGCGTGGCGTGAGCTGTTGGCTGCGTGGCGTGTCCGTTTTTACTTCAGCTCCCATGGTAACAGGTTACAGCGTGCACGCTGCCTGCGTGACACACACGTCTCAGAAAATGTGCATGCTAGAAATGTTTCTATTTTTCACGCCACACGCCAGCGTGTTGGAAGAGTTTCCAGACAAAATATAACAGAAAAGATAATTAATGACATGTTGATGTTTGAAAGTCTCGAGGTTTTGACATAAATGCAGATATATAAATGTAAATAATAATAATAATTATTGATTTTCAAATATGTCACCTGTCAGTACAGAACCAAATATTCTGGAGAATATTTCACCGTCAACACTGCCGACGTTGTCTTTGCTGTAATCAGATCAGAATATATTTATGTTTATGTTGATGGGAAACATCAGACAAGGCATTTCCAGCCAATAGGAACACTTGGAATTGATGGTGGTGGTAAATATTTATGAAAATTTCTCACATTAGTGCAATCTGTATTGTTGTACAATGTCAACATGTTAAAACCAACAACAACTCAGAGTGATTTGCGTCATGTCTCCGTCCAGGCATCATCAAGGTGGGAAGGTGGAACCCTCTGCCCGTCCACTTCCTGACTGACGCACCCGAAGCCACAGTCGCCGACATGTTGATGGAGGTCTACCACATGGTCACGCTACGCATCCAGCTGCAAAGGTCAGACCGAGTTCTTCGTTGTGTCTCGTTTTCACCAGACATATTTGGGTCTAAATTCATTTGTTAAGATTTTAATGTGTGCAACATTTCAGAATGAGAAAGTAGAAATAACTCAAACACTTTATTGTGTTATATATCTTTTTTTGTGCAGTCAAAACTTTCCTCTGCTTTATTACACTGACGTTGATCCTAACTTTAAAGTGCTCATATTATGCTTTTTGGCTTTCTCCCTTTCTTCATACTCTGCTTCTGACTGGCTAGTAGTCCTTACCTAGGTACTGTCAGGACACGCCCTCATACTCTGCTTCTGACTGGCTAGTAGTCCTTACCTAGGTACTGTCAGGACACGCCCTCATACTCTGCTTCTGACTGGCTAGTAGTCCTTACCTAGGTACTGTCAGGACACGCCCTCATACTCTGCTTCTGACTGGCTAGTAGTCCTTACCTAGGTACTGTCAGGACACGCCCTCATACTCTGCTTCTGACTGGCTAGTAGTCCTTACCCAGGTACTGTCAGGACACGCCCTCATACTCTGCTTCTGACTGGCTAGTAGTCCTTACCTATCTACTGTCAGGACACGCCCTCATACTCTGCTTCTGACTGGCTAGTAGTCCTTACCCAGGTACTGTCAGGACACGCCCTCATACTCTGTTTCTGACTGGCTAGTAGTCCTTACCTAGGTACTGTCAGGACACGCCCTCATACTCTGTTTCTGACTGGCTAGTAGTCCTTACCTAGGTACTGAGCTTGTGCGATTCCCAACAAACACGGACCTCCCCAAATATCTTATTAACGATGAATGAAAAATATAAACTGTTGTAAAACATGATGGGCCCTATTTTACCGCTCTGAGGGCACGCCCTAAACACACCTGGTGCAGGATCCACTTTTGCTAGTTTGACGGCGGTAAAAAGTGTCCGTGTGCCGGGCGCCTGGTTCTAAAGGGTTGTACTGAGTGTCTTCATTAATCAGAGGTGTGTTTTGGGCGTAACATGCAATCAACCAATCAGAGATCATCTCCCATTCCCTTTAAAAGCCAGGCGCGTTTGGACCTTGGAGCGTTGCTGTTATGATGGAGGATTTACACCCTAATATGTTTATTAGTAATCTTCTGCATGTGTGTGTGCTGCTGTGCGTCCCTGTGTGTGTAACAAGCATAGTGTGCACGTGCTGTGCACGAGCCTCGGAGCATTTTACTAATGTGCTGTTAAAATAACAATGAAATGCTGCGTTACTGACTTTAGACCAGGTTTTTGTTGGTCAATGGTGCCATCACTTCCCGCTGCAATACATGCCCAGAATGCACGCCCAGAATGCACCTGAACACACCTCCCTGTAAGACCAGCACGCCCAGAATGCACCTGAACACACCTCCCTGTAAGACCAGCACGCCCAGAATGCACCTGAACACACCTCCCTGTAAGACCAGCACGCCCAGAATGCACCTGAACACACCTCCCTGTAAGACCAGCATGCCCAGAATGCTCCTGAACACACCTCCCTGTAAGACCAGCATGCCCAGAATGCACCTGAACACACCTCCCTGTAAGACCAGCACGCCCAGAATGCACCTGAACACACCTCCCTGTAAGACCAGCATGCCCAGAATGCACCTGAACACACCTCCCTGTAAGACCAGCACGCCCAGAATGCACCTGAACACACCTCCCTGTAAGACCAGCATGCCCAGAATGCACCTGAACACACCTCCCTGTAAGACCAGCACGCCCAGAATGCACCTGAACACACCTCCCTGTAAGACCAGCACGCCCAGAATGCACCTGAACACACCTCCCTGTAAGACCAGCACGCCCAGAATGCACCTGAACACACCTCCCTGTAAGACCAGCACGCCCAGAATGCACCTGAACACACCTCCCTGTAAGACCAGCACGCCCAGAATGCACCTGAACACACCTCCCTGTAAGACCAGCACGCCCAGAATGCACCTGAACACACCTCCCTGTAAGACCAGCACGCCCAGAATGCACCTGAACACACCTCCCTGTAAGACCAGCATGCCCAGAATGCACCTGAACACACCTCCCTGTAAGACCAGCACGCCCAGAATGCACCTGAACACACCTCCCTGTAAGACCAGCACGCCCAGAATGCACCTGAACACACCTCCCTGTAAGACCAGCACGCCCAGAATGCACCTGAACACACCTCCCTGTAAGACCAGCACGCCCAGAATGCACCTGAACACACCTCCCTGTAAGACCAGCACGCCCAGAATGCACCTGAACACACCTCCCTGTAAGACCAGCATGCCCAGAATGCTCCTGAACACACCTCCCTGTAAGACCAGCATGCCCAGAATGCACCTGAACACACCTCCCTGTAAGACCAGCACGCCCAGAATGCACCTGAACACACCTCCCTGTAAGACCAGCACGCCCAGAATGCACCTGAACACACCTCCCTGTAAGACCAGCGCGCCCAGAATGCACCTGAACACACCTCCCTGTAAGACCATTTCCTAGACCCCCCCCCCCCCCCCAGTTATAATCTGTCCCCGCCCTTGAGCACACAGTGAGGCTTTTACACCAGACACTCGGTACGCTGATGTCATTTGCATCTTATTGCAGTTCGAGAATTTTCCATATCTATCAAATTTGAAAGCAAGTAATATTGAAAGAGTGAACAACCCGGGGGGGGGGGGATTTATCTGTCATCTGTCTCCGTCAGAGAGAGGCCGCGTGCCAGGAACTGCTAGTTCCCTCGAATAAGTGAAGCCGGGTCCTGATGGACAGATAAAACCAGATAAACTCCAGATGAGACGCTTATTATTGTTATTGTGTTGGAACATACCAGCCAGGTTTTGTGTACATGTTTGTGCGTGACTCCATGGAAACAGCCGAGCTTTTGGCACAATGTGCTCGGAGTCCAAAATGACTCATTCGAGGTTAAAATTAAAATAAAAACAGGGAGATTGTAGGAAGATATGTTCATACAGGAAGTAGTGGGGTCTGAGGTTGAGGTTAAAGAGGAACTATGGCGGGTTTTTTTTAACTTAATTTACCTTTAACTGAACAGCTTCGACGTCATTAACAACGACAAAGACACCTGACCAAGCGTCCGTATTATATATATATTTACCAGATGTTAAATGAAAGTAGTTAAGTGATCGTTACTTATACTCAACGAGTGTTTCTATGGAAACACTCGTGTCATTTTGTTTCAGTTAAGGTGAAAGAAACCCAAAATTCTGATAAACTAACTTTGAAAACGGGTCAAATTTGACCCCGAGGACGACAGGAGGGTTAAAGGAAAGTTTGATTAACTCTCTCATATGTAAATGTACTGTATTTATACAGCGCTTTCCCAGTCTTAACAACTACTCAAAGCGCTTTAGTACAGGAACCTTTCACACACACACATTCACACGCTGAGGCCGCGTCTGCCGTACAAGGCGCCACTTGCTCATCAACAGGCAACTCAGGGTTCAGCCCAAGGACACTTCAACATGGAACTGTAGGGCTGGGGATCGAACCACCAACCTTCCGATTGACAGGCAAACACTCTACCACTTAAGGCTTTTTTCTTCATAAAACATGTCGGACGTCACATTTTTGCAAACGTTTTTATTCATTTACATTTCAATCAGGAGAGACTTGTTTGCAGATATGCAAATATGTATTTTGAAAATACACATGCAAAGTAACAAAATCAAATTTTGGAGATAAGACTCCAACAGACAAAAGGTATATAGGCTATATAATTTCTAGAGTTTTAGAAAAGCCAGTATATCCCCCCCGATGGAGTCTAGACACTGGCGGTGGTGATTAAACCAGAAGGGGGTCCGTCAGCCAGAAGAAGACCGAGGACCCCGTGGTTAAAGGTGCCTGGAGGTGGAAGGGGAGGAGGCGGGTCGCACGCTCGTCTGCAGAGACAACTGACAGAAGCGGGAGAGAGAACAAATTTAAAACACGGTTGTTGTGCTGTGATTGGCTTGAACGAACGAGCCCGATTCTGATTGGATACGTGACGTGAGCTACTTCCCACCACACAGCTGATCAGACTAACCAGCTGATTACGAGAGTGTGTAACATTAATGACGTCTCCCTGACTGACTTTACGCTGAGCTGCATTAGTAAGCTACAGGAAGGACAGCGTCTTTCAACACGTGAAATGCGTCATTGTACCCAGCATGCACTTGTGGAAATGCACTTCCGAATGCGTCTCTGTCCGCACGCCCATGAACGCACCATATCTAGTTTGTTTTATACGTACACAAGTTAAAGCATAAGACAGAGTTTTACCATGTGGTTCTGGGTCTGACTGTTTCTTGGCCAGGAGAACTTCCCAAGTCACCACCAACGCCTGAACTCGTAGGATTAGGATTATTTATTTTTGCTGTGAGATGGAAAAGGATATGAAAAATAAATGTATTATATTCTATTTTTCTCACACCAATTAATTACAATTATTGTTGTTGTTGTTTGTAGTTATTTTGGGGGGAAGGGTGATTGATAAGTTTGATTTCTTGGGATGTCATTTTTTTGGTTTTTACACTTCTGTGCTAGTAGATGGATGTCGTTACCTTTGGGAAAACTGACAAGCTGTTTACAGTCTTTATGCTAAGCTAAGCTAACAGATTGCTGGCTGTACCTTCATATTTCAGTCCCTCCAGAAAAATGCACACAAGTTTTTCTGTAATTGTTGCAAAAATCCTTGATGATTATTCTTAATAAATGTGATGGAATTGCGGTTTGATGAAAAAGAAAAAACAAAGTGATTCCCCCCCAACATCGTGTTCTCACTAGGCGAAATGACGTCACTTCATAACGTTCCCATGGCAACAGGGATCGGATGGAAGGTTGTCGAGAAAATCTGACAGACAGACAGAGACTCCTTTCATTTTAGTTAGAATATCGATAGCTATCAATCTTCTTATCTAACGTCTAGTTATCTATCTAATGTCACTGCTACTACATGTCACATATCTACATGTTATTCATGCATTGTTCATATTACATAACCATATTTATTCTGCTCTTATAACACTGCAATATATGTCTTGTCCTGTCTATACACCACCTGTCTATACTTTATATATCACGTTGCACTTTTCTGCTTTTGTTGCACTTCTGGTTGGACGCAAACTGCATTTCGTTGTCTTTGTACTTGTACTCTGCACAATGACAATAAAGTTGAATCTAATCTAACTCTTTGCAGGGAAGTGAAAGCACACAACTATTTCTTTAACTGTTAAGAGTTTGTTTAGTGTCTCAACTTAATAACCCAAAGATGGAACTGACTAACTCCCGTGCGTGGTTTTGGCTCGTTGTAGTTTTTCGAAGCTGGAGGATCTGCCGTGCGAGCAGTGGAACCACGCGACCGTCAGGAACGCTCTCAAAGAGCTGCTGAAGGAAATGAACCAGAGCACTCTGGCCAAAGAGTGTCCCCTGTCACAGGTACCGTTCCATTACACTTGTTGACCTCTCAGGTCAAAATACATCATGTTTTTGTCCCTTACAGTACTGTATACGCGCCACTCACCAACTTATTACCACTACTGTTACACTTATTGTTGGAGTTCATCGTCAATAAAACTCTTTTAAGGGAAATTATACCAAATGTTTTAGTAAAAAAAAGCTGAAAATTATTGAAATTTATTGAAAATATTTCTGGTACAGGATATACAATCCTCTGTTCCAGAGTCTAAAAACACAAAACAAATATATACAGTATATATATTCACATTCTAACATCTTATTTTCATAAAACACATTCATTTCATAATTGAAGTTTTCTAACGATTCATAAAGAAATTACATAAATTACCGACAAGCTTTATAATTATACATTACACCTTTTGACAGGCAAAATTATGAATTATTATGAATTATTTTGACTAATATTAGAGTAATGTATGTTGATGGATAATCACAGACTGGCGGATGTCAAAGTTTAGTCAGAATACTGTTTAGAAACCGTTTACATTTCTTTTTTCAAAAGCTATAAAATTGAAGAAAACGCTCAAAATGTAATAAAAGTATAGTGATCATTAACTTTAGAGCGTTGTAGGGAACCATCCATGTTATTTCTGATATAGACATTTTGATAACGGGTCAAATTGACAACACGAGGGTTAACAACAACAACAACAACAACAACAAGACGGACCCTCGTGTTCCTCAACTTGAATCAAATCAGATTCTTTGATGAAGATGTCAGTCTCTCCCGTCACTAGTGACTAGTGACTGAAGTCAGCCCTCATGAGATAGACATTTAGATTGATTGATTTAGGATTAATCCAACATGCATTGTATTGATTATTGATACATTTTAACCAAACTTCACCCCACAAAATAAAGCACTGTCTCCTCAATCACGTTAATCTCCCAGCTGCATGTTTAGCCCCCCCTATCCTGGTCTCATAATGACTGCTGTGTGAGATTTATGTGTGTGTGTGTGTGTGTGTGTGTGTGTGTGTGTGTGTGTGTGTGTGTGTGTGTGTGTGTGTGTGTGTACACTCTGTTTAAATGCAGCTCTGTGGGGGTGTTGATCGCAGCATGAATTGCAAGCATATGTGTGTGTGGCAGGAGATTCCCTGTCTGCACCGTACTGGCTCCAGTTTCCATGGGTGGCTTCCAATCATGATTAATGTTTGTCTATTTCTATTGTGTGTGTGTGTGTGTGTGTGTGTGTGTGTGTGTGTGTGTGTGTGTGTGTGTGTGTGTGTGTGTGTGTGTGCGTGCGTGTGTGTGTGTGCCGTGAGGTTGTTGCGTGAGTGTAAGCGTTTCACATTATGTGGTTATTAATTATCGTTCTGCCCTCTCTGTCTCTCTCTCAGAGCATGATTTCCTCCATAGTGAACAGTTCGTACTACGCCAACGTCTCCACTGCCAAATGCCAGGAGTTCGGTCGCTGGTACAAGAAGTATAAGAAAATCAAAGGTGAGCTGCAGACGGTGGTCCAACTTTTTTCATCGTGGGGGGGTGGGGTGGGGGGGTCCCCCAACAACATAAGATGGAACTAGGGCCGTCCCGAGCGTCATTTTGTTTGACATTCACAGCTTGTTTTAAGCTTTCTTCGCCATATTAAATGAGTTGGTCTTTGTTTTATTAAAACCAACTTTCTGTGGCCGGGTTGGTTCAGCGGGTAGAGCAGGCGCACATATACTGAGAGGCTCATGCCTCGACGCAGAAGGTCCAGGGTTCGAGTCCAACCTTGCATGTCTCCCCCCCCTCTCTCTCTCTCTCTCTCTCTCTCTCTCTCTCTCTCTCCCTTTTCTCACCTAGCTGTCTTCTCACCTAGCTGTCCTGTCAATCAAAATAAAGGCAGAAAAGCCCCAAAAATAATCTATAAAAATAAACTTTCTTTAATAAATAGAACTCGTCAGTTTCGTCAACATAAACACATGCAGGCAGCAGGCTGATCCAATTAGGACATGAAATAATGATGAGAAATAATCGCTCCCCGAGGCTTACAGCGACATTATGCTACGGCAGAAACAGCGCTCTGGAGTTATGGGAAATGTTTGAATCACACGAGTTGGAAACAATCCTACGCAGCCGCCACCGGAGTCTACTTCTACAATTAGTATAAAACTAATTATATTAGTGAGGACTAATCTGTATCTGCAACTGGGCAACAACACCAGCTTATGTCTCTCTCTCTCTCTATGTCTCCCTCTCTCTGTCTCTCCTCTCTCCTCCCCCTCTCTCTCTCTCTCTCCCCCTCTCTCCCTCTCTCTCTGTCTCTCTCTCTCTCCCTCTCTCTGTCTCCCTCTCTCTCTCTCTCTCTCTCTCTCTCTCTCCCCCTCTCTCTCCCTCTCTCTCCTGTCTCTCTCTCTCTCCCTCTCTCTGTCTCCTCTCTCTCTCTCTCTCTCTCTCTCTGTCTCTCTGTCTCTCTCTCCCCCTCTCTCTCTCTCTCTCTCTGTCTCTCTGTCTCTCTCTCCCCCTCTCTCTCTCTCTCCCCCTCTCTCCCTCTCTCGTCTCCCTCTCTCTCTGTCTCTCTCTCTCTCTGTCTCTCTCTCCCCTCTCTCTCTCTCTCTCTCTCTGTCTCTCTGTCTCTCTCTCCCCTCTCTCTCTCTCCCCTCTCTCCCTCTCTCTGTCTCCCCTCTCTCTCTCTCCCCTCTCTCTCCTCTCTCTTCTCTCTCTCTCCTCTCTCTCTCTGTCTCTCTCTCTCTCTCTCTCTCTCTGTCTCTCTCTCTCTCTCTCTCTCTCTGCTCTCTTCTCTCTCCTCTGTCTGTCTCTCTCTCTGTCTCTCTCTCTCATCCTCTCTCTCTCTCTCTCTCTCTGTCTCTCTCTCTCTCTCTCTCACTGTCTTCTCTCCCTCTGTCTGTCTCTCTCTCCCCCTCTCTCCCTCTCTCTCTCTCTCTGTCTCTCTTTCTCCCTCCCTCTCTCTCCCCCCTCTCTCTCTCTCTCTCTCTCTCTCTCTCTCCCCCCCCCCCTCTCTCCCTCTCTCCCCCTCTCTCCCCCTCTCTCTCTCTCTCTCTCTCTTTGATTGGATGAATGTAAACAGCGATTGCATGGCAGCCGCCTCCTGTACGCAGTCGCTCTATATCATAAAGTAAATACAATAATATAAACACATTTAGCTGTGAGGAATATAATTCAAGCGCTGCATATTGATCACAGAGGGGGGGGTGGGGGGGGGGTGCAGGGGGGGGCTGCGGGGGGGTGGGGCAGGGGTGCTTTCATCGAGTGCAACCTGACACTGGACTATAAATCCAAGCCTGCGCTGTAGGTATCAATGCATCCAGTATAAATCAGACACA
>CM042434.1:780193-782693 GCA_023631565.1 Gymnocephalus cernua | reverse complement strand
GACAGCAAATTAATCAGCAACTATTTTCATAAACGATTATTCACCTTTTTCGTGAAACAAAGACAAACATTCGCTGGTTTCAGCTTCTTAAATGTGTTGATTTTCAAATGAACATGTTTAAAGTTTGTCACTATTTTTAAATCCCTTCTGTCTTCTTGTTCCTACAGCCACATGTTCGAGCCTCACTGTGCAGAATGAAGACGTTTATCTGCTGGAAGTGGAAGGCTTCTCTGTGCTCTTGCAAAATCTGATTATAGGGGGGGGGGGGGGGCTTGAAGCATGATATCTGATATCTCAGCTCGTTTCAAAGTCAATCCTCCAATGTGCAACTTATATGTATGTATGTCGTATATGTTGCATATATTTACAGATGTACATACTGTAATTACACCAATACATAACCATATTCTACTGCTCTTCATACTATTCATCCTGCACATTATTCTCACTACTCTTATAATGTTACCACACGGCACATATCTGTACATACTGTACATATCTGTCTATATGGTTCATCAGAATATCCATATTTATTCTGTTTTTCGTATGATATATTCTGTTAATACACTGCATATATCTACATTATTCTCTCTACTAGTATAATGTCACTGCTACTACATTACACATATCTGTACATGTTGTTCATGCATTGTTCATATTATATAACCATATTTATTCTGCTCTTATAACACTGTAATATATGTCTTGTCCTGTCTATGCACCACCTGTCTATACTTGTATATCATGTTTCTGGTTGAACGCAAACTGCATTTCGTTGTTTTTGTACTTGTACTCTGCACAATGACAACACAGTTGAATCTAATCTAATATATGTCTTGACACAAAAGAAAAAAAATTCATAGATTAAACGATTACTGGGGAAAATAATCAGCAGATCAATGGATAATGAAAATAATGGCCACAGTAGCTGAGACCTGCTGTCTGTCTGTTGTGTGATTACAGTTTTACAATTCTCTCGAGTTGTTTCGAAGAATCAGCAAAAAATAAACTGTGTGAAAGATGGCACAAAAAATCTCATAAAAAATACCCGGGCTGATACTCTTCTTGTAATTTCATCCATTTTTATAGTCTTGTCAAGGTTAAAGGAGCATAATAACCACGGCTGCCATGTGTCGTCCATGTGTTTATGACGGCTGAGTGTGATATATTGGTAGACGACGACGTTGATAATGACAGCGCTGTTTTATGACTGGTGCCACACTTTGACCCCTGGTGGTGTGACACAAATGTGACTGCGTGCATCACTGTGCATGTGTACATACACACAAGCCCATACAGCGCATTTCCATCAACGGGTCAGTATGATGTCGTACGAACACGTGATGATATCCTGTGAAATTAGGTGACCGCCGGCCGGTCAGATGACGACCGGAGAGGCCGCTGCTAGTCGAGTATGGCCGACAAGAAGTGACTCTGAGCTGGCTACAGGCAGAGATGTATAGTAACGAAGTACAACTACTTCACTACTGTACTTAAGTACTACAAGTGTGGTGCTTAAAGAGCACTTCAACTTCTGCTCAAGTCACTTTGTTGATAGAGCACTTGTACTTTTACTGAAGTCCGGGTCTCTAGTACTTTATACACGTCTGGCTACAGGGCGCCGTAAGCTGCCGGTCACGTTACAGTTAAATTTAGCCGACAAAAAGTGAGCGTCACGCGGCGCCGGCGGTTAAGTTTAGGCACCAAAAACGACTAGTTAAGATTAGGTTTGGCTTAAAACCCTCCCGGGACACGAACATGCGTTTCCTGTGTACAGATCTTGTATATGCTCCCGGGACGGGACACAAACTTCGCTTCCCACCTTGAAAGCCCCGTGTAAGATAACCTATGAAATTAGTCGAGCGCTGGCTGGTCACGTGACGACCGAGGCCGTTGCTAGTTGATGTTAGCCAATAAGAAGTGCCTGTGACCCGGGATCAGGGCGCCCTGAGCTGCCGCCCGTTTCAGCTGACGTCACAGGTAAATTAGGCCGACAAAAAGTGAGCGTCATGCGGCGACAACAGTTGAGTTGTTGTTGTTTTTTTTATCTTTTATTATGAAAATATCAAATTTACACATTGAATACAATCCAACCATTCATTCACATATCAATCAACAACATTTAAAGTGCATAGTAATCACAAAGAATAACTTTAAGATAACACAAACCAAGAGAATAAAAAATAATCCCATCTTATCTTATCCGTGGTCGGGTCGCGGGGGGAGCAGCTCCACCAGGGGACCCCAAACTTCCCTTTCCCGAGCCACATTAACCAGCTCTGACTGGGGGATCCCGAGGCGTTCCCAGGCCAGGTTGGAGATGTAATCCCTCCACCTAGTCCTGGGTCTTCCCCCGAGGCCTCCTCCCAGCTGGACGTGCCTCCACCTAGTCCTGGGTCTTCCCCGAGGCCTCCTCCCAGCTGGACGTACCTCCACCTAGTCCTGGGTCTTCCTCGAGGTCTCCTCCCAGCTGGACGTGCCTCCACCTAGTCCTGGGTCT
>CM042434.1:770193-775193 GCA_023631565.1 Gymnocephalus cernua | reverse complement strand
CGCTCTTGTGTTTAAGTGTGTGTGTGTGTGTGTGTCTCTCTGTGTGTGTGTGTGTGTGTGTGTGTGTGTGTGTGTGTGTGTGTGTGTGTGTGTGTGTGTGTGTGTGTGTGTGTGTGTGTGTGTGTGTGTGTGTGTGTGTGTGATCTGAGTGGCGTGGATAAGACATGAAACTGATCGAGGTTGAAGATTTCAGCACATTGGTGTGTTCGGGTCTCACAGCTTGTCTCTGTCTGGGTGTGACCCCGCCCCCCCCGCCCCCCAGTGTGTTTTAGGGTCCGTGAGCTGCAGCGGGCCACAACAGGCCCTCGGCTAGCACGGACTGAAGGCACCTATGTGGGTCAGGACCAGGTTCAAGTCCTGCCCGGACCAGGCTCAAGAATCAGAAATTCCCCCAGAAGCAGAGTTTGCATATTCAGGCTGTGAGACATTATATATACATCTACGATGGTTAAGAACTCTTTGGGGACTTTTTAGGGCTTTGTGTCAACCGCAGTGTGACAAAAGTCGAAAAGCATGAAAAAAAAGCAACAAAACGTTTTAAAAACAACAAATTAATAAAAAAAAATAATAACAAAAACGTCTGAGAAAGCCACAAAAAAGTCGGAAAAAGCAAGAAAAGTGACGAAAAAAGCCACATGCAGTAATACAGTCAAAGATATTTAACTTTTTCGATGTATGCGTGTCAATAAACTCCACACGTCTGGCCCCCGATGTGATGCTCTTCCTGTTTGGCCCTCAGTGAAAACGCTCCAGAGCATGAACCATAGAAACAAAACACATAGAAAGGCTATTCATCCATTCAAATCAACGTAGCAGCATGGCCAGAGCAGCAGCCATTTTCATGTGTGTAAAGGAGTCACACACGCTGGTTATCATAAAACATGTTGGCGGAGCCGAGTCCCGATCCTAAACTTAGCAGAGTAATGAGTGGTCGCGTTTCACGTGGACATGTATTCTGATTACACTGTCGTCTGGATGGATGTCTGCGGCCGCCAGACACAGTTCACATGGAAAACAACAGACAAACAACAGGCATGAACAGATTTAAATGTGCTCACTGCAGGGCTGTCCCAGAGGGGGGTGTCCAATAGGGGGGTGTCCAATAGGGGGGTGCAAAAAATCGATTCAAAATCGATTCATAGAATTCCAAAAATCGATTCATATTTTTTCATTTTATTTCTATTGCAATCTCATGATAGATAGATACATAGATAGATAGATAGATGGATAGATGGATAGATGGATAGATGGATAGATGGATAGATAGATAGATAGATAGATAGATACTTTATTGATCCCCAAGGGGAAATTCAAGGTCCGAGTAGCTTAGAGACATCACACACAACATACATCATAAACAGGATGTTAAAATATCAAATCCACACGAATATGGACAATAAAAGATGCTGAATAAACTAAATAAAAAATCCACATGAATGTATAAGACATATGTATATATATATATATATATATATATATATATATATATATATATATATATATATATATATATATACATACACACACGTGAATCGTTCTGAATCGTGACATTTTTGTGAATCGTGCATTCCTAGTGTGTGTTTGTATATATATATATATATATATATATATATATATATATATATATTTGCATGTTACGTTTTGCAACTCTTTTTGTGTCTCGTGTTCTTTTCCAAAGTCAATGAGTAATATAATAATTAAATAATCGTTAATTTCAATACTGACCAAAATCATGATTAATCGTGATTATGATTTGTTTCAACAATCGAGCGGCCCGAGCGCACTGTCACTCATTTTCTCTCTCATTCACACAGACTGGAAACCTGTACGTTTATCTCTCCTGCTTCCGTTCACTATATTGCGGGAACCAATCACAGACTGGCTTATCCACCTGGCGCGCTATTGGCCGGTTTAACACGATGACGATAGAGAAGCGACCAAGCAGCTTCTTGTTTACATTCAACATGGCGGCCACCGAAGCGCAGCGACCCGTTGATGCCGCTGTCGCTGCTACGTCACCCGGATCGTTGCTCTGATTGGTTGAAGGACTATCCAATGGAGTGCAGAGTCATCTGAACTATGCCTGTTGGTCCCGCCTCTTGTGCAGAGAGAACACAGAGCAGACTCCCCAGACTGATGTTCAGTCTGAAAACATGGACCTGGTCTGGTGGTAGACGGACTAACACAGATGTCCATCGGTCATGTTTGTTTCAAGCCGGAACTGCAGGAGCAATGTTGTTGAGAGATGTTTCACAGCGCCAGCAGCACGCCTCGGCCTGACTGGAGGCTGCTGGGAAGGCCGGGTAAGAGTCTGGGCCGGGTAAGAGTCTGGGCAGGGTAAGAGTCTTGGCAGGGTAAGAGTCTGGGCAGGGTAAGAGTCTGGGCAGGGTAAGAGTCTGGGCCGGGTAAGAGTCTGGGCAGGGTAAGAGTCTTGGCAGGGTAAGAGTCTGGGCAGGGTAAGAGTCTGGGCAGGGTAAGAGTCTGGGCAGGGTAAGAGTCTGGGCAGGGTAAGAGTCTGGGCCGGGTAAGAGTCTGGGCAGGGTAAGAGTCTGGGCCGGGTAAGAGTCTGGGCAGGGTAAGAGTCTGGGCAGGGGCCGGGTAAGAGTCTGGGCAGGGGCCGGGTAAGAGTCTGGGCAGGGTAAGAGTCTGGGCCGGGTAAGAGTCTGGGCCAGGTAAGAGTCTGGGCAGGGGCCGGGTAAGAGTCTGGGCAGGGTAAGAGTCTGGGCCGGGTAAGAGTCTGGGCAGGGTAAGGGTCTGGGCAGGGGCCGGGTAAGGGTCTGGGCAGGGTAAGAGTCTGGGCAGGGTAAGAGTCTGGGCAGGGTAAGGGTCTGGGCAGGGTAAGGGTCTGGGCAGGGTAAGAGTCTGGGCAGGGTAAGAGTCTGGGCAGGGTAAGGGTCTGGGCAGGGTAAGAGTCTGGGCCGGGTAAGAGTCTGGGCAGGGTAAGGGTCTGGGCAGGGGCCGGGTAAGGGTCTGGGCAGGGTAAGAGTCTGGGCAGGGTAAGAGTCTGGGCAGGGTAAGAGTCTGGGCAGGGTAAGAGTCTGGGCAGGGTAAGGGTCTGGGCCGGGAGTTGAGGCCAGCAGAGGTGAGGAGAGGGATGTGTGTGGAGGGTCAATCATGTGGTTAAAAGGCCTCTACTGCCCCCTGTTGGCCACAGAGGAAAACACTCAGCCATCTCTGTGGACTCTCTCTGAATATATATATATATATATATATATATATATATATATATATATATATATATATATATATATATATATATATATATACACATATAAATATACATCCTTTCCTGTCATTCAGACCTGCAACACATTCCAAAAAAGGTTGGGACAGGAGCAATTAAGGGCTAGTAATCAGGTAAACTGGTTAAATAATGATGTGATTTGAAACAGGTGATGTCAACAGGTGATTGTAATTATGATTTGGTACAAAAGCAGCATCCAAGAAAGGTCTAGTCCTTTAGGAGCAAAGATGGGCCGAGGATCGCCAGTTTGCCAACAAATACGTGAGAAAATTATTGAAATGTTTAAAAACAATGTTCCTCAAAGAAAGACAGGAAGACATTTGCTTATTTCACCTTCAACAGTGCATAACATAATTAAAAGATTCAAGGAATGAGGAGGAATTTCAGTGCGTAAAGGACAAGGGCGCAAGCCTAAGCTGAACAACCGTGATCTCCGATCCCTCAGGCGGCACTGCATCAAGAATCGTCATTCATCTATAAGCGCATACCACCACATGGGCTCAGGACTACTTTGGCAAACCTTGTCAAGTACCACAATACGTAGTTACAGCCACACATGCCAGTTAAAACTGTACTGTGCCAAAAGGAAGCCCTATGGTAACAGTGTCCAGAAGCTCCGTTGACTTCTCTGGGCTCGGAGGCATCTGGGATGGACCATCACACAGTGGAAACGTGTACTGTGGTCAGATGAATCAGTATTTCAGGTATTTTTTGGGAGAAATGGACGCCGTGTGCTCCGGACCAAAGAAGAAAAGGATCATCCAGACTGTTACCAGCAACAAGTCCAAAAGCCAGGGTCTGTCATGGTATGGGGTTGTGTCAGTGCCCTTGGCAAAGGTAACTTGCACTTCTGTGATGGCACCATTAATGCTGAAAAGTACATAGAGATTTTGGAGCACAATATGCTGCCTTCAAGAAGACATCTTTTCCAGGGACGTCCATGCATATTTCAACAAGATAATGCAAAACCACATTCTGCACACATTACAAAGTCCTGGCTGCGGAGGAAGAGGATGCGGGTACTTGACTGGCCTGCCTGCAGTCCCGACCTGTCTCCAATAGAGAATGTGTGGCGCATTTTGAAGACCCCGTACTGTTGCCCACCTTAAGACTTGTTTGCAGCAAGAATGGGACAAATATACACCTGAAACACTTCATCACTTGGTGTCTTCAGTCCCTAAACGTCTTTTAAGTGTTGTGAAAAGGAATGGCAACATTACAAAGCGGTAAATGCTTTACTGTTCCTACTTTTTTTTAAATGTGTTGCAAGAACCAAAATAGGAATTTTGTTTTTTTGAAACAAAAACAATAAAAATCATGAGGACCACATTAAATGATGTGCTGTTGTATTGTCTGCAATGAAATACAAGTCAAAGTACATTTAGAAATCACTACTTTCTATTTTTATTTGTGTTTTCCATACTGTCCCAACTTTTTCTGATTTGGGGTTGTATATATATATATATATATATATATATATATATATATATATATATATATATATATATATATATATATATATATATATATATATATATATTCTGTATATCCTTCCTCCCTCCCTCCCTCCCTCCCTTCCTTCCTTCCTTCCTTCCTCCCTCCCTCCTTTCCTTCCTTCGTTCCTCCCTCCTTTCCTTCCTTCCTTCCTTCCTCCCTCCGTCCTCAGACACACACTCAGCTGGACGTACAGATGCTAACCGCCGCAACCCGTTATTCAAACTTCTGTCCTATAAACACGCTCGCTTTCATCTCACCC
>CM042434.1:747693-760193 GCA_023631565.1 Gymnocephalus cernua | reverse complement strand
ACCTTTACATTAAGATTTAATTCCTATGATATTATTAATGCAGATATCTACCAGTAACTTAACGTTAGCTTTTTGTTTATTTCAATATCTGAATGATGCAATCTCAATGATGCCTGTGTGACAAAGGCTGGACAAAGAAACAGAGAGACGAGTGATAATAACATCGTTAGGATAAACCCATGTGCTGTCAGAAGTCCCCGTCTCCTTCCCGGAGGTTGTTGTCTAGAACCATTAATTGCTGGTGCTGCGTGGGACTGTGGGAGTTGTTGCTCATTTCCCTCCGTTGGAATGCCTGCTTCATTAAATTGACTGAGCGGGACGGTTTTGAGGAGAAAAAGATGATAGTTTCTCAGGGTAATAACAGGCCTCAGGATAAGCTATGTTTAAGAGGCTACCGCAATGGCTACCCTGTCCTGCACCGCAGCACTCCCATGACCCGGGCTGCTGGGGACGGCACTGGCCAGACACAATTAGTGGTCACAGATACCTAGGTGTGTGTGTGTGTGTGTGTGTGTGTGTGTGTGTGTGTGTGTGTGTGTGTGTGTGTGTGTGTGTGTGTGTGTGTGTGTGTGTGTGGGTGGAGTCTTGCATGCTTGGACGGATGGGCGTGTGTGTGTGTGTGTCTGTGTGTGTGTGTGTGTATGAGTGCATAGTGTGTGTGCATTTGTAAGCCCATAAAACCCACATTCAGTATCAGTGTTAATGTCTCTCTCTCTCTCTCTGTCTGTCTGTCTCTCTGTTGACAGTGTCTACTGTCAAAATGTCCCTGAATAACCGTTGGACAGACTGTTGGTCAGTGGAAACATATCTGCCACATATACGTATATATATATATATATATATATATATATATATATATATATATATATATATATATATATATATATATATATATATATATATATATATATGAAGCTAAAGCACAACGTCATTGAAGAACTACTGTCTTTCTTCCTCTTTTTGGTAAAATATTGTTATTCTAACTCCATTTTTTAGTAAAGATGATTTGGGGGATTTTAAACTGAGAAAATCTTCACATGAAAATCAAAAACCAACCAACCACTTACCTCCCTTTGAATGATTTTTCAGAAAAGGAAAAACATAATATTTGATGATTACTCATCATTGTACATCATTACCTCTGAATACATCCGTCCACTTGCAGCACGCCTGCAGGCTCTTCTATCGCTCTGTTCCCTCAGATTAACAAAAGGAGAGCAACAGAACGAGAGAAGACATGGAGCCAAGTGCTCGCAACAGGGAGGATGATGTGGACAATTTGGCCCTGCAGGAGACTGGACAGCAGTGTGTGTGTGTGTGTGTGTGTGTGTGTGTGTGTGTGTGTGTGTGTGTGTGTGTGTGTGTGTGTGTGTGTGTGTGTGTGTGTGTGTGTGTGTGTGTGTGCGTGCGTGCGTGTGTGTGTGTGTGCGTGTGTGTGTGTGTGTGTGTGTGTGTTAGTATTTATTTTGAAGTTAACCAGAAAATAGCTTTCTGTCTGTTTGTCTAATGTTTGTTCTGCTAGCACGTTACTCGGCATTCCTGTTAAAACATCACTGAAGTTGTGGCCGGGTTGGTTCAGTGGGTACAGCGGGCGCACATGTATTGAGAGGTTTATGCCTCGACGCAGAGGTCCAGGGTTCAAGTCCGACCTGTGATGATTTCCTGCATGTCTCCCCCCCCCCCCCTCTCTTTCTCACCTAGCTGTCCTGTCAAATTAAAGGCGGAAAAGCCTCAAACATTATCTTTAAAAAACAAAAACATCACTGAAGGTAAAATAGATTAAAAAGTGAACAAAAGACAAAAAACTAGTTCAACTGATATGTCAGCATCAGCAACATTATGGCTGCACGATATGAGGAAAATGTGTGATATGCGTTGATGTGGTTGAATATGGCGATAACGATGTTACTTTAACCAGATATTAAAGTGTTCTCAGTTCTGCTGCTTTCAGTATTCTGTTAAAATGCAAGAAATCCATATATATATATATATATATATATATATATATATATATATATATATATATATATATATATATATATATATATATGTATATATGTATATGTATATATATATATATATATATATATATATATATATACACACATATATATATATATATATATATATATGTATATATATATATATATATATATATATATATATATATATATATATATGTATATATATATGTATATATGTATATATATATATATACATATACATATATACATATATATATATATATATATATATATATATATATATATATATATATATATATATATATATATATATATATATACATATACATATATACATATATACATATATATATACATATATATATATATATATATATATATATATATATATATATATATATACATATATATATATATATATGTATATATATATATATATATATATATATATATATATATATATATATATATGTATATATATATGTATATATGTATATGTATACCGCCCAGCACTAGTCATCCCTTTATAATACAATCTGTACGGACCACTTTATTTAACTGGATTTTGAGTTTCTAAAATAATACGTTTTGCATATCAGCTGCTCTGTGGACCGAGTCGAGGCTCATGAAGGCCTCTGGTTATCCTCACACACACATACATACACACACACACACACACACACACACACACACACACACACACACACACAGACACACACACACACACACACACACACACACACACTATGGCAGTTCTATGGGGCTCTTCACATTGTCCAGACGGCTGAGTGTCAGGCAGTGAAATGAATGGCTGTTTATATTAGAAGGCTGGTTTAATGAATTAGACCCACAGCTCCTCTGTGCCAGGAGAGGGTCTGGTCTGTACGTGCATGGTACATACAGACCAGACCCTCTGCTTTCCTCACCCCTCCTCACCCCTTACACAAGGTAGGGGAGGAGGGGGACACCCTGATTGCGTCCTTCGGGACGGGTGAGTCAGGACGCCCGACGGCGCCCCTCTAAGGACTCCCTGCTTATTTACAAAGGGCATCTGGCCCTTACCATCCCCCTTCTCACTAACCTCACCCATCGCGTCTCCCCCATGGTAGCCGAGATGGGCAGCGGCCGGCCTGTTTATATACATGTGTGGGAGGGCAAACAGAGTGGGGAGGATTACTGAGCAAGTTTGAACAAATATGTATACAACATGAGGTTTGCCACCCAGCCGTACATATACACAGGCCTCCAACGAGACCCACCTCTGGTTCTCCTCAGTCTGTGCGAGAGGAGAAGAGAGAGAGACGGCTGTCACCTCACATCTTCATCAGCCGCCTGAGAGCAGGAGCTTCTGACTCCGTGCCTCGGGATAGACAAGGACTACCAGATGGAGAGGAGAGGAGAGGATGGGGAAGGGAACTGAGGGAATGAGAGGGTGACAGAAGAGGAGATAACGAGAGGAGAGGAGAGGGGAGGAGAGGGAGGAAAGGAGAGGAGGAAACAAGATAGGAAAGCAGAGGAGAGGAGAGGACAAATGAGAAGAAGAAAGGGGAAAGGAGGACAGGAGGAAACGAGGGGGGAGGAGAGGGGGAAGGAGGGGAGGAAACAAGAGAGGAAAGGAGGAGGAGAGGAGCATAGGAATGGAGGCTGAGATAAGTTTGTCTCTCAAGTGACTCTTGAGAACTATTACAATAATTTCATGAATCCAACACACACACACACACACACACACACACACACACACCACACACACCACACACACCACACACACACACACACACACACACACACACACACACACACCGTAAATCACCAACTGTTCACACGCAGCCATGTGCTAAGAAATGACTCCTTCTTCCCTTTATAAACCAGTAATCATTTTTTGTGCTCATCTCCCTCTCATTTTCTTTTGTTGTCTCCCTCTCTCCCTCTCGTCCTCGTCTCTAATTTACCCAGCATCCTGCAGTGCACAGGAGCCTCGCAAATTGCCTTTGTCCATTTGCGTACGAGGCTGGGGACAGTGTGTGTGTGTGTGTGTGTGTGTGTGTGTGTGTGTGTGTGTGTGTGTGTGTGTGTGTGTGTGTGTGTGTGTGTGTGTGTGTGTGTGTGTGTGTGTGTGTGTGTGTGTGTGAGGCAGCGGGGTGGTGGGTTGAGATTGCTGTAATCATGGAGTGCTACCTGTTCATTAAACACACAGCGGGAAACCTGCTCACAGCGTTTAGGAACCAATTAAAGCGGCACAAGCTATTAACGTTAGCAACATTAGCCGGAGCGCGTGCGTGCGTGCGTGGCGAGCGCCCGTTCGTGGAAAGATGACAATTCAATATTCCAAACGTCCGTAAGTGTTGCAGTCATTAACAAAGCAGCTCCCGAAGCGACTGAGCGACTAACGGCTGATTGATGAGTCGCCGAACGTGCAATCAGGTGAGAAATAGAAGTACAGCGTGGGAGGGATGACACGGCGAGGTATAGGCAAACTTTTAGTAAGTTTGTGAATGGCTGTGATTATAATACCACGTCTGGGGGGATGGCGTGTGATTGCTCAGGTAGGGGGGGGGGGGGGGGGGGTTGTACCGAGTTCTCCCTATACCTCACACAATAGAGCGTGATTTGAGATACACGAGCAGCCTTGATGGGACCCGAGTTCACCAAGCTGATGTTTTGGGGGATTTATCGGTTCAGAAACTAGTTTCTGTTTTTGGCTGGTTGGCTATTTCTCCTACGTCAGTACTCGTACTTGTGTTGTGAATTCAGTAGCCTACTTGTACTTGTGTTACTTGTGTTGTGAATTCAGTACTTGTACTTGTGGTACTTGTTGTGAATTCAGTACTTGTACTTGTGGTACTTGTTGTGAATTCAGTACTTGTACTTGTGTTACATGTTGTGAATTCAGTACTTGTGTTACTTGTTGTGAATTCAGTACTTGTACTTGTGTTACTTGTTGTGAATTCAGCACTTGTACTTGTGTTACTTGTTGTGAATTCAGTACTTGTACTTGTGTTACTTGTTGTGAATTCAGTACTTGTACTTGTGTTACTTGTTGTGAATTCAGTACTTTTGTTACTTGTTGTGAATTCAGTACTTGTACTTGTGTTACTTGTTGTGAATTCAGTACTTGTACTTGTGTTACTTGTTGTGAATTCAGTACTTTTGTTACTTGTTGTGAATTCAGTACTTGTACTTGTGTGTTGTGGAGAGGTTCTGAACAGCATCTGATCCGTTTCTTTCAACATGGACGATAACGATAAAAACTCACCTGAGAAAGTACACAGAAACTTCATAAATCCAGACTGATGTCACGAAGTGGCGTATGTATGACACGCCAATTCGTACACCATAACTGGCGTGTTATCAAGACGCATACTCGCTTTGTAGCGTGTTTATCAACGCCGTCTGGCCTCCATTGACTTACATTACCTTGAGATTGCGTGTGAATTTACAACCGTAGCGAGTATATGTCCCGCGTGTCCTTCGCGTCCCGCGTGACACCTTCGTGTCACGTTTCCTTCGCGTCACGTTTCCTTCGCGTCACGTTTCCTTCGCGTCACGTTTCCTTCGCGTCACGTTTCCTTCGCGTCTCGTTTCCTTCGTGTCTCGTTTCCTTCGTGTCACGTTTCCTTCGCGTCACGTTTCCTTCGCGTCACGTTTCCTTCGCGTCTCGTTTCCTTCGTGTCACGTTTCCTTCGTGTCACGTTTCCTTCGTGTCACGTTTCCTTCGTGTCACGTTTCCTTCGCGTCACGTTTCCTTCGTGTCACGTTTCCTTTGTGTCACGTTTCCTTCGCGTCACGTTTCCTTCGTGTCACGTTTCCTTCATGTCCCGCGTGTCTCGTTTCCTAAACCCAACCGTAGCCTCGCGATAACAAGCCACGTGGCTTTAGAAAGTGGCGTGTATGTCTACGCTGTGACGTTGCAGACCGCCGTCCCCTGTTGACGGCGTAGACGTACACAAGTGGATTCGTACACGCCCTGAACGCACCTGCGCCAGGCGCTTCACGCCGTGACCTCAGATCAGTAAAATAGGGCCTTTAATCTTTAAGTCTCAAAATGGAGGAAAGACGTGACACAAAGTGTGTGTAAAAATCAAAACCCAGAGATGAGGCATTAAAACTGAGCATCTCTGCATCAGGCAGGTGGTTCAAAAAAATCTAATTTCTTTCGTCTAAACTTTTCCATCAAGGCTCGGCTCTGTGTCACCTCCTCTGTGCCATATTTAATACGCATGTAACAATGGAGCAGATAAGAGGCAGGAGCATGCAGCGCCATTGTCTGTCTGCCTTTTGTAGTTAGTTAAAAGGGGGATAAATAAGATGCAATTTAGAGACTTTTAAGAGATGTTTTCCCCCCCTCCTGCCTTAATCACCGTGAAATTACCTCTGGGTGAGGGCTGTCATTAAAATAGAAGAGGCACTTGCTTCCTGGATGCTCAAGGCGCGTATGAAGTGTTAATAGCGCAGCGCCTCCACGGCGCTAACGGTTTTAACGGGCCCTGTATTATCCTGCTGTGCGTGAAGTCGCGTCTACACCACCCACTCACAGAGGATGTCTCATGATGGTGTATTTGTATTTTGTCACAGCTGTTACAGTACTGTGATAAATACACAGAGAAAGATGCCGTCCAGAGCTGCAGAGCCAGGTAGTTGGTGCATTATTATCTGAGGGTCAGGGCCGTCGGACTGGGCGGGGGGGGGGGACCTGATACGCAGCCCTAGTTATTTTCAAAGTGAATACATTTTCCTGCTTAGCCCGATGCACTACATGCACATAGAATTCTATATATATATATATATATATATATATATATATATATATATATATATAGAGAGAGAGAGAGAGAGAGAGAGAGTTCACTTATACTACTATATTTGATGATAAGTGAGAGATAGAGTTCTATATGTGCTGCAGCTCAGTCAATATTACATGGCCGGTTAGCTCAGTCGGTAGAACGGGCGCACACATGCAGAGCTTTATTCCTCAAAGCAGAAGGTCCAGGGTTTGAGTCTGACCTGTGACAGTTTTCCTGCATGTCCCCCCCCCTCATATCTCAGCTTTCCTCTCTAATAAAAGGCAGAAATGCCCCAAAAAATTCTAAAATGTTACAATCCAACACACGCATGCTTGCACTTCAACGTAGAAGGCAAAGTGACTCCTGCTGTACGTGCACCATTATTGCTGCTGCTTCCTGTCTCGGAGGCCCAGGCTTGGCCCCGGCTGTACGGCCCCCCAGGCTCGGCCCCGGGTGCATCTCCCCCAGGGTGGCTTCTGGCCGGCAGGCAAGAAGTGACGGGACCAACAGCCTCCAGATGTTAGCCTGCATTAGGGCCTGACAGCCTGTCATGTCACCGCCTACACTACCACACAGTCCCATCACCTCCCATCTGCTGCCCAACACCTCCTGAGGGAGAGGGGGGGTGGGGGTGGGGGGGGGGGCAGATACCACAACTATGTGACTTCACTGTCCTTCAGCCCAGATATAGAAGACAATACATCACAACATTAACAGATGTGTCATGATGGCTGGACTTGTTAAGTTCTTTTTGATGATAAGAGAACTATATATATATATATATATATATATATATATATATATATATATATATATATATATATATATATATATATATATATATATATATATATATATGTGTGTGTGTGTGTGTGTGTGTAACATGGTCTGTCTCCATCTACAGGCAACATGGACATCTCCTTTTAATCCAACACACACACACATCTAAGAAAAGAAAGACGTCAACATGGGCAATCTAATCAATTAATCAAGAAAATAATCAGCAGATTAATCGATAGTGGAAATAACTATCTGGAATAAACTGTAACACCAACAGGTTCTCCCCCCCCCCCCCCCCCATCTGGTAACATACGGACAACAGATGTCTCGACGCAAAGGTCCAGGGTTTGAGTCCGACCTGGGATGGAGTGTCTCTCTCTCTCTCTCTCTCTCTCTCTCCCCCTCTCTCTCTCTCTCTCTCTCCCCCCCCCTCTCTCTCTCTCTCTCTCCCCCTCTCTCTCTCTCTCTCTCTCTCTCTCTCCCCCTCTCTCTCTCTCTCTCTCCCCCTCTCTCTCCCCCTCTCTCTCTCTCTCTCCAGAAGAGTTTTTCCAAAGAAAGAAACTAAGACTTATAGTGACGACTATGTTGTGAGACGCAAATGAAGTACTTTCCACGCCAGAATGGGTGGCGAGCAGAGAAAGACGCACGTCACCAACAGTGGATATAAGGACACACACAATCCTTTAGTATGAAATCTCCTATTTTATCTGCTTTTTTACTGTTTTTAACTGCTCTTCAATGTTTAATTTCTTACACTGCGCTGTAACTTTTATGGTTTTCATGTACAGCACTATGAACTGTTGCTGGATGTGCAGCTGCCTCGCCTTGTAAGTACTTATGATTCCACACATCACTATAATAATTAAATTAATAAACAAAAAAACATTCAAATATAAATTGCAATGATAAGATTGAATGTAAAGTGAACAAACTAATAACTCAGCCTTAGTATCATTCAGCATCCAAGATATTCATATACAGTAAAGTATTTTCAACAGATCCAACAGAGGCCAGTTGGAGCCCCCCGACCCTAAAAACACACACAGTTACCAGCGAATGGTCGGTCGCATTCACTTACCATCAAATGCAATGAAATCACGGCAACAAATACTACGTGGTTGATCTGTGAGATGATTTTCAGATTGACCCAAAAAGAAAATAGCTTGATGTTTGGCCCCCCCCTGCTGGAGATACACAGTTACATCATGTACAGTACACGAGCACCACCTCAGTGACCCACCATGCAAGGCAAACAGACAACAACAACAACAACAATAATAATAATAATAATAATAATAATAACAATAACAATAATAACAATAATAATAATAATAATAACAATAATAACAATAATAATAATAATAACAATAATAACAATAATAATAATAATAATAATAATAATAATAATAATGTATACTTTATTAATCCTGCAAGGGAAAATTCCAATGTTTTCACTCTGTTGTTATTACACACAGGTCTGAATTACACACACATGCTCAGCACCTCTACATGCACTGATGGAGAGATGTCAGAGTGGGGGGGGGGGGGGGGGAGTGGGGGGGGGGGGCTGCCGATGGAAAGGCGCCCCTCACAGTTGGGGGTTCGGTGCCTTGCTCAAGAGCATGATTTTCTGCGTATATATACACACAAGAAAATCATGCAAGTAAAAATGTGAATCTAAGACATAACGTATAGGGATATAATAAATCAATATATTGGCTATTTGCGGTCAGCAGGTGTACAGTAAGTAAGGGATAATGTAGAGCGAGGCGGTTGTTATAGCGAATACAACCCCGACAGGGTGATCAGGACCCCGACGCGAAGCGGAGGGGTCCTGATCACCCTGTCGGGGTTGTATTCGCTATAACAACCGCCTCGCTCTACATTATCCCGCTTATTACATGGCTACTTTCCAAATAAATCAATAATTTGACACAAAATATTGATTTAAAAAGGAGTTTATTGATTTAAATACGATTGTATTTCTTCCGCTAAAGAAAATAGTCCGTTCCGTCTACGGTTGGAATCCTGCGTCCATAGCAACGTAAACTCTGTATCTGTTAAGCTAATGCAACCCTTCATCTACTACTCAACACCACCTTACGGGCTGTGGTAGTAGCCGTATATGTTATGGTGCTGCCGTGGTGGACAAATGACCCAGCTGCTGTTTTAATCACTGCAGGAATTGACGTGACATTAGCTGACGCGTTGTAGTGAGCTAGCGGCTTTCGGCTGCTCGTATTCACATTAAACTGAACATTTCTGTTGACAGTGAAGTGAGACGAGGTAAATGGCTTCATGTCCTCATTCATCTCGTTTCCTTTTTCCACAGCCGCTGCATATTGACACACCTAAACATGCAATGTAAGTTAACTAATTAGCGTTGTTGTTCCTATACTACGGCTGAAGTTACTGCGTAGCGATCATAGACCGTATATAAAGATGTAGCGATGGCGCTCACCAGATCTGCTGTCATTGCTTGACTTGGACGACAGAAGTTGCTCGACGGCGTTTCTCCACTTTTTGCCACAGCTGATAAATTATCCGGACTTCTTTCGGCGGATTGATTGATAGCGGTCCTCCAGAGTGAACAGAACTGCGTCCATGGCAACGCTCTGCTTTGCATGGCAACGGTGTGTTATGCTTAGCAGCGGTCTGTTATGAAGAAATTACAGACCGCATTCTACATTAGAATTCAACCAAGCCATGTAATAATGTGAGATAATAAAGCCAATATTACTGAAAAATAACCATGACAACGGGCTGTGTCCAGGACAACTCACATCAGTTCAGCCAATGACTAGCATCCGTTTACAGGGAGTCAACGGCAACGACCTGCTGCAGGAGGACAAAATCAATTCAGCCCTTAACATTCAGTAGATTCAAAGTTATTTAACGACTACTTTAAACTTTACATCAACAGCATTAAGGCATCATAATGTGCACATGCCAGACAACCCAGAGATTATTAATCTTACCACTACAAGACGTGCAATTTATACCTATGCTCGTACGCAACATACAATAATGGAGGCAACAGAAGCCAAGACATGATCATGGAAAGAAATAAAGAGCCAGAAACTTTACTGATATACACGCTCGCACGCACGCACGCTTGCACACACGCGCGCACGCACGCACGCTTGCACGCACGCGCGCACGCACGCGCGCACGCACGCGCGCACGCACGCACTTTATTTCACAACGTATGAAGTATTTGCATGCGTGAAGGACTTCTTCAACAAGTCTTACCGGTAACCTTCACCTTTTCCAACACACCCGCCCCAAAACAGAAGTGTGCAAAAGCACTTTTGAATTTCCTATAGTTTCAGCCATCATTTCTATCAGATAGAAGCACATGGTAGTCACCAAGGTAACTGCTGAGATGTGGGAACATGGTAGCTCTACACTGAAGGACGCTCTACAAACTGATGGTTAAGATCCGTGTACTGACATGCTGCACAACTGGCACGCACACCAGGTAGCACACAACACTGCTGACTTCCTGTTACATGTTAACATACCCCATTACCCCACAGGGGGGAGCTGTTGCCCAAGCAGTGCAGCAGGATACCCTGCAACATCTCCCTTCCTGTAGTAAGATAACCAAGCATGTAGTAAGATAACCAAGCATTAACTGGCAGAACTTCAGTAAAACTCGGTTAACTCTGCAGAGACGGCCCCGACTTAATAAACGACCATTACAATAAACACAAGAACCTAATTTACCTAACACAGCTGTTGCAACACAAACACTGATATGGCAGCTGTTAACAGTGTTCTTGTTCTCATGTGTTCACTTTCCTCATCAAGATACCCTTAAGATACCCTTAAGATACCTTTAAGATACCCTTAAGATACCCTGTAACAGCCAGAATGTCAACACCACATCATCTAGCTAGTTAAACTACTACTACTAACTCATCAACTTAGATTACTTGAAATGTTTGTAATAGTGTCTCATTGCAGGAAAAATTCCTGTGTCCAGACTAGGTGCATTCTGGGCGTGCTGGTCTTACAGGGAGGTGTGTTCAGGTGCATTCTGGGCGTGCTGGTCTTACAGGGAGGTGTGTTCAGGTGCATTCTGGGCGTGCTGGTCTTACAGGGAGGTGTGTTCAGGTGCATTCTGGGCGTATTGCTAACTTGAGGCAGCAGGAAGTGGAAAGGGAAATAGATGAAAATCAAGAAAAATAAGTGGATTTGAACAGGGTTTTGAAAACAGGGACTGGTTTTTCATAACACTACAAACAGTCAGCAGAAGACCTCCAGACCCTTTGCAAAAACTATACATTAATTTATTAAAAACATATGTTGTTACCATATAAAATACACAGGTTTCATATGACTTAATGGTATAATTCTCCATACAATATCCTTAATTATGACCCTGCTAAACCACCAGCTACCCTAACCCTAACCTGTCTCAAATAAGACTCTCATCATACGGGACACTCAGGTTTTGGAAAATAATTTGTGACAATAAACTGCACGTAAGCCAAATTAAGTATAGGCCGACACAGAGAAAGTGCAAATATACAATAAATTCACCAAACACTAAGACCAACGCTGCAGACTGAGGAAAATATAATGCATTTCTCTCCATATAGTCCCAGTGTTCATACAGCTACTACAGTAGTGTGTGTATAACACACACATAACATACTGTATCCAGTACAGGTTACAATTACAGTAAAAATCAGCAAATGTTAGACAAACTAAATGCTCACCTTGGATCTGAGAGAGACAGCCGGACTGACCCTGACCCTGTCCCTGTCCCTGGGGAGGGTGGCTCGCTGGCCCCATCATGCCTGGCACATGATCCTCAGGTAGGGTAGTAGTAGTAGTGCAGGACCAACGACTCAGCTGGTCCGATCCTTCATCCTCTTTCTCTGTTCCAGCGAACGCCTTGTGAAGGTTGTTTGGTGAATCAGACAGTAGTTGGTCTAACTGCTGC
>CM042434.1:732693-745193 GCA_023631565.1 Gymnocephalus cernua | reverse complement strand
TCAGGAAAGTGTTGCGGTGGCATAAAGGTTGACGAAGCGAGCGTGTGACCGGGAGGTCGTCGGTTCAATCCCCAGACCGGCAGGATAAAATCTGGGTATTTAAAGAAATACAAAAAAAGACAGAGTGTTTGGCAATGCAAGAGTACTTTACTGCTGACCGCTTTGCAACCTTCAGGGACTTGAAACTATCTTGAGACGTGATCCACAGTGAACATCATGCTCGGGTTTATTTGTATAAAAGGAGACATCATTGTGTGTTAATGCATCGATGCACCTGTTCCAGGTGGGAAATCACGAGCTGCTGAAGCTCAGACAGAGTTGCGCTGACGAGCTCGATTGTTAGAAATCTAGAAAAAAAGCACCTGGTGAGACAGATATTGTCAGTTTGGCAGCGTCTTGCATCACCACAATATGATATTTTAACAAGAATAAACCTGGGCGCGATATTCGCTGACGTGGACGGACTTTAAGAATACTGACTTTACTGACATCACCTGCAACCAGTAGCTGCCTGGAAGGTATAGAAGCACATTCAATCTATAGGATGCAAATACAACTGTAAATGATTTAGTCTGGGTAAACCAGTCTGATCTAGTCTGGGTGAACCAGTCTGATCTAGTCTGGGTAAACCAGTCTGATCTAGTCTGGGTGAACCAGTCTGATCTAGTCTGGGTAAACCAGTCTGATCTAGTCTGGGTGAACCAGTCTGATCTAGTCTGGGTAAACCAGTCTGATCTAGTCTGGGTAAACCAGTCTGATCTAGTCTGGGTGAACCAGTCTGATCTAGTCTGGGTAAACCAGTCTGATCTAGTCTGGGTAAACCAGTCTGATCTAGTCTGGGTGAACCAGTCTGATCTAGTCTGGGTAAACCAGTCTGATCTGCTGGTGATGTGATGTCTCCCAGCAGCTCAGACTGGAAACCTGTACGTTTATCTCTCCTGCTTCTGTTACTAATCTGCAGGAACCAATCACAAACTGGCTTATCCACCTGGCGCGCTATTGGCTGGTTTAACACGATGACGATAGAGAAGCGACCGAGCAGCTTCTTGTTTACATTCAACATGGCGGCCACCGAAGCGCAGCGACCCGTTGATGCCGCTGTCGCTGCTACGTCACCCGGATCGTTGCTCTGATTGGTTGAAGGACTATCCAATGGCGTACAGAGTCATTTGAACTATGCCCGTTGGTCCCGCCTCTTGTGCAGAGAAAACACAGAGCAGACTCCCCAGACTGACCCAACACATGGATCTGGTCTGGTGGTAGACGGACTAGTAAGTAGGTTAAATCATGCCAAAAACACAGGTAAGGTCCTTCAGTGTTAAATCTTCCTGACATATTGCAAAGGTCGGTCTGCACGGAAATGCCAAGCTGCCATTTGTCTCGGTTATTACATGTTGCTTTCCATGCAGCAGTAGCAGCTGCACGGTCTACCATAGATCTTCTTTGTAAATACCTAAGTAGCGCTGCTACTTCTGCTACCTGGGCGGAGTGATTTCACCACGAGGCTTCTCGTGTGCTGCGAGCAGCGGAGATGAGAAGGGTATGTATGGACTTATCTAACTCTGGGGGATAGAAGTCCCAATAAGTCGGCGTGTTCCTTTAACTTAACTTCTGAAACCTGACCCCCTCTAGCCTTTAGTCAAACCCTGTGACCTCCATCTTTGCTGTATCCCCTCACCTGTTGGCTCTCTGGCCCAGTTGTATTCGCATGTAAAGCGGAACACAGAAAGCTAATACTGTGGTTTGTTTTACTGGAGCTGATGCATCATTAATGCAGAGAGATCCTCCCTGCAGGTATGTATGGACGTCTCTGAGAGAGGTCCTATGAAAATTGTAGTTTTCATAAACTTGAGCTCAAGGGGCAGTGGAGATCTGGGAAATTGCTCCGGAAGCTGCTGTCTGATTCAGTGATCTTTACGAGGAAATGGCAAGTAGTTTGGCAGTGACTGTGTATGTAGGAGAACCAGTTTGTACCATCAGGCCAGGAATTAGGGCGCCACGGTCTCATGACAGACATTAGCACACCAGCACATCCTGAGGCCTCCAGTGAGTCAGGACGTTATTAATAGACCAAAAGCAGCTGGTGCTGTCACTCCGTCTATAGCTCACAGCCAATTAGGAAGCTCTGCAGGTGTGCCCAGGCAACCGCCCAGGCAACCACACAGGCAACCACACAGGCAACCGCACAGGTAGTCACACAGGCAACCATACAGGCAGTCACACAGGCAACCACACAGGCAACCGCACAGGCAACCGCACAGGCAACCGCACAGGCAACCGCACAGGCAGTCACACAGGCAACCATACAGGCAACCGCACAGGCAACCGCACAGGCAGTCACACAGGCAACCGCACAGGCAACCACACAGGCAACCGCACAGGTAGTCACACAGGCAACCATACAGGCAACCACACAGGCAACCGCACAGGCAACCACACAGGCAACCGCACAGGCAACCGCACAGGCAACCATACAGGCAACCACACAGGCAACCGCACAGGCAACCGCACAGACAACCGCACAGGCAACCACACAGGTAGTCACACAGGCAACCGCACAGGCAACCACACAGGCAACCGCACAGGCAACCACACAGGCAACCGCACAGGCAACCATACAGGCAACCGCACAGGCAACCGCACAGGCAACCACACAGGTAGTCACACAGGCAACCACACAGGTAGTCACACAGGCAACCACACTGGCAACCACACAGGCAACCGCACAGGCAACCGCACAGGCAGTCACACAGGCAACCATACAGGCAACCGCACAGGCAACCGCACAGGCAGTCACACAGGCAACCGCACAGGCAACCACACAGGCAACCGCACAGGTAGTCACACAGGCAACCATACAGGCAACCACACAGGCAACCACACAGGCAACCGCACAGGCAACAGCCGCATTAACTTTCTGATATTATTATTATTATTATTATTATTGCTACATCTATACAGTGTACTTCATCAACACTGCAGGAATCTGTTCTACACACAAACACACACAACATCGTGAGAAGGTCATGTGAGGAGGTCATGTGAGGAGGTCATGTGATCCACACGTGTAGTTCTACTGTATCAACACACATACACAAATACTCCAATTACTGAGTCTCGTCTCCAATACACGTCTCGTCTTTGTGTTCCAGCCGTCCCCTCGCCAGGTGAACATGACAGGCTCAAAGGCCATCAGATAACAAGAGCCTGTGTGTGTGTGTGTGTGTGTGTGTGTGTGTGTGTGTGTGTGTGTGTGTGTGTGTGTGTGTGTGTGTGTGTGTGTGTGTGTGTGTGTGTGTGTGTGTATACTACATGAATATAGCAGATGAGGAAGTGTGTGTGTTTTCAGAGTTTGTGTACTCTAGTTAAAGGGTAACTTTGTTTTTTCAACCTGGACCCTATTTTCCATGTTTCTGTGTTTCTACGTGATTGATGGAAACAACAATCTAAACTCACCAGACTCCATGTAAATAATCAATGATTTTATCATCGTAAAACACACTTCATTCAAAGTGGACAGAAACTAAATCAAACTACCAAAAGCCGTCTTGGTTCATCTTTCCACTGTTCCAACAATCACCACTCTGGTCTGGTTAAATTAACTCATATTTTTACCGATTTACATATGAGAATATGTTTTCTCTACACACGCTAAAACTGTTGTTTATTTAAATGGAGTCTGGTAGGTTTGGCAATAGCCATCTCGGTGCAGTTTCTGGTTAAACTAAGAGGATCTTCCTCTTTAACTAAAAGCTCTATCTCTGTAGGGATCCTTTCATAATGTTGTCAGACACTTAGAATAATAATCTGAGTCTGTCAGCGGCAAAAAAACTGCACTTTTACTTGATGAAATTGACGATGCACATTTGCCCCAAAGGATTACATTGCCGCCAGACACACACACACACACACACACACACACACACATGTAATATTGTTGCCTTCCCAGGGGACAAGCTGAAACGTGGGGGCTGAGAATGACGCACTGCCTGCGTGGTGTGAGCGTGGCGTGTCAGCTGCGTGGCGTTTTCTTTTCACACCAGCCTTGTCTGGACACGTGGATGTTTCCCATAAACAAAATATATTCTGATCTGATTACAGCAAAGACAACGTCGGCAGTGTTGACGGTGAAATATTCTCCAGAATATTTGGTTCTGTATTGACAGGTGACATATTTGAAAATCGCTAATTATTTATTATTTTTATAATTTATAATTTATTATTTATATCTGCATTTATGTAAAAAACCTCGAGACTTTCAAACATCAACATGTCATTTATTAAATGTATTTGTGTCTAAATGACATATAAACATCTTTTCTATTATATTTTGTCTGGAAACTCTTCCAACACGCTGGCGTGTGGCGTGGAAAATAGGCGTAGGTGTCACGCAGGCAGCGTGCAGCTCTAACCTGATAACATGGGAGCTGGAATAAAAACGCTCAAGCCGCGCAGCCGACACGCAGCTGACACGCTCACGCCACGCAGCCGACACGCTCACGCCGCGCAGCCGACACGCTCACGCCGCGCAGCCGCCACGCAGCCGACACGCTCGCGCCGCGCAGCCGACACGCTCACGCCACGCAGCCGACACGCAGCCGACACGCTCACGCCACGCAGCCAGTGTGCAGGAGGCCTGACTTGTCCCTTCAGCTCGACATCTCCTCCATTTTGCATTCTACCTCTAAACGCCATCAGGTAGTCACACGTTATTCATATTGAGTTATTCTGAGTCTGTTAATGAGGAAAACCCCCAAAGTTACGATGGTGAAGGTCGAAGGACTTATTTTATCTCACAGCAAAACAAGCAGGAGGCGTCAAAAGTCCAAGAACCCGCGTGGAGAGTCGCTCTGCAGGCCGGACCTTCAGTCATCACATGATGAGCTCACCGTAAGGCTGCAACAGGTACACTGCTCTGGTCTAGGCTGGTCTGGACCCACACTGCTCTGGTCTAGGCTAGTCTGGACCCACACTGCTCTGGTCTAGGCTAGTCTGGACCCACACTGCTCTGGTCTAGGCTGGTCTGGACCCACACTGCTCTGGTCTAGGCTAGTCTGGACCCACACTGCTCTGGTCTAGGCTAGTCTGGACACACACTGCTCTGGTCTAGGCTGGTCTGGACCCACACTGCTCTGGTCTAGGCTGGTCTGGACCCACACTGCTCTGGTCTAGGCTGGTCTGGACCCACACTGCTCTGGTCTAGGCTAGTCTGGACCCACACTGCTCTGGTCTAGGCTAGTCTGGACACACACTGCTCTGGTCTAGGCTGGTCTGGACCCACACTGCTCTGGTCTAGGCTGGTCTGGACCCACACTGCTCTGGTCTAGGCTAGTCTGGACCCACACTGCTCTGGTCTAGGCTAGTCTGGACACACACTGCTCTGGTCTAGGCTGGTCTGGACCCACACTGCTCTGGTCTAGGCTAGTCTGGACACACTGCTCTGGTCTAGGCTAGTCTGGACCCACACTGCTCTGGTCTAGGCTGGTCTGGACCCACACTGCTCTGGTCTAGGCTGGTCTGGACACACTGCTCTGGTCTAGGCTAGTCTGGACACACTGCTCTGGTCTAGGCTAGTCTGGACACACTGCACTGGTCTAGGCTAGTCTGGACACACACTGCTCTGGTCTAGGCTAGTCTGGACCCACACTGCTCTGGTCTAGGCTAGTCTGGACACACTGCTCTGGTCTAGGCTGGTCTGGACACACTGCTCTGGTCTAGGCTAGTCTGGACTCACATGTCCTCGTCTGTGTCCCCTGTGTAATTACCGGCCCGCTCCCTTTTCATCTTTGGCAGTTTCAGATGCGTCCGTTGCCGTGCGTGCTGCTTCGGCGGCCGGACGGCGGGTGGGAGGAGTAGTGCAGCTCGGCCGTGGAGAAGGTGGAGGCCGAGGAGTTGGAGGAGGTGAGTCCGCAGGCTTCGCAGGCCAGAGCCAGCTGCCTCAGGGCGTCCAGGGAGTCCATCTTAGCTCCGCGTAACAGATCGCTCTGACCCTGCAGCGCACAGGAAGACACGGCTGACTCACGTACTCTACGCGTAAAGGCTGATTCATGCTCCTGTGTTACATCCGGGGGGGGGGGGGGGGGGGGGGGGGGCTTCTCTCCTCAGAGCGAAGCCGCCATTTTATGCTAACCCTATCCATCCCCCGCCGCTAGCATCCCATTGACTTCCATTCATTCTGGCGTCACTGTGACAGCCAATAACTTTACATCTGAAGCGTTTAAAGACTTCATTTGTCCGTTGTTTATTTCTAAAGAAACACGACGATGTATAAAAGGCTCCGTTACCTTGTACCTCACGTTATGGCTCCGTAGCAGACGTTTTTATAAAGATAGGCTAACGGTTGGGTCATAACCACGAGACTTCCTGTCTCATAGTAGAGGAATTACCGTACAGTACAGGAGAAGCTCGCAGGCAGTTTGGACTTACATCAGCTGTTTAGTTTAATTACTAATGTTAACTAGCATTTTAGTGATCAATAATTAGCCTGTGCCTATGTTATCTCCTTACATATACCTACGCTCTCCGTCTCTGATAGATTGGGAATGATTGAGATTTCTCTTGGCACAGCTACCAGAAGACTTACAACGTTCAGACACGTTGCTCACGTCACATCTACGCCATCAAGCTCAGTTTGAGGCTGCGCAGTAACGCTCGGCCATCACCGGGAAAGTGACCTCACTGGTCGCCGTCAAAAACAGTCACTGGGTCCATTTTATATACTGTCTTTGGTTACATCTACGCCGTGGGCAGCGCTGCCTGGAAGGCGACGTTGGGGGCTTAAAACACCAGACACAGTGGTAGAGCGAGTGAGAGAGTGACGGCGATTAGGCACAGTGAGACGGTCTGCTAACAAGGTACACGAACAGCAAGTAAGAAATAAAACAGACAAACTTTCAATCTTTCAAAAATAAATGTACAGCCTGATTCATGAGTTCTGATTAAATCACGATCAGCTTCTCCTTTCCAGACGTGTCACACTTATACCATAAAACCAGATACTTATCTGCCATCAACGCTATGAAATCGGAGCGTTTGGATACCATTACTCGTACCTTGAGCACAGTGATGTTCCACGTGAAGCTCTCCACAGCCTTGCTCAGCTTGCGTCCCTTCAGTCCCTCCTTCTCCCCGAGCCGCGAAAGTTCCTCGTGGAAGTCCATTCCTGCAAAAACACAAACACATACTGTAGGTCCAGATGATCCCAGCCTCCCTGTACTACGTTTCCTCTCTGAAGGATGTATAATATATATGTATAATATAATCTGAAGGATGTAACCAGGGGTTCTCAAACGCATCACTCAAAGGTCTGCGTCAGATTTTTATTTCAAGTCAAAGGTTACTACTATTATTATTATTATTATTATTATTATTATTATTATTATTATTAGTAGTAGTAGTAGTAGTATTAGTATATATACAATTACTGGCAATAACACACAAAAAAACATTCGGTCCGTTTTTTGATCTTCATGCAGTACAAGTACAGCAGTATTCTTAGCTTCATGCAGTAAAAGTACAGCAGTATTCTTAGCGTCATGCAGTACAAGTACAACAGTATTCTTAGCTTCATGCAGTACAAGTACAGCAGTATTCTTAGCTTCATGCAGTAAAAGTACAGCAGTATTCTGAGCTTCATGCAGTACAAGTACAGCAGTATTCTTAGCGTCGTGTAGTAAAGGTACAGCAGTATTCTTAGCGCCATGCAGTAAAAGTACAACAGTATTCTTAACTTCATGTAGTAAAAGTACAGCAGTATTCTTAGCTTCATGTAGTAAAAGTACAGCAGTATTCTTAGCTTCGTGCAGTAAAAGTACAGCAGTATTCTTAACTTCATGTAGTAAAAGTACAGGAGTATTCTGAGCTTCGTGCAGTAAAAGTACAGCAGTATTCTTAGCGTCATGCAGTAAAAGTACAGCAGTATTCTTAACTTCATGTAGTAAAAGTACAGGAGTATTCTGAGCTTCGTGCAGTAAAAGTACAGCAGTATTCTTAGCGTCATGCAGTAAAAGTACAGCAGTATGCTTAACTTCATGTAGTAAAAGTACAGGAGTATTCTGAGCTTCGTGCAGTAAAAGTACAGCAGTATTCTTAGCGTCATGCAGTAAAAGTACAGCAGTATTCTTAGCTTCGTGCAGTAAAAGTACAGCAGTATTCTTAGCTTCGTGCAGTAAAAGTACAGCAGTATTCTTAGCTTCGTGCAGTAAAAGTACAGCAGTATTCTTAGCTTCGTGCAGTAAAAGGAAGTTTCTGCTGCTTGGACATTTTTGTCTATATTTTCTGGCGTTTTTTAACGTTTTTGCTGATTTATATGCTCTACTATGAGACAGTAATGCTGCGTTCCAGACACAATTTTTAGCCCGTAAATTACGACTTCAAGCCACGACTCACGACTTGGTGGCGTTCCAGGGTTCAGGTTGGGCTACCTAACGTTAACGTTAGCTATTGGCTACGCTGACGTTGACGTTAGCTAGGGCTAGCCGATACTAGCGATTTCTAGTCAGCGACATATATTGGGCTTTTTAATAAACATAACCTGTAGTAGTACACAATTGTGTGTGTATTGTTTTGATTACAATGTGCGGAATTACTTTACGTTGCATATTTATGTCTATTTATTTCTATTTTACCGGCGTCTGTACGGCATCAACAGGGGGCGCCATTGTTGTTTATGTGTGTGTGACGTCAAAAACTGTAACTGGGAGAACAACGATCTGGTACGAGTTCACGGGTAGTAAGTTACGGGTTGGACTGGCGTTCCAGGTCACTTTCACGGGTAGAAGGTTGTGAAAACACGAGTTACGGGTTGCCTGGAACGCAGCATAAGTCTCGTGGTTATGACCCAACCGTTAGCCTATTTTTATAAAAACGTCTGCTACGGAGCCATAACGTGAGGTACAAGGTAACGGAGCCTTTTATACATCGTCGTGTTTCTTTAGAAATAAACAACGGACAAATAAAGTCTTTAAACGCTTCAGATGTAAAGTTATTGGCTGTCAAAGTGACGCCAGAATGAATGGCAGTCAATGGGATGCTAGCGGCGGGTGATGGATTGTTAGCATCAGAGTCTCCGCGTAGGAGGAACGCTTCCTGGACGCTCGCTGACCCCCTTGGTCCACCGCCACTTGTTGCTTCCTGACCCGTTCTCCGAGCAGTCCCCCGTCATCAGGGTCGCCTGTTTGATGTTCAAACTGCACTCGTGTTATTCATGAGCGCTCGCGTGTCACTGCGTTACGTTACCTTCTCGCTGCACGTGGCCGATCCTCTCCTGAACGCCGTCTGCGTTCTCAATCAGCTGCTTCTGGGCGCCGATCATCTGCACAGACAGGAAGGAAGTTACGCTCGTTTCAGACCCATAGAGCTTTATTTTAAATGGTACGACGAGTGTTCGTGTTTCCACTAAATACCAAAAAACACATCAGGCTGCATATGCACCTCTGATTACTGACGTCACTAAGTACAACCCTGTAGTACGTAGTACACTTTCTTCTGCCGTCATCACTCAAAGGTCTGCATCGGATATTATATATACAATTACTGCCAATAACACAACAACATTCGGTCCGAGCTTCATGTAGTACAAGTACAGCAGTATTCTTCACTTCATGCAGTACAAGTACAGCAGTATTCTTCACTTCATGCAGTAAAAGTACAGCAGTATTCTTAACTTCATGCAGTAAAAGTACAGCAGTATTCTTAACTTCATGCAGTAAAAGTACAGCAGTATTCTTAACTCTATGTAGTACAAGTACAGCAGTATTCTTAGCTTCATGTAGTAAAAGTACAGCAGTATTCTTAGCTTCATGTAGTACAAGTACAGCAGTATTCTTAACTTCATGTAGTAAAAGTGCAGCAGTATTCTTAACTTCATGTTGTAAAAGTACAGCAGTATTCTTAACTTCATGTAGTAAAAGTACATGAGTATTCTTAACTTCATGTAGTAAAAGTACAGCAGTATTCTTAACTTCATGCAGTAAAAGTACAGCAGTATTCTTAGCGTCATGCAGTAAAAGTACAGCAGTAATCTGAGCTTCATGCAGTAAAAGTACAGCAGTATTCTGAGCTTCATGTAGTAAAAGTACAGCAGTATTCTTAACTTCATGCAGTAAAAGTACAGCAGTATTCTTAACTTCATGCAGTAAAAGTACAGCAGTATTCTTAACTTCATGCAGTAAAAGTACAGCAGTATTCTTAACTCTATGTAGTACAAGTACAGCAGTATTCTTAGCTTCATGCAGTAAAAGTACAGCAGTATTCTTAACTTCATGCAGTAAAAGTACAGCAGTATTCTTAACTTCATGCAGTAAAAGTACAGCAGTATTCTTAACTTCATGCAGTAAAAGTACAGCAGTAATCTGAGCTTCATGCAGTAAAAGTACAGCAGTATTCTGAGCTTCATGTAGTAAAAGTACAGCAGTATTCTTAGCTTCATGTAGTAAAAGTACAGCAGTATTCTGAGCTTCATGCAGTAAAAGTACAGCAGTATTCTGAGCTTCATGCAGTAAAAGTACAGCAGTATTCTTAACTTCATGCAGTAAAAGTACAGCAGTATTCTTAACTTCATGCAGTAAAAGTACAGCAGTATTCTTAACTTCATGCAGTAAAAGTACAGCAGTATTCTTAGCGTCATGCAGTAAAAGTACAGCAGTAATCTGAGCTTCATGCAGTAAAAGTACAGCAGTATTCTGAGCTTCATGTAGTAAAAGTACAGCAGTATTCTTAGCTTCATGTAGTAAAAGTACAGCAGTATTCTGAGCTTCATGTAGTAAAAGTACAGCAGTATTCTTAGCTTCATGTAGTAAAAGTACAGCAGTATTCTGAGCTTCATGCAGTAAAAGTACAGCAGTATTCTGAGCTTCATGCAGTAAAAGTACAGCAGTATTCTGAGCTTCATGCAGTAAAAGTACAGCAGTAATCTGAGCTTCATGCAGTAAAAGTACAGCAGTATTCTGAGCTTCATGCAGTAAAAGTACAGCAGTATTCTGAGCTTCATGCAGTAAAAGTACAGCAGTATTCTGAGCTTCATGCAGTAAAAGTACAGCAGTATTCTGAGCTTCATGCAGTAAAAGTACAGCAGTATTCTGAGCTTCATGCAGTAAAAGTACAGCAGTATTCTGAGCTTCATGCAGTAAAAGTACAGCAGTATTCTGAGCTTCATGCAGTAAAAGTACAGCAGTATTCTGAGCTTCATGCAGTAAAAGGAAGTTTCTGCTGCTTGAACATTTTTGTTTATATTTTCTGACGTTTTTCAGCCTTTTTTTAACGTTTTAGCCGATTTGCCGCCCGGCACACGGATCAAACCAGCAGAAGTGGATTGGTACGCGGCCTAAACGCTCCAGGCGCTCCACGCCGTGCGCTGCCATAAAAAACTAAATATAGACAGGAAGGAAGGAAGGAAATAATCGATCGTAAAAGATAACATGAATAAAGAAATATGTACAATTTCCTCTTTTACATCTGTGCTCAAACTCAGTTCATACCTGAAGTCCTCTGTTATCAGAGTAATGTATTACTTTATTATCATATTCTTTAAGCCTTGTGCTACTTGTGCAGCTCTTTGTGAAAAAGCTGTGCTGAGAACGATTGATTGATTATGATGATTATTTATCTCTGCATGTGTGAAGAGAGCTTTGCATTAAATAAACTAATTATAATAATATAATAAACTATTAATGCATCTCGCCCATCACTCAACGCAGCAGGAGGAACAACATCAAAACAACTGTCGGCAGGATTTAGTTGGTTTTTCAGTTCAGTTTTCAACTTGCAATTAACATTAACGTCAAGTCTCCACATCTGACTTATATATATATATATATATATATATATATATATATATATATATATATATATATATATATATATATATATGTCAGATGTATTTTAAATTCTTTACTTTCACAGTGCTTCTTTTTCTTTTCACTTATTGTGTTTATTGTTATGCACTGAGGTACCAAGGCTAATTATTGAATGTCAATTTTTTTTTTTTTATTTTGCAATAATCCTGATTCTGATTCTGAAGTGTGAATGGCCGAGTGGGATTGATTTGGATGCTTTAAATAATCTGTGTAAAGAAACAAACACAAGACCGGCTACAGGGCAGCAGAAAAGAGACAGATGACAGAGAGGAGGGAGAGTGTGTGATGACTGAGCCGTGTGTGTGTGTGTGTGTGTGTGTGTGTGTGTGTGTGTGTGTGTGTGTGTGTGTGTGTGTGTGTGTGTGTGTGTGTGTGTGTGTGTGTGTGTGTGTGTGTGTGTGTGTGTGCGTGCGTCCAGGAAGGCTGAAAGAGGTGTGATGTACGACTGTGATCACACCAACTGTGGCTACATGACACTGACTTGCTGCTCTCTCTCAAACGTTATTAGCTCCAGAGCCGCGCTGCAACACGACGTTATAGTTAGAAATAAAGCACTCTGTGTGCGGAGGAGTGTGTGTGTGTGTGTGTGTGTGTGTGTGTGTGTGTGTGTGTGTGTGTGTGTGTGTGTGTGTGTGTGTGTGTGTG
>CM042434.1:725193-730193 GCA_023631565.1 Gymnocephalus cernua | reverse complement strand
CCTGTGGCAGATGAGCCCACAGCTGGACTCATGGCAGAGCGACAGGGACACGGGGTGGAGGGGGGGGGACAATGACATTCAATCAGGCAGATTGAAAGCAGCTTGTAAATGAGAAAATGTGTTTGTGTGTAGGCCTGAGTGTGTACTTGTGTGTGTGAGATTATGGGATGTATCTCCTGTGCCGTTGATACTGAGCGGGCTTATTGTGGGAAATGTTTCTGTTATTTAACCCACAAAGTTACATACATGGCAAGAACTATGTGGACACTCAAACATTACATACATTATGAATTTTGAATATGTTATTACGCAATCATAGTTTGACATTTAGGCAGTGGTGGAAAAAGTATTCAAATCCCTTACTTAAAGAGGAGCTATGCAGTAGTTTTACCTTAATGTACCTTAACTGAGCATCTTGGGAGTCATTGTGATGGTTATATGACTGTTTTCTGGTTGAATGGTGGACGTCTCCCCCCTAGCGCCTGGGAGATGAAAAACCACCCTCGCAACTTTTGGCCGGTGAGCCGGCGGCCTCAGCGTCAGGAAGTACGGCGTGATATCAGGTCTCGCCGTGTTAACGAATCGCTTCACGGCGCCGCACACATACGGCCGTTCAGGAACCGGCTAACGAGGTAGAGATGGAGTTTTTCACACTATCGTCACGGCTGAGCCGGCAAAAAAGAAGCAGAAAGCTAGGAAAGCATTGTGGGAGGAAGAGAGGAAGAGGAAACGGCAGACTGACCGAGAGAGGAGTCAGACACGAGGAAACATAGGAGCTGTAGGGGGGGGGGGGGGCTCTATAGAGAAACCTCAACTTTCAAAGTCGAGACCTCAACTTTTACATTTTTTTGAAAATTGAATTGAATTGAATTGTTCTCACGTTTGTTTTTTCTCAAATTTTTTTTCCTCATGTTTTTTTTTAAAAAGAAAGCTTTTTGAACTACTCACCGCAGCTGTTGTTGTTATCACTTGCAGCCATCTTTGCCAGTCAAAACTAGTCGATTTCCGAATGTGACGTAACAGGGAGGAGAGTACAGATGGAAAGCTCCTAAAGCTCAGTTCCATATAAATGCACGGATGCTTTTTTTTTTGTTTTATCATTTGTAAAAAAAAACAATATTGACTTTGTAGTTAAAAAAGGAGCCTCATATAAGAACGATATTTCCTCCTATGGAGTCCGTTCATCTGCATTCAGAAATCGACTAGTTTTGACTGATAAGCCGCGGTGCCTCTGCTAAATAGTCTCAGGAAGGAACTTGTTTTGGTGGAACATGTGTACGTTCAGAAGTAGTTTTAGTCGTGCAACAGAAACCTCAGATTGGACAGATAGTCTAGCTAGCTGTCTGGATTTACCCTGCAGAGATCTGAGGAGCAGTTAACCAGAGTCCTCACAAATCAGCCGGAGGTTAGAACGCCAACACAGAGACAGAGGAAGGAGACGGACATCCGGCTGAATTTCCGGCGCCAACGTCTGTTATGTTGAGACAGGAAACCAGGGGTGTCCACCTACATTTGGCTTTTCAGTGCACATTTATATCATAATATCCATCTCTAAAAACAGATATGCATCGCCCACACTTAGATTATTTGTATTCGGTGCTAAGCTGGTGGGTGCTGTGGACCAGGATCTATTATTGCTGGTATTAATAAAGATACTGACTTGTCTCTCGTCTCTGTCTCCCTCCCGTCTCTCTTCTTCACCCGACACACAAGACTCAGGTGGAGTCTGATTCCGTGATATTCAGATTAACCCTCAGAACCAGAGCTCTTCATCAACAAAACCAAAAACTACACGAGCGGAGTGACACCTGATCTGCTGGGACTCAGATGGTGGCATATGAATATGGAGCGTCTATACCAGTTCATGTATGAATATGGAGCGTCTACACCAGTTCATGTATGAATATGGAGCGTCTACACCAGTTCATGTATGAATATGGAGCGTCTACACCAGTTCATGTATAAATATGGAGCGTCTACACCAGTTCATGTATGAATATGGAGCGTCTACACCAGTTCATGTATGAATATGGAGCGTCTACCCCAGTTCATGTATGAATATGGAGCGTCTACACCAGTTCATGTATAAATATGGAGCGTCTACACCAGTTCATGTATGAATATGGAGCGTCTACCCCAGTTCATGTATGAATATGGAGCATCTACACCAGTTCATGTATGAATATGGAGCGTCTACACCAGTTCATGTATAAATATGGAGCGTCTACACCAGTTCATGTATGAATATGGAGCGTCTACACCAGTTCATCTATGAATATGGAGCGTCTACCCCAGTTCATGTATGAATATGGAGCGTCTACCCCAGTTCATGTATGAATATGGAGCGTCTACACCAGTTCATGTATGAATATGGAGCGTCTACCCCAGTTCATGTATGAATATGGAGCGTCTGCACCAGTTCATGTATGAATATGGAGCGTCTGCACCAGTTCATGTATGAATATGGAGCGTCTACACCAGTTCATGTATGAATATGGAGCGTCTACCCCAGTTCATGTATGAATATGGAGCGTCTACACCAGTTCATGTATGAATATGGAGCGTCTACACCAGTTCATGTATGAATATGGAGCGTCTACACCAGTTCATGTATGAATATGGAGCGTCTACACCAGTTCATGTATGAATATGGAGCGTCTACACCAGTTCATGTATGAATATGGAGCGTCTACACCAGTTCATGTATGAATATGGAGCGTCTACACCAGTTCATGTATGAATATGGAGCGTCTACACCAGTTCACGTATGAATATGGAGCGTCTACACCAGTTCACGTATGAATATGGAGCGTCTGCACCAGTTCATGTATGAATATGGAGCGTCTACACCAGTTCATGTATGAATATGGAGCGTCTACACCAGTTCATGTATGAATATGGAGCGTCTACACCAGTTCATGTATGAATATGGAGCGTCTACACCAGTTCATGTATGAATATGGAGCGTCTACACCAGTTCATGTATGAATATGGAGCGTCTACGCCAGTTCATGTATGAATATGGAGCGTCTACACCAGTTCATGTATGAATATGGAGCGTCTACACCAGTTCATGTATGAATATGGAGCGTCTACACCAGTTCATGTATGAATATGGAGCGTCTACACCAGTTCATGTATGAATATGGAGCGTCTACACCAGTTCATGTATGAATATGGAGCGTCTACACCAGTTCATGTATGAATATGGAGCGTATGGAGCGTCTACACCAGTTCATGTATGAATATGGAGCGTCTACACCAGTTCATGTATGAATATGGAGCGTCTACGCCAGTTCATGTATGAATATGGAGCGTCTACACCAGTTCATGTATGAATATGGAGCGTCTACGCCAGTTCATGTATGAATATGGAGCATCTACGCCAGTTCATGTATGAATATGGAGCGTCTACACCAGTTCATGTATGAATATGGAGCGTCTACACCAGTTCATATATGAATATGGAGCGTCTACCCCAGTTCATGTATGAATATGGAGCGTCTACACCAGTTCATGTATGAATATGGAGCGTCTACACCAGTTCATGTATGAATATGGAGCATCTACGCCAGTTCATGTATGAATATGGAGCGTCTACACCAGTTCATGTATGAATATGGAGCGTCTACACCAGTTCATATATGAATATGGAGCGTCTACCCCAGTTCATGTATGAATATGGAGCGTCTACACCAGTTCATGTATGAATATGGAGCGTCTACGCCAGTTCATGTATGAATATGGAGCGTCTACACCAGTTCATGTATGAATATGGAGCGTCTACACCAGTTCATGTATGAATATGGAGCGTCTACACCAGTTCATGTATGAATATGGAGCGTCTACACCAGTTCATGTATGAATATGGAGCGTCTACACCAGTTCATGTATGAATATGGAGCGTCTACACCAGTTCATGTATGAATATGGAGCGTCTACGCCAGTTCATGTATGAATATGGAGCGTCTACACCAGTTCATGTATGAATATGGAGCGTCTACACCAGTTCATGTATGAATATGGAGCGTCTACACCAGTTCATGTATGAATATGGAGCGTCTACACCAGTTCATGTATGAATATGGAGCGTCTACACCAGTTCATGTATGAATATGGAGCGTCTACACCAGTTCATGTATGAATATGGAGCGTATGGAGCGTCTACACCAGTTCATGTATGAATATGGAGCGTCTACACCAGTTCATGTATGAATATGGAGCGTCTACGCCAGTTCATGTATGAATATGGAGCGTCTACACCAGTTCATGTATGAATATGGAGCGTCTACGCCAGTTCATGTATGAATATGGAGCATCTACGCCAGTTCATGTATGAATATGGAGCGTCTACACCAGTTCATGTATGAATATGGAGCGTCTACACCAGTTCATATATGAATATGGAGCGTCTACCCCAGTTCATGTATGAATATGGAGCGTCTACACCAGTTCATGTATGAATATGGAGCGTCTACACCAGTTCATGTATGAATATGGAGCATCTACGCCAGTTCATGTATGAATATGGAGCGTCTACACCAGTTCATGTATGAATATGGAGCGTCTACACCAGTTCATATATGAATATGGAGCGTCTACCCCAGTTCATGTATGAATATGGAGCGTCTACACCAGTTCATGTATGAATATGGAGCGTCTACGCCAGTTCATGTATGAATATGGAGCATCTACGCCAGTTCATGTATGAATATGGAGCGTCTACACCAGTTCATGTATGAATATGGAGCGTCTACACCAGTTCATGTATGAATATGGAGCGTCTACACCAGTTCATGTATGAATATGGAGCGTCTACCCCAGTTCATGTATGAATATGGAGCGTCTACGCCGGTTCATGTATGAATATGGAGCGTCTACCCCAGTTCATGTATGAATATGGAGCGTCTGTGTATAAATATAGTCTCAACAGCTTATGTCCGTTAGGTTAGAGCGCCAACACGGAGAAAGCGGAAGGTGAAGGACATCCGGCAACGGAG
>CM042434.1:690193-715193 GCA_023631565.1 Gymnocephalus cernua | reverse complement strand
CGACGCTCCTTCGTGTGTGTGTGTGTGTGTGTGTGTGTGTGTGTGTGTGTGTGTGTGTGTGTGTGTGTGTGTGTGTGTGTGTGTGTGTGTGTGTGTGTGTGTGTACGTCTGGAGTTGTTATAAGTCCAAATGTAGTTTGTTAGACAACGCTGCCCTCACAGCTCCACGCACTCACAAAAACTAATCATGGCCGTAGATCATAGACCCCCCATTTAATTCTTCAAACCAAGTAGTTTTTCTAATAGAGTTTTATGCAAAATACAAATACAAGAATATGTTAAAGCAGGGGGGGTCAAACTCAACTTATCAGAGATCCACGCTTGGAAATAAGAATCACATCAGGGGGGCCAGACATGTAGAGATTATCTACATGCTTTTATTTAATCAGTCAAACATATGTGACTGTATTATTGCATATGTCTCATATAGCCTTCTCACTTACAGGTATGTCGACATAAAGCCCTAAAGTTGCTCAGCCATCTTAGAGTTTAACAAATCATGCAGAACAATGATTACAGTTTTTACAGCGACCGGTTTCACAGCCTGAATATGAAATAAAATATGAAAACTCTGCTTCTGGGGGAATTCCTGAGTCTCAAAGTCGGCAAATCTGCCAAATTCTGCTTCGTCATTTTGGTTTCTGCGCGCCACTAGGGCCGAAATCTATTGTGACCTGAACTGATATGCGGGCCGGATCTAAACTTGCGAGGGGGCCGGATATGTAGCCTCGTGAGACCGTCCTGATCTGGCGAGCTCCAGTTGTCCACTCGCAGATCAGTCTGGCATCTGGAGTCAGAGAACATTTGGAGCCGTTCACCAAACGGCCGACCAATCAGCGTTGGTTTTGAGGCAGGTTTAAGTGTGACGCAACGAGGAGCTGGCGACGGTCTCACGAGGCTCAGCAAGCAGAAGCAGCGCGTGCAGATCTGCCATAAAAAACAACATCTTTATAAACTGAGTTGCTTGTAGACAGACAGCAGCTGAGACCAGACAGTTCAAAATGTTAATGTATTGTAATTTAATTGCACCGTCTGGCATATAACAGAGTACTCTGCCAATTTAGCGTTTAGCACACTCCTGCAAGGCAAGGCAATTTTATTTCTATAGCACGTTTTCCGCACAAGGCAACTCAAAGTGCTTTACATTAATAGCAAAAGTGAAAGCAAAGAGCAGAAAACAGCAAATACTTATATAAAAAGCACAAGAAAATGTAAAAATCGAATGAATTAAAATTTGGACGAGATAAATTACAAGAATAGAAAAATAAAATGTGCAGATCATTATAGGTAAGGCAAGGCAATTCTGCCCCTGCAACATCTCCACACTTATTTTGTTAGTGCGGCTTAATTTCCCTTTTATATGTGGCCAGATTTGATGTTTTTTGTTCAGTTCTTCATTATATGTCTTGCACTATGTTGCATTGTTGTTTATCTATTGGAAAACTTAAACCTCCATTGTGTAATGTTCTGAGTTGATTCTTAGCAAAAAAACATTTGTTCTTTCACCAATATGTACTCATTCACGTGTAATTACTTCCACCAAGTAATCAAAGTATTCTCGTAAGCGTAGAATCTAACATTCTGTCACGATTGTGACTCTTTGCTGTTTGTGTTTCCTGTTTTATTTTGTAGTAGACTGTTTTGCCCCTGTCTTGTCTAGGTTACTTCCTGTCTGTTGTTTTTCCCGCCTGTTTGATTGTCTGCCCCGCCCTGATTGGTTCCACCTGGTGGTATCACCTCTTCCTTGTTTGCTTGTTACCTGTGTATTTAGTGTCTGTGTTTCTTTTGTCTGGTCGGATTCTTGTGTTATTTGCTGCTGCTGTGCGTTCTGTTTGCTGAGTGTTACCTGTTCCTTTACTTCCTGGCTGTGTGGATTACTTGATCCGAGTAAATAAATATCTTTAACTGCATTTGGGTCCAAAGCCTCGCCGAAGGGGGCGAGATTCTCTCCTCAGAGTGAAGCCTCCTATGGCGCCATTTTGATGCTAATAAGCTATCACCCGCCGTTAGCATCCCATTGACTTCCATTCATTTTGGCGTCACTTTGACAGCCAATAACTTTACATCTGAAGCGTTTAAAGACTTCATTTGTCCGTTGTTTATTTCTAAAGAAACACGACGATGTATAAAAGGCTCCGTTACCTTGTACCTCACGTTATGGCTCCGTAGCAGACGTTTTTATAAAAATAGGCTAACGGTTGGGTCATAACCACGAGACTTACTGTCTCATAGTAGAGGAATTACCGTACAGTACAGGAGAAGCTCGCAGGCAGTTTGGACTTACATCAGCTGTTTAGTTTAATTACTAATGTTAACTAGCATTTTAGTTAGCAGTAATTAGCCTGTGCCTATGTTATCTCCTTACATATACCTACGCTCTCCGTCTCTGATAGATTGGGAATGATTGAGATTTCTCTTGGCACAGCTACCAGAAGACTTACAACGTTCAGACACGTTGCTCACGTCACATCTACGCCATCAAGCTCAGTTTGAGGCTGCGCAGTAACGCTCAGCCATCACCGGGGAAGAGACTTCACTGGTCTCCGTCCAGAGTCTATGGGACCTGCTGGTCCAGTTTATATCCTGTCTCTGGCCTTGTCTGCCTTCGCACCAGCCCTGACAGAAGAATCCGACCAACAATGGACCCAGCAGTTTTCCAGCTGTTGTTTCACCCTCTGGTCAGTGAAACCCTTGTGATTTTCTTTTGTGAGCTTCATCAGGAGGATCCTGCTTTTGCACCTTTTGGATGTGCGCTGGCAGGCTACTGCGCATGAGTTTGGCCTCCCTGTCTCCAACCCCTCCTGAGCCTCAGCGGCTGTTGTGCAGCGGACTAGAGTCCTCGGTGCTGTGCTGTGTACCTGTGCTGTCCAGTATCCTAGAGTCTACGCCGTTCCACGGCGCCTCAGAGACTGTGCCGTGTGGCGCCTCAGAGACTGTGCCGTGTGGCGCCTCAGAGACTGTGCCGTGTGGCGCCTCAGAGACTGTGCCGTGTGGCGCCTCAGAGACTGTGCCGTGTGGCGCCTCAGAGACTGTGCCGTGTGGCGCCTCAGAGACTGTGCCGTGTGGCGCCTCAGAGACTGTGCCGTGTGGCGCCTCAGAGACTGTGCCGTGTGGCGCCTCAGAGACTGTGCCGTGTGTTAACTCCACTATGTTTTATGTTTTCAAACTTGTAGTGTTCAATCGACACTTAAGACTTCACACAGCTTCCTTTAAAAGAACTCTACAAGACGCGTAAACACACTGATGTGTAAAATAGGTGGAGTTAAAGGACAATTCTGGTGCAAAATGAGCCTAGGGGTTAATAACACGTGTACCGAGTCGACCGTTCTCTGGGATGTTTTCATGCTAATCTAATGCGTCTCTAGCTTTAAACAAGCTACCGCTAACCGGTGGTTAGCTTAACGCTAGTAGTCGGAGCACTGGCAGAGTAAAAATCACTATTTTATGTCTTTATAATCTCTTTTTAATAAACTGTCTGAACACTATCAAAGTTCTCAGTGCTTGTGTTTCCATGTAGGGACTCTCGTTATGCTCCCGGTGAAGTGTGGTGATATGGTGAGCCTTGTTATTGGTAGAAATAGAGATTTACCATCTGCACCGACGGCTAGCGTTAGCAGCTAACCACCGGTTAGCGCTAGCTTGTTTCAAGCTACAGACACATTAGATTAGCATGAAAACATATCGCAGAGAACGGTCGACTCAGTACACATGTTATTAACCCATATGGTCATTTTGTGCCTTTAATGAACTGCATGTCAAGCCAAACTGTTTGGGAGACATGCGTGATTAGAACTACTTAATCCATTATGATCCAATGTTCAGTTCCCTGATGCATTTTATAACAGTTTTTAACACGCAGTCCGGCCGTATTGCACACAATGTGTTTTATGAGTGCAGACAGCTCAGACAGTCTGACAGTCAGCGGCTTAGGAAGATAAACTGTGTGTGTTCAGGAAGTGTGTGCTGATGTGTGCTGGCCAGTGTCTGAGCCTGGCCGCTGTGTCACAGCCTGGAGAACAAGTGATTAAGACAGACGAGAGCACGCTTCCACCGGCCGATACACACACCAACAGCATGACCTCGCTGGGCCTGGACACTGCCCTCCGGTTCCAGCACTTACAACCCAGCAGTCCAACCAGACGGCACAGCCAAAGACTTGCTCCTCGCTAACGCTGAGGGATAGTTTGGTGGATAAGTACTTATCCATCCAGCCTACAGTTAATAATAATAATAATAATAATAATGTACACTTATTATTATTACAATGTTTTCACTCTGTTGTTATTACACACAGGTCTGAATTACACACACATGCTCAGCACCTCTACATGCACTAATGGACAGATGTCAGAGTGGGGGGGGGGGGGGCTGCACATGGAAAGGCGCCCCGAGCAGATGGGGGTTCGGTGCCTTGCTCAAGAGCACCTTGGCACCCAGGAGGTGAACTGGCACCTCTCCAGCTACCATACTTTGGTCCATATGAGGACTTGAACCAGCGACCCTCTGGTTCCCAACCCACCTCCCTACAGACTGAACTATCCCTTTAAATCTCACATAGCAGAACCTGCAACGCTCACACTGAACAATAGCACAGAACGCCTGGTCAGTTTTGTCTGGTGACAATTCCTACAAAATGTATTAGGAGAAGACAACAGCGCCCTCAATAATGATGACAGAGAGACAGCATTATATATGAGCAGCATTACAGAAAGTAAGAATTAAAAAATATGGAGCTGCAGATGGCTGGAAGATGCAGTTCAGGTCTGTTCTACAGCTAAGTTAAACTTTATATCACAGCAGTCTCCGTTTATTTAACCACAGCATGCAAAATATTCCACCAGAAATATTACAACAAGCTCATTAGAGTTTAGAGCAGATCTTCTGACAGCAGCCGTGTGGGAAATTGGACCAGGGAACTGCTCAAACTGTAAGACAGCTGACCAACATTTCTGACATGCCAGAAATCTAACCGATGGCAATTAATCAGGCGCCGTGACCTCAAACTGAAACTCTGTCGAAGGCGACCAATTCAGGGCTAAAATCAGACTCTCTCTCTCTCTCTCTCTCTCTCTCTCTCTCTCTCTCTCTCTCTGCTCCTGCTGCTCACCATCCTCCCATTTGAAACCTTTTTATTTCCTCTCATCACTAATAAAACTCAAGCATGCAACAGGAACATCATCACCATAACACTGGTGCAGGGAAGGCTGTCAGGGTGACATCAATGTCTGTCTCCTGCCAAAGATCGAATGGCAATTACAGTCAAATATGGTTTTAAATTACAGGTTGCACACAACTTGTTTGCAGGTACATGTTGACAACTCACACACACACACACTATGTGTCACAGAGAACATGCCATATCAGTTGTGACGGCTTGTCATGATGGCTCAGCCACACTGCAGGACTCGGCGGTAAAAATGCCAAATCAGCAACACAGCAGTCATCAAATCATGTCTCCTAAAATACATTCACTGCAGACATAAGTGTATTCATGGGAGCACCTGATTTGAAATCCTGATGGGCTTGACCACCCCCCCACCTCCCCTCAATTAAGCACTCTGGCTCCGTTGTCATGCAGGTGCAAAGCCGACAGACGAGCAGACACAGACCTCTCCAAAATCACATAAGCCACTTTTATGTTGTTGACATTTCTCCTCTTACGCTTTCCTATAAATCTTTAATCTAGATCACTTTTAAATACACATTAAAACACGGATCTGGGACCTCAGAAAGCATCATTTCTTTCTATCAGAAAATCACAAAATAAACAATTTTCTATAGAAAATGAAAATCACATGTTTGCTCCTGTAAACAGGATTATTAGGAGGAGCCGTCATGCAGTTATGTAAATAGCTTAAACAGACTATTCTCCGTCTTTGCTGCATGGACATTATTGTGTGCACAGCCCAAATATATCTAACTGAATGCAACCTTTTAAACGCTTACTAACTGCAAAGATATCCTTCTCGAAGCATAAGCGCATAAAGCTTGTTCTGCACTTTTAAGTTGATTTGTAATGCTGTATTTCATATTCCAGGTCATGCAGTCGTGTATAATAACATTTAGGGGCCGCCTGCAGTCTCCTCCCGGCCCATTAGAAAAACCTTCTTTCAAAGAGGATGAGAGGAATTAATGTGACTCGCAATCACTGAAGCCTAACCTAAATCCACCTATAGGTGGTATTATTGGTATACCAATAATACATTCCTCCTAATAACGATGTATTATGGCTGCGTCATGCCCTACTCATGCTTGTACCGGGGGGTGCCATACTTCAGGGTTTTTTCCTTGCAATTATCTATATCCACAACGCTCCACTTCCTCGCCGCTGCTGAGGAAATTCCGCCGGATCAAACTCTTTTCAGCCGGATGTCCGTCCCCTTCCTCCGTCTCTGTGATGGCGTTCTAACCTCCGGCTGATTTGTGAGGACTCTGGTTAACTGCTCCTCAGATCTCTGCAGGGTAAATCCAGACAGCTAGCTAGACTATCTGTCCAATCGGAGTTTTCTGTTGCACGACTAAAACTACTTCTGAACGTACACATGTTCCACCAAAACAAGTTCCTTCCTGAGACTATTTAGCAGAGGCACCGTGGTTAGCTTAGCGCCACCCAAGACGATTCTGATTGGTTTACAGAAATGGTTTACAGAAATGCTGATAAACCAGAGCAGGTTTTTTACCCATCCCAGAATGCTGTGTGGACTAGCCAGACCCTCCTCCGCAGCTCTGTGGAGGAGGGTCTGGCAAAGTGAGAGTAACCCTGCAGAGATCTGAGGAGCAGTTAACCAGAGTCCTCAGAAATCGACCAGCTTAGAACGCCAACGCAAAGAAAGCGGAAGGTAACGGACATCCGTCCGATAAGAGGGACATCCGGCGGAATTGCCGGCGGCACCTGAACAATCCCGGATGCGAAACGCCGTCAGTGTAGACTAGTACAGCTGTAACAGGCCTTACCTGAAACTCAAAGGTCTCGTCAAACAACGGGTCGTCCTGGTTCTGAGCAGCAGTGCGGGTCCGCTGCTCAGCACAGTCTGCCGGCACGCCATGCAGCTCCAGGACCACGTACGGGTCGATGACCTCCCCCTTCGAGCCCGACCCCAGAGGCTTGGGCAGGTTATGGGCGCTGATCACCTGCACAGTCCGACACAGAGCAGCTGATGTCACATTCATGACTTATAGTTGATATTTGAGTGAAGAAAATAAGAATATTGCAGGAAAACTCAAAATCAAACGTTTCAGCGGAGTACACACCACACGAGAATCGAGCCGATTTTGAGCCCGACTCCCCCCTCCCGACTCCCCCCTCCCACCTCCCGCCTCCCCCCCTCCCGACTCCCCCCTCCCGACAATGGTGAGGGCAGATTATCTTGACGAAATACTCGGCAAAGGTCCAGGGGGACCGAAATATTAGTTTGCTTTAATAAACGGTGATGCTGTAGCAAGAGCAGTGTGCCCAGATTTTCCTGTTTTGTTTTTTTCCCAAGTCTGAGATGTTTTCCAACACACAGAAGAATTGTTTCCTCATAAAATAAATATTATCTTGCCAGATTTTCCGGTGGCGTGAGGTACGTTAAGATCATCCCCCGATCAAACACGTTTAATATTCCGTTGTCGCCATGTTTGTATCTTTTTATACTTTAAAGTCACATTTCATCGCCTGGGATTTCCAGTTTTGAGATGCGTTCGGACTCACTTTGCAAAAAATTGACCTTTTTGCATTTCTTCCCTTATTTTGTATTTATTATGCGGTTCAAATACTTCATTTCGGTGACTTTTTATGCACTAATTTGTGCTGGATGAGCTTGTCTGCTGGTATCTTAATGAGAATGCTTTTTGATGCACAGAAAACATCTTCACTAGAATATTGTCAAATTGCTTACCAAGATCATGTACCACCTTTTTCAGTTCATGCACGCACGCCTCAAACATTTAGCTATGAGTGCATGAAGTTGGTTGCGTGGATTGTTTCTACATTAGACGTTAGATTGTTACACGTTGTGTGCCAGTTAAGTGCTGCTTTTACCAAGATTAGGGCTCCGGTTTGGTTGAGATCATTTTTATTTGAGCGGGATTCAAATTATTGGTCGTTATTTCAAAAGACACTTTATTACAACAACAAATACCTAGTTCACAAACTTAAAGGTGCAGCAGGTAATACTTCTAAAACTACCTTTCTGTCATATACCTGCTGAAACTGACCCTGTGTTCCAGTAGAACTACATGAAGCAGGTCATTCCTCTGGCTCCACCTACAGCCTGGAGGGAGATTTACAAAAATCCACCGCTCCCTGTTCAGATGCAACAATCAGGGCCGGGGGGAGGGGGGTGTCTAACTGCGTGTCAATCACTGCTCATGCACATGCATTCATTCTCCCTTGTGGGGGGAGGGGCTTAGGAGACCGTTTTGGGCTTTAGCAGAAAGGGGGGGAGGGACTGAGAAGTTGTTGATGTTCACATTTTTTGGCTAAGTCCTGGATCTTCACAATCCACCTACAGCACCTTTAAACGTGAAGTGTGGGCCAGGCATTCATGAAAGACTGAATGCTCCAAAACACAGAACAGAACCAGGACTACCTTGATCCGCAGCGTCTGTGCTGGAACTCCCGGCACGCAGCCCTGCGTGTGAGCGCTGAAGTACGACACCTCGTCCCTCATCACAGCCGGTCGGAGAACGTAACCGCAGCCCCCGTTCTGTGAGAAGCGGCCTCTGTGAAGGTCCAGCATGGCGCCGGGGGTCTGCTGGTTCAAACCCACCAGCTGCACCCCTCCTTTCCAGTATCCCTGCGGGTTTGGGTTACTGGAGTCCAGACGCACCGAACTGGGCCGTACCCTGGTCAGGGTGCGCTTGGTGAACATCACCAGGTCCTCTGGGCTCTCGGTGGCCAGCCGGCCGGCCTCTCCCTCGCCCAGCGAGCACAGCGTCCAATAGGGCGTCTCGGGAGGCATCGGCGTGCTGGGAGAGGAGGGGCTGCTGGGGGGCGAGTGCTGCTGAGCCTGCCTGTGGCTGGCTCTCTGCGCGTAGAAGCTCCGGCTGCCCGTGCGAGCGATCGCCACCAAGTCCGACAGCTCCTTGTGGAGGCGCAGCTTCCTGGGTTGTGAGGGTGGGGGCACCACCAAGACCACGCCCAGTTCTTCCTCGCCAGGGATGGTCATTCTCCGCCCCGCCAGAGGCCCACCTCCCCCTATCTCCTCATCTTCCTCCGATATCTCCCCGTCGGAGCCGTCCTGCTCCGGAGAGAGCTTCTTCCCCACTATCAGGATGCGTCCTTTCAGCTGCTCAGGGGAGGGTAAGCTTGTTGCACGCCCGCCAAGGCTGAAAGGGAGGGCCTCCGGCGTGTAAAGACGGGCGCCAAACACGTTCTTCAGGTGCTGCGCCATGGTGCGCTGCTGGCCCGGAGAGCAACGCTGACACAGGTACAGCAGGAGTGGGTACTGAGAGGTCAGGAAGGCGTACTTGTTGACCACCTCCAGAGCAGAGCGGATAGTGACAGGCGCATGCTGGTGGTGCTGCTGGTGGTGCTGGTGGTGGTGGTGGTGGTGGTGGTGTTGGCGGGGGATGTCCGGCCCGTAGTCGACCCCGAGGAGAGGCTCCCCCTCCGGGCCGTCAGTCACTCCCAGCTCCACGCACCGACAGCCCGACTGCAGAGCCTTGATCAAGCCTCCGAGGTCCGCTCGGCCGTGGACCTGATCCTCCAGCAGGTAGGAGCGGTACGACGTGCTGAGGAAGCAGAACCATTACATCATTAGGGCTGGGTACTGTTCAAACATTACCGGTACCGGTACCGGTACCAATACTGTGACTTTGCTACCGGTACCTAAACTATATTTTTTTCCCGATACCAATTTTATTAAACAAAAAGAAATTACAACCTTAGACATTACGGCACAAATCTTTATTTGTATATTTCAACTCGTACTTCTGAAGACGTTTTCCTGCGTGTCTCTTGGACGTGTTAACGTTAGACAGCCAATCACAGACATTATTAGATCTTGGCAGAAGCATGCTGCGTGCTGATTGGCTCACTGTCGCTGATGACATTTACTCCTTAGGGATTGAAATCGGGTATTGCACGAGAAGGCATTTTTCAATACTCAGTACCATTGAGGCATTTACTACATTAGACATAATTGCTCCAAACTAGGGCTGCTCAAATAATAAAAAAATCATAATCCAGATTATTTAACACGATTACTCGTTGACTTTTGAAAAGATGTTGTAATTACAGTTAAAGATGCAACAGGTAATCAAATAAAATCAAGAGTACAAACACCTTGACCTGTGAAATTCCCTTTCATACTTTTCTCCTTCAGAACACGAGACGAGACGTGATGTGCAAAATAATCGTTAGGAGCCTAAATCATAATCACGATAAAAAAATTGATTAATTGCACAGCCCTACTCCAGATAATGTCCTGCTCTAAATGAGGGTTTATAGTATTAATAACATTCAGTGACAGCTGAAAACATCTTGTGAAATGTTAGAGAAGAGGACGAAATATGTTCTGGCACCAAAAAGACCTGATAAATTATCACTGACTAATACCTGCGAATATTCTGCTATAGATAACACAAAATCACAATTACAGCTTCAACTAACAATTACTCTTCATTGTCGCTTAACTTGTTGATTATTTTCTTGATTAGTTGTTGGTCTATAAAATGTCAGAAAATTGTGAAAAATCGGTGTTTCCCAGAACTCAAAGATCTTGAGTTTCCTGTCCCAGAGGAGAGAAGACACTAGAACAGATTCACATCTAACACGCTGGAATCAGAGACTTAAGAGGACTTAAACCAAATTTTCTTTGCAGCTCTAATCAGAATATAATATACAAAATATAGGACTAAATAAAGGAAATTTTAACACTGTACACTTCATATGTTGCTTGACACATAATGCGTAGCAGTGTTGTAGTTTACAGTCTCAAAAAAGACATAAAATGACCTAATATACAGAATATAATTCTGGCACAATATGTCCCATTTAATGATGTGTTGATGTGCATATTTTTCTCAAATGTGTGTTTTGGTGGCATGCAGAGCGCAGTGAGTAAGCAGAACCATCTGCCACATGAGGAAGGAACCGTCGAGTGAATTCATTCAGAAATATTCAGCTGATGAAGAGATTTCGTTTTAACCTTTATTTATCCAGGTACGTTGATGTCTCGGTCTGATCTGCTAACAAGAATTTATGCCATTCTTGTTAATCGCGGCACACGCACCTGATGTAGTAGTGGGACAGAGGCATGTTCATGTCCTGACAGACCCCCAGGTGCTCCGGGTCCAGCAGCTGGCACTCCGGAGACTGCAGGTAGCGGGCGAACCCATCCAGACCCAGCAGCCCCCTCTCCCTGCCCTGGGCCGAGGGCTCGCAGCGCCTCAGGATCTCCCAGCAGCCCTCGGTGGTCGCCAGAGACAGACCCTGCTCCGTCTCCAGGAAGAGGCGCAGGTCCTGAGGGTCCAGACACTCGCGGTCCTTGGACAGTTGCACCAACAGGAAGTAGACGTCGGGCCGGGTGCAGAGCTCGCAGAAGGCCTCGTGGAACTCCTCGCGGGTCACGTGGGAGGTCAGCTTCTCCTTGCTGCGCTGGATCTCCTTAAAACGCAGACGCACCTGTGGGAAGAGAAAAGGAAGGTTGGAAGGTGGAAGAAGTATTCAGACCCTTTACTTCAGTAAAAGTACTGATACCACACTGTAAAAATACTCTGTTACAAGTAAAAGTCCTGCATTGAAAATGTAACTTAAGTAAAAGGATTTAAGTATCATCAGGAAAGTGTGCAGGTGCATTCTGGGCGTGCTGGTCTTACAGGGAGGTGTGTTCAGGTGCATTCTGGGCGTGCTGGTCTTACGGGGAGGTGTGTTCAGGTGCATGCTGGGCGTGCTGGTCTTACAGGGAGGTGTGTTCAGGTGCATTCTGGGCGTGCTGGTCTTACAGGGAGGTGTGTTCAGGTGCATTCTGGGCGTGCTGGTCTTACGGGGAGGTGTGTTCAGGTGCATGCTGGGCGTGCTGGTCTTACAGGGAGGTGTGTTCAGGTGCATTCTGGGCGTGCTGGTCTTACAGGGAGGTGTGTTCAGGTGCATTCTGGGCGTATTGCTATCTTGAGGCAGCAGCAAGTGATGGCACCATTGACCAACAAAAACCTGGTCTAAAGTCAATAACGCAGCATTTCATTGTTATTTTAACAGCACATTAGTAAAATGCTCCGAGGCTCGTGCACAGCACGTGCACACTGTGCTTGTTACACACACAGGGACGCACAGCAGCACACACACATGCAGAAGATTACTAATAAACATATTAGGGTGTAAATCCTCCATCATAACAGCAATGCTCCAAGGTCCAAACGCGCCTGGCTTTTAAAGGGAATGGGAGATGATCTCTGATTGGTTGATTGCATGTTACGCCCAAAACACACCTCTGATTAATGAAGACACTAAGAACAACCCTTTAGGACCAGGCGCCCGGCACACGGACACTTTTTACCGCCGTCAAACTAGCAGAAGTGGATTTGGACACGCCCTAAACACACCTGCACCAGGCGCTTCACGCCGTGCGCTTACATCGTTAAAATGTTGTTTGTAAAAGTTGACTGGTCTGATCATCTCAGCTGGACTGGGCCTGTATATCGTTGGGTAGTTTAATTTATAATAAGACATCATATTTTATTAACTACATGTGTTATGTGTAAAAAAACAAAATCTTAATGTGTAAAGTAACTAGTAACTAAAGCTGTAACAGATGAATGTAGCGGAGTAGAAGTAGAAAGTGGCATGAAAAGAAAAGACTCAAGTAAAGTACAAGTACCTCAACATTTGGTACTTAAGTACAGTACTGGAGTAAATGTACTTAGTTACATTCCACCCCTGACTGAGCGAGAGATGAAGTGCAGTAATTAGTTACCCTCGTTCAGTCACTGAGACTTGATTAAACTTGAGTTATCTTGTTTCAATAAGGATATTAAAGTGATCCATTACACAACACAACGTGTATATATATCTTCTCTGTCATCTCTCCTTCTTTCCTTTCCTCTATCGTTTCATCTTGTTCTGTGCTCAGCCCGTGCTTGTATAATCTTCCCTCTCCGATATCATTTCGGTAAAATGTGTGTGCATATTTCCCGTCTGACCCAATACAGACGTCTATGCTCTCTCTCTCTCTCTCTCTCTCTCTCTCTCTGTTTCCAGGGTAACAACTCACTGTATTCATGCAGCAGGTGAAACAGGAGGAGGGAGTAACAGACCTGTGTGTATCTGCACATCATTTACCCTGCGTTCCTCTGTTTATGTGTCTAAGTGACTGACAATCTGTGACGTTGGTCCAGTATTAAGAGAGATCTCTGCAGTCAGCGGAGAAACAAGCTGTAATGTTAATTAACAGTAATTGTGCAGCTTGTATTTACCTTCACTAAAGTTCTTGTTTTGCTGCTGACAGACTCAGATTAATATTCTGAGTGTCTGATAACATTATGGAAAGTATTTCTAAGGAGGTCGACCTTTCTGTTAAAGAGTAAGATCCTTTTATTAAACATAAAAACATTCACTAAAATTGCGTTCACTAAACCCACCAGACTCCATGTAAATAAACAGCGATTTAAACATCATAAAATAAACTTCATTCAAAGTCGACATAAACAAAATATAACTATGAAAAGCTGTTTTGTGTCGTCTTTCCACTTTTGCAACCATCACAACTCTAGTTCTGGTTGTAATAAACACATAGTTTACAGATTTACATGTGAGAATATGTTGGCTCTATACACGCTAAAAGTATTGATTATTTAAATGGAGTCTGGTGGGTTTAGAGCTAGTGACTTCAGAGCTGTTTCTGGTTAAACACAAAGGTCTCAAAGAGGTTTTAAAGGTCTATCTCTGTAGGGATCCTTTCATAATGTTGTCAGACACTCAGAATAATAATCTGAGTCTGTCAGCGGCAACAACAGAACTTCTAGTGGACCAAACTGACGATGCACATTTGCCCCTCAGGGTTACATGACAGCCCCGTCTGTGGCTGCCGGTTACAGCGTTCACGCTTAATACTGGACCAAGTTCAAAGATTGTTGTTTCTATACTTACACACAATAACACAGGAACACAGGGTCCCTTTAACCGACAAATCAGACAGGCATGAAACTGAGGAGGAAGACGAGCATGATGGGGATGATTTTGTGCGAGTGAAGCCAAAAGGTAAAATAATTATACAGGTGGTGTATGTAGCGTATAGTCTGGTTAAACCAGTCTGATCTGCTGGTGGTTTGATGTCTCCCAGCAGCTCAGACTGGAAACCTGCACGTTTATCTCTCCTGCTTCAGTTACTAATCTGCAGGAACCAATCACAGACTGGCTTATCCACCTGGCGCGCTATTGGCTGGTTTAACACGATGACGATAGAGAAGCGACCGAGCAGCTTCTTGTTTACATTCAACATGGCGGCCACCGAAGCGCAGCAACCCGTTGATGCCGCTGTCGCTGCTACGTCACCCGGATCGTTGCTCTGATTGGTTGAAGGACTATCCAATGGCGTGCAGAGTTATGTGAACTACGCCCGTTGGTCCCTCCTCTTGTGCAGAGAAAACACAGAGCAGACTCCCCAGACTGATGTTCAATCATTAAAGATGGAGCTGGTCTGGTGGTAGACAGACTATGAAGTGTATGCATGAAGGTGTATGATTTTAAATGCCCCCCCCTCACCTTGGCTTCCTTGATACCGGGGCAGAGTTTACAGATGGTGGCGACGGCCACGTCCTCTGACACGATGCCGTAGCCGTCTTCGTCCACCTGGGCGAACTCGGCTGCCAGCCACTCACTCCTCATCTTCTCTCCCAGGGTGCCATCTACCGCCACGCCCCCTCCTTCCCCCAGCCCCCCTCCTCCCCATCCTCCCCCAGCACCCCCGATGACTGACGGGTGGGCCAGCAGGTAGCGAAGGCCCGTCACCCAGATGTTGGCCACGTCTGCCGACAACGCAACCAAGTCCAGAGACTGCAGGGAGGGACAGACAGAGATTACTGCGTAATAGGAGCTGAAACATAAATAAACAGATTTGTAATGTTGTAATTTCTATAAGTACAGATGATGATTATTACTACCTGGTAGTCGTCTCCGTGTATGATGGAGAAGGCTGCTTCCTCGGCCAGGTGCTCGGAGAGAGGGCCGTTGTGCAGGAACGTCTCGGTGCTCTTCCCGGTGCGGACCTCTCTGATGCTGGAGACGTCCAGCCGAGCCCGGTCCGCGTCCTTCTTGGACGGCTCCCAGCGTAAGCAGCTGAGGTCGGGGTCCAGCATGAAGAAGCGACAGTAAACTCTGGAATTGGGACGAATCTTCTTCAGTTCACAGCCGCCCTGCATGAACGCCAAACAGTCCGCTGCACTGCTCACCTGGGACGGAAACGCAACTCTTACCAAAGTACAACAGCAGGTTTCAATTTGATTTGATTTAGAGTATCAAATCATAACAGGACACTTTACAGATAGAGGAGGTCTAGACCACACTCTATCATTTACAAAGACACAACAATTCCAGTAATTCCCTCAAGAGCATTCAGTGCGACAGTGGCGAGAACAAACTTCCTGGGACAGACCGAGGCTCTCGGTAGGTGGAGTCTGACGGAGCCGGTTGGGGGGGGTGATGAACAGTCACAGTAAAGATAATGGATCAGTGACTAGAAATAGTGGTTGTAGTAGTTCATGGTGTAGCAGGACGTTACTGGGTGTAGCAGGGCGTTACTGGGTGTAGCAGGATGTTACTGGGTGTAGCAGGGCGTTACTGGGTGTAGCAGGGCGTTACTGGGTGTAGCAGGATGTTACTGGGTGTAGCAGGGCGTTACTGGGTGTAGCAGGATGTTACTGGGTGTAGCAGGGCGTTACTGGGTGTAGCAGGATGTTACTGGGTGTAGCAGGGCGTTACTGGGTGTAGCAGGGCGTTACTGGGTGTAGCAGGATGTTACTGGGTGTAGCAGGGCGTTACTGGGTGTAGCAGGGCGTTACTGGGTGTAGCAGGATGTTACTGGGTGTAGCAGGATGTTACTGGGTGTAGCAGGGCGTTACTGGGTGTAGCAGGGCGTTACTGGGTGTAGCAGGATGTTACTGGGTGTAGCAGGATGTTACTGGGTGTAGCAGGGCGTTACTGGGTGTAGCAGGGCGTTACTGGGTGCAGCAGGGCGTTACTGGGTGTAGCAGGGCGTTACTGGGTGCAGCAGGGCGTTACTGGGTGTAGCAGGGCGTTACTGGGTGTAGCAGGGCGTTACTGGGTGTAGCAGGATGTTACTGGGTGTAGCAGGATGTTACTGGGTGTAGCAGGGCGTTACTGGGTGTAGCAGGGCGTTACTGGGTGTAGCAGGATGTTACTGGGTGTAGCAGGATGTTACTGGGTGCAGCAGGGCGTTACTGGGTGTAGCAGGATGTTACTGGGTGTAGCAGGGCGTTACTGGGTGTAGCAGGGCGTTACTGGGTGTAGCAGGATGTTACTGGGTGTAGCAGGATGTTACTGGGTGTAGCAGGGCGTTACTGGGTGTAGCAGGGCGTTACTGGGTGTAGCAGGATGTTACTGGGTGTAGCAGGATGTTACTGGGTGTAGCAGGGCGTTACTGGGTGTAGCAGGGCGTTACTGGGTGTAGCAGGATGTTACTGGGTGTAGCAGGATGTTACTGGGTGCAGCAGGGCGTTACTGGGTGTAGCAGGATGTTACTGGGTGTAGCAGGATGTTACTGGGTGTAGCAGGGCGTTACTGGGTGTAGCAGGGCGTTACTGGGTGTAGCAGGATGTTACTGGGTGTAGCAGGGCGTTACTGGGTGTAGCAGGGCGTTACTGGGTGTAGCAGGATGTTACTGGGTGTAGCAGGATGTTACTGGGTGTAGCAGGGCGTTACTGGGTGTAGCAGGGCGTTACTGGGTGTAGCAGGATGTTACTGGGTGTAGCAGGATGTTACTGGGTGCAGCAGGGCGTTACTGGGTGTAGCAGGATGTTACTGGGTGTAGCAGGATGTTACTGGGTGTAGCAGGGCGTTACTGGGTGTAGCAGGGCGTTACTGGGTGTAGCAGGATGTTACTGGGTGTAGCAGGATGTTACTGGGTGTAGCAGGGCGTTACTGGGTGTAGCAGGGCGTTACTGGGTGTAGCAGGACGTTACTGGGTGTAGCAGGATGTTACTGGGTGTAGCAGGATGTCACTGGGTGTAGCAGGATGTTACTGGGTGTAGCAGGATGTCACTGGGTGTAGCAGGGCGTTACTGGGTGTAGCAGGATGTTACTGGGTGTAGCAGGATGTTACTGGGTGCAGCAGGGCGTTACTGGGTGTAGCAGGATGTTACTGGGTGTAGCAGGATGTTACTGGGTGTAGCAGGGCGTTACTGGGTGTAGCAGGATGTTACTGGGTGTAGCAGGGCGTTACTGGGTGTAGCAGGATGTTACTGGGTGTAGCAGGATGTTACTGGGTGTAGCAGGGCGTTACTGGGTGTAGCAGGATGTTACTGGGTGTAGCAGGGCGTTACTGGGTGTAGCAGGATGTTACTGGGTGTAGCAGGATGTTACTGGGTGTAGCAGGGCGTTACTGGGTGCAGCAGGATGTTACTGGGTGTAGCAGGATGTTACTGGGTGTAGCAGGGCGTAGCAGGATGTAGTATTATTATGATTATGTCATTCTATGATAATAATTTACCTTTTTCTCAGAGGGCATGCTGCTGAAGGACACAGTCTTCTTCCTGCCGCCGCCCACCTTCTGCACTGAGGGATCCTGGGAAAAGACAAGAGGGCCAAGAGGTCAAAACGAGACGAACAATCAGCCTCAAGGATCAGTCTAGAAAGGGTCAGTGAGTTAGTCACTAAAAGAACGCCATAAAACAAATCAACTCAGAATAAAACAATGCATTAAAAACGTTTTATTTCTTTTTATGTAACCTTTATTTAACCAGGTAGGCCGTGAGAACAGGGTTGTTTTTTATATATATTCAATAAAGTACAAGAAAACAGAACACAAACGGTGCAGATTAAGTGAGCATTACAAAGTACGTCGATGGATATGCAGAAGTGAAGAAAATAATGTATTTGAGAATTTTCTACACTGTAAAACAAGATCAAAACTAATTATTTTAAAGAAAATCTGTTTCATACGCAACTTAATTAGAGTTTTGAAGAAGTCAAAAGAAGAAGAAGTGTCTGACGTGTAACTCTACAGATAGTATGACTCTAATAATATTCGTGGAGCCTGATGTTAATGTGCAGCTGTGCAGAGAAACTGTCTTTAAACTGAAAATAAACGTGAATTTGAATGTTGACTCTATGAATGAAGCTTCGATCGTTGGATACAGCCGTAGTTACACTCAGGGTCCTTAAAGCGTCTCTATGCAGTGTAGTCCAGGTCTTGTGTGTTTCCTGTCTTGTTGCTGGCAGGTTTCTCTATAGAGCCCCCCCCCCCCCTACAGCTCCTATGTTTCCTCGTGTCTGACTCCTCTCTCGGTCAGTCTGCCGTTTCCTCTTCCTCTCTTCCTCTCTTCCTCCCACAATGCTTTCCTAGCTTCCTGCTTCTTCTTTGCCGGCTCAGCCGTGACGATAGTGTGAAAAACTCCATCTCTACCTCGTTAGCCGGTTCCTGAACGGCGTATGTGTGCGGCGCCGTGAAGCGATTCGTTAACACGGCGAGACCTGATATCACGCCGTACTTCCTGACTCTGAGGCCGCCGGCTCACCGGCCAAAAGTTGTGAGGGTGGTTTTTCATCTCCCAGGTGCTAGGGGGGAGACGACCACCATTCAACCAGAAACAGTCATATAACCATCACAATGACTCCCAAGATGTTCAGTTAAGGTACATTAAGATAAAAATACTGCATAGTTCCTCTTTAAATGTACAAAAGAAGAACTTCAGTGGAAACTATGCCGATGTTTTAATATTGCATCCTTAACATTCTTGGCTTGGATTTGTATATTTTTGGGGCTGTTATTTCCTCATCGTCTTCCTGATCATCACGTCCTTATTAAGCCTGGCGAGCTGGCTCGCAGGAAACGTTTTTTATAAGCGGCGATGAAAAGCGGCGAGCATGCAGAGGTGTGAGAAGAGAAGAGGGACTTTTCATATATTTAGTTCCTCAAAACTGCACGGTGTGAAACTAGAAACCAATCACCGTTAACGTGTTATTCACACACTGAAAGAGGAAACTGCTGTCAGCCTGTCTGGTTCCTCTGGTTCTGGACCCTGAGCTCTGGTTCTGGTTCTGGACCCTGAGCTCTGGTTCTGGTTCTGGACCCTGAGCTCTGGTTCTGGTTCTGGAGCTCAGCAGCCAATCTGCAACTATTTTTACAGTTTTTCTCAACCGATTTGGCACATTTACTGAAACCACCTTACAGTTGTCAAAACCTTTATTCAGTCCCTCCAGAAAAACGTGATCATGAGATCTCATAACTCAACGCATAATCAGCCAAAGTCTGCATATTAATGCGGGGGCCGCATTTTTTCAAATACGCCGCACTTTTGCCGCATAAATTGCCGATTTCCACGCAAAATATGCGGAGCTTGCATGATTTCATAATCCCCGCCCTTTTAGTTGCAAAAAAGTCACATATATCTCAGCAGAAAGATGAAAAATGTTGTTTACTTCACACGAGAGCAGCCATTTTCCCAATTTTATGCAATTTCATCGCATAAAACTGCATAAATATCCCGCATATTCCATTGCATTTATTAAGAAAACGTGCCGCATAATCAAGGATTTTTGCCCGCAACAATCACAAAAAAACTCTTGTTTTTCTGGAAGGACTGATAAGTACAATCGTCACACCGCTCGACGTGACCTGCAAAAGGTGAATACTCCATCAAAATAACTGATGTCATGAAGTGGCGTATGTGTGACACGCCACTTCGTACGCCATTATACTCGCATACTCGCTTTGTAGCGTGTTTATCAACGGCGTTTGGCCTCCATTGACTTACGTTACCTTGTGATTGCGTGTGAGTTGACGCCGTAGCAAGTAGTATGAAAGGGGGAAATACCTCGTAGGGAGGTTGGTCGGGGGGGTGGACGGGTCAAACACAGGACTTTCACCCAGCAGACCGGGGATCAGGTCACGTTTCCTTCGTGCTCAAAATGCGTACAGATAACACGCCACTTGCCCCCCCCACTCCCCCCCCAGACCCACCTTATATGCACTACTTCTTTTATTCCATGTTGTTTTATGTTTTCTACGTACATGTTGGCCAACATGACATCATGACTTTGACAATGAGAGTAATGATATTGCACAGAAATGGAATTGTACAGTATTATCAATATTATCAATAGTATTAAATATTAAATACTGCACAGTAGGTGGATAGAAGCGAGTCCGGCGGTTGGGGGGTTGGGGGGTTGTGGGGGGTTAGACTCGGAAGTCAGTGCATGTGTGAGTTCAGGTGGTTATTATGTCTGGTCTGGAGTCTGTTGGTCCTTGTTCTGATGCACCTGTAGCATCTCCCTGATCTAAACAACATGTTCCTTTATCATTGCTTAGACCAAGAACAGTCAAAATGCAAAGACATCTTGTCAAATGACAGCGTACTCCGACAGGGTGACAGGTACCCACTGTAGTACTAGACTAGTACTGATGTCAGCCACGGCCCACGCTGTAAGGAAGCTTGTACATAAAAACAAGATACATGATCAGGAACTGTGTACCAGATACATGCAAGAAGAAAGAAAACATGCTGCAGATGTATCGACCTCAGCGGTCATCCACTCTCTCCTCTGTGTCTGGCCACGACATTTCATCCCCATCAGACCCGATGTCCTCCCTCGCAACGCCACGAGTAACAACGCATCACGCAGTCTGCTGTGACATCGCCAACTGTCACCTGGTGTGTGTGTTTGGTTGCTCGACATTGTCAGACTGATCTCAGGAAGTGGCGTATGTAGGAAACGGCAGACTGACCGAGAGAGGAGTCAGACACGAGGACACATAGGAGCTGTAGGGGGGGGGGGGGGGGCTCTATAGAGAAACCTGCCAGCAACAAGACAGGAAACACACAAGACCTGGACTACACTGCATAGAGATGCTTTCAATACATATTCAAAGAAGAGAGGTCATTATTCTTGCGTTTGGGACTTCTTGATGTCGGGGGAAACTGTGATCTGACATTTTAAAGAACAAACATTGCTGATTGCTGCGTTATAACCAGGGGGGGGGGGGGGTGGTCGTGCTTTGGCATCCTATGGACCCAAACTATGGAATAGCTTACCGCCTCATATCAGGTCTGCACAAACTCAGAATCATCTCTGAAAACGCACTTCTTTTCATTAGCTTGTAAGCATCTTGATCTGTGTCCTTCCTGTTTCCTGTGTTGTGTTGATATCGCGTTTGTCTCGTTCAGCTCTTTGGTCAACGCGGTTGTTTTTAAATGTGCTATAAAAATAAAATTGTATTTTATTTATTCTGATTTTCACAAACGGACACAGAGCTACAAATCTTAGTTTACTCATTCCCACCCTCACACACACACACACACGCACACTCACACACACACACACACACACACACACACACACACACACACACACACACACCGTCTCACACACACACACACACACACACACACACACACACACAGTCTCACACACACACACACACACACACACACAGTCTCACACACACACACACACACACACACACACACACACACACACACACACCCCTATTGTGTAACCCTGCTTCCTGCCTGGTTATCTCCAGCTAGTGACAGATTGATTGGCAGCTCGTTCTCTGCTTGCTGAGCAAACGTCGACGTTAAGTTAACTTTCATTAGCGCTGCAGCACGAGTTCTACTGATAACAGCTCTTGGCTGATCTGTAACGAGCTGCGATGCTCTCGGCTGAAACGGCAGCAGTAAGTCAACGTGCCGCTGAGTGCAGAGCGCCGGCCACGCCTCCTGCGTGTGACATTTCCCCCGTTACCTCCATCAGTGAGTGTTTATACCATACAGATATACTGCACTGATACAGTGTATATATACAGTGGATATATACAGTGGATATACTGCTTCCACTCAGTCAGGGAAATGGCTTCAGGGTTAAAAAGCCTTGAACGCTCGACCACAAGATGGTTTTGCTGCACCTGTATAATATATATATATATATATATATATATATATATATATATATATATATATATATATATATATATATATATATATATATATATATATATATTTGAAGCTATATCCATTTGAAAAAGCTGCAGTTCTTGAATGTTTGAGCGCGTGTGAAACCAAATATTACGTGTCTGTGTTTGTGTGATTGGATCTGTTGAGTGTGTGAATAGTAAACAGACATACAGCAGTAACCTGACATCATCATTATCATCATCATCATCATCATCATCATCAATAATGCACATGAAGGCGTCGAGGGCAACCTGAGCTCGGGCTGGAAACCTGCAGGATTACAGACCGACGCTGCTTCACCACCAGCAGTCTGTGGTTACAAACTGAACGTTTAATCATTGTTAATATTGTTTGTATGTGATAAGCACATGTACCCTGTGTACATGTACACAGTGATTCATAGTTTTACAAGCTGTTCTGCGTCCAACGTGAGCAGGGCCGGCCCGTGGCAGAGGCCGTACAGGCAACTGTTAGGGGCTCCGGCAGGCCAAATAAGGACCGAAAAGTTAAAGATAATGAGAAAGAAACGCCACAAACGTCAGAAAAAAAGCGTCATACGTCGAAGAAAAGGGACGAAAAAGTTGGAAAAAGCAACAAGAACGTCGAAAGAGAAAAAAAACACCAAAAGCGTCAAAAAAAAGGTACACAAATGTTAAAAAAATAAAATAAACACATCAGAATAAGCGACAAAAACATTGAAATAAACAACAAAAATGTCAGAAAAAAAAACATTTTCAAAAAGAAAATAAACGATAAACAAAAACAGCAACTACAGCTGAAGACTTGCCTATAGGGCACCACACACACACATATACACACACACACATATATACATATATATATATATATATATATATATATATATATATATTAGGTTATATTTGGGCCGGCTCTGCATGTGAAAACCTGCTGTTGCTCACAGCTGATCTACTGTCCACAGAATAGAAATAAACAAGGACCACTATGTACACACACGCACGCACACAGACACACACACACACATGCACACATGCACACACACGCGCGCGCACGCGCACACACACACACACACACACACACACACACACACACACACACACACACTGCTCACTGGTTCACAGAAATCCAATTAAATGATAAAAAGCATTGAAACTGTGTGTGACTTTATGACGAGAATATTAAGCGTCCTTTCATAAAAGCCCAGGAGCCAATAACACGAGCAGCTGCCGCTCGCACTCGGGACACGAGGGCCAATTTTTCTACAGTTTTTTACAATCACTTTGGCACTAATTTCAGAACCTTGACGTCATTTTTCAAAACTCTAGACACAAAACTCACAACCAATGATCAAAATACACATTTTTCAAAACTCAAACACTTTTTTCAATTGCTTGGATACAATCCACATAAACCAAAGATCAGCTGTTCAATATGACACAACTTAACATCAAAGTACTACTACTTCAAAAAGCAATTCACACATTACATTTCAGATGATTGTTTATTCATTTCATTCCAATGATCTAACTATCAATCAATACAACTACTCAAAATGATAAGTAACTGTTGCAGTACTCTTAATACATAGTTGTATGGAAACAGACAAACAATATTCCATGTTTAGATCATGAAAGTTTAAAGATAACGAGATTCATTGTCATCAATTAGTGTGGAGCATGAACCAATCAGACGACAGTATCTATGGATGTAATATTTCATCATCATTCTTTACTGTAATGTACTACTGTTGATCAGACACTGTTACTATGGTCCCATGTACTACCTTTACTGTAATGTATTACTGTTTATCAGACACTGTTACTATGGTCCCATGTACTACCTTTACTGTAATGTACTACTGTTGATCAGACACTGTTTCTATGGTCCCATGTACTACCTTTACTGTAATGTACTACTGTTTATCAGACACTGTTTATATAGTACCATGTACTACCTTTACTGTAATGTACTACTGTTTATCAGACACTGTTACTATGGTCCCATGTACTACCTTTACTGTGATGTACTACTGTTTATCAGACACTGTTACTATGGTCCCATGTACTACCTTTACTGTAATGTACTACTGTTTATCAGACACTTTTACTATGGTCCCATGTACTACCTTTACTGTAATGTACTACTGTTGATCAGACACTGTTACTATGGTCCCATGTACTACCTTTACTGTAATGTACTACTGTTGATCAGACACTGTTACTATGGTCCCATGTACTACCTTTACTGTAATGTACTACTGTTGATCAGACACTGTTACTATGGTCCCATGTACTACTTTTACTGTGATGTACTACTGTTTATCAGACACTGTTACTATGGTCCCATGTACTACCTTTACTGTGATGTACTACTGTTGATCAGACACTGTTACTATGGTCCCATGTACTACTTTTACTGTGATGTACTAGTGTTTATCAGACACTGTTACTATGGTCCCATGTACTACCTTTACTGTAATGTACTACTGTTTATCAGACACTGTTTCTATGGTCCCATGTACTACCTTTACTGTAATGTACTACTGTTTATCAGACAGTTTATATAGTACCATGTACTACCTTTACTGTAATGTACTACTGTTTATCAGACACTGTTTCTATGGTCCCATGTACTACCTTTGAAACTATGTACAGTATTGACAGTACTGCACTGTATGCATGCAGGTCCTTGGAATTGCTTGTCCAATTCTTCGAACTCGTTACTGATGATTGAGATATATACTTTATATATATACTGTATATATACATATACATACTCGTACTACATTGTTCGCCATGCCTGAAGGTTTTTTCCAAGATGTTTGTCTAATTGTGATGTAGATGAGAACCTGCGGCCAAATCTACAAGACAGAGTTGATGAATATGTAGAAGTACAGTAATCACTTC
>CM042434.1:672693-680193 GCA_023631565.1 Gymnocephalus cernua | reverse complement strand
CCTCGTTTTCTCCTCCGCCATCCCTTCATCTGAGCATTAGTGCTGGGGGGGGGGGAGGGGGGGGGGGGGTACTTAGGCAGCCAAAAGCCGCCCTTATCCTTATCAATGACACACTTCCAAGTCAAGAGGACTTTTGTTATGTAAAGCCTTCTCTGGTGGACCTCTGACTCGGCAGATATACACACACGTCACACGTGCAGATAAACACGCGCTCGATGGTGTTTTAAGCCCCCAACGTCGCCTTCCAGGCAGCTAACCCTAACCTTAACCATTGCCGCGCTGCCTGGAAGGCGATGTTGGGGGCTTAAAACACCTAAACACACAAAACAGACGAGCGTGCACACACTCGAGGAGAGAGCGTGCACGCTCGGGGAGTGCACACGCTCGGGGAGAGAGCGTGCACGCTCGGGGAGTGCACACGCTCGGGGAGAGAGCGAGAGGAGGGAGGAAAGATTAAGCTGGAAATGAGATCAAGAGGAGGGAGAGAAAGTGAGGGAAGCGACAGAAGGGAAAAGAAGGAGGAAGGAGAGAAAGAGGACAAAGGGACAGAGATTAAGAAAGGAGAAGGAAGAGATGAGATGGAGGAGAAAGAAAAGACAGCTGTTGAAGGGGGGGGGGGATTACAGCCGAGCCTTGTAGGGAAGAAATAAATGAATGGAGGGAGGAAAAGAGGGAAAAATGAGAAGAAGCACGAGCAGAAGAGGAGGAAGAGGTCAGGTAGATATCTAAAAAAAACACAGACACCTAATCAGCTTCCACAAATAAAAATCAAAAAATAATACCAGACTGACATCTGAGAGCTCTATTCCTGCCCCTCTGACTGTGGGAGGGAGGGAGGGAGGGAGAGGGAGGGAGGGAGAGGGAGGGAGAGAGGAGACAGTTGGATGGCAGCCCTGTATGCTGCTGAAAAGGAGATGTTTAGCAAATGGTTGATGAATCTTTCAGAGCAGGAGGAGAAGAATGAAGAAGAGGAGGAGGAAGCTCGTTTTGAATAATTGACTATAAAGGCAATTAAATGGAGATACAGTGTGTGTGTGTGTGTGTCTGTCCGTCTGTCTGTGTGTGTGTGTCTCTCTGTGTGTGTGTGTGTGTCTCTCTGTGTGTGTGTGTGTGTGTGTCTCTGTGTGTGTGTGTGTGTGTGTGTGTGTGTGTGTGTGTGTGTGTGTGTGTGTGTGTGTGTGTGTGTGTGTGTGTGTGTCCGTCTGTCTGTGTGTGTGTGTCTCTGTGTGTGTGTGTGTGTGTGTGTGTGTGTGTGTGTGTGTGTGTGTGTGTGTGTGTGTGTGTGTGTGTGTGTGTGTGTCTCTCTGTGTGTGTGTGTCTCTGTGTGTGTGTGTGTGTGTGTGTGTGTGTGTGTGTGTGTGTCTGTGTGTGTGTGTGTGTGTGTCTCTGTGTGTGTGTGTGTGTGTGTGTGTGTGTGTGTGTGTGTGTGTGTGTGTGTGTGTGTGTGTGTGTGTGTGTGTGTGTGTGTGTGTGGGTGTGTGTGTGTGTGTGTCAAACGGCAGGTCTGTCAGACGAGAACCAGCACCGGCCGAGACAGCAGTTATGCAATGCAGCAACCCTCCATGTGAGTCACACACACACACACACACACACACAAAGACACACACACACACACACACACACACACACACACACACACACACATACACACACTCTCTCTATATTCACACCGTTGCTATTACGGTTCTATTTTCAGTATAATGATTTTAGATGCTGCCTAGCAACCGCAGGTGAAGGACGCTGAGTGGGATAATGAAAATGTTTTTTCCTGAACAAAAACCAGAGAGGAGGAAACAACAGTGTGTGTGTGTGTGTGTGTGTGTGTGTGTGTGTGTGTGTGTGTGTGTGTGTGTGTGTGTGTGTGTGTGTGTGTGTGTGTGTGTGTGTGTGTGTTGCGTAACCCCGTGTCACACCCATTTCCTGTGTGATTGCCTGAGAGGATTTCCGCAAACAAACATGTGTATTTGAACTCCACCAGTTTGTGCTTTGACACCGCGGCCCTGTTCCGACGCCACGTTGGCGTGGGTTCCCACCGTCAGCTGGAGCTGCACGCAGCTGTGAGCGCACTGCATGTAAAAATAAACAGACACGATCTGAAAACATATTCCCCGAGCTCTCAGACTCTCGGTGGTAAAACCGTGCCCCATTTATGTCTGAAGACAGCGTATAGTTTGAAGTATGTGTGTGACTTTATATTGCAGTTCAGCTGCGTGTGTTCTTCCTTTAAATGCAATTTTTATACAGTACAAGTACACGGCAAACTCACCGACTCGTAGCAGAGTCCAAGTCTCTGGGCTAGAGTCCAAGTCAAGTCTCAAGTCTCTGAGCTAGAGTCCAAGTCAAGTCTCAAGTCTCTGAGCTAGAGTCCAAGTCAAGTCTCAAGTCTCTGAGCTAGAGTCCAAGTCAAGTCTCAAGTCTCTGGGCTAGAGTCCAAGTCAAGTCTCTGGGCTAGAGTCCAAGTCAAGTCTCAAGTCTCTGGGCTAGAGTCCAAGTCAAGTCTCAAGTCTCTGGGCTAGAGTCCAAGTCAAGTCTCAAGTCTCTGAGTTAGAGTCCAAGTCAAGTCTCTGGGCTAGAGTCCAAGTCAAGTCTCAAGTCTCTGGGCTAGAGTCCAAGTCAAGTCTCAAGTCTCTAAGTTAGAGTCCAAGTCAAGTCTCTGGGCTAGAGTCCAAGTCAAGTCTCAAGTCTCTGGGCTAGAGTCCAAGTCAAGTCTCAAGTCTCTGGGCTAGAGTCCAAGTCAAGTCTCAAGTCTCTGAGTTAGAGTCCAAGTCAAGTCTCTGGGCTAGAGTCCAAGTCAAGTCTCAAGTCTCTGGGCTAGAGTCCAAGTCAAGTCTCAAGTCTCTAAGTTAGAGTCCAAGTCAAGTCTCTGGGCTAGAGTCCAAGTCAAGTCTCAAGTCTCTGGGCTAGAGTCCAAGTCAAGTCTCAAGTCTCTGGGCTAGAGTCCAAGTCAAGTCTCAAGTCTCTGGGCTAGAGTCCAAGTCAAGTCTCAAGTCTCTGAGCTAGAGTCCAAGTCAAGTCACAAGTCTCTGAGCTAGAGTCCAAGTCAAGTCTCAAGTCTCTGGGCTAGAGTCCAAGTCAAGTCTCAAGTCTCTGGGCTAGAGTCCAAGTCAAGTCTCAAGTCTCTGGGCTAGAGTCCAAGTCAAGTCTCAAGTCTCTGGGCTAGAGTCCAAGTCAAGTCTCAAGTCTCTGGGCTAGAGTCCAAGTCAAGTCTCAAGTCTCTGAGCTAGAGTCCAAGTCAAGTCTCAAGTCTCTGGGCTAGAGTCCAAGTCAAGTCTCTGAGCTAGAGTCCAAGTCGAGTCTCAAGTCCTTCGAGGACGAGTCTCAAGTCGAGTCTCAAGTCCTTCGAGGACGAGTCTCAAGTCGATCTCAAGTCGAGACTCAAGTCACTGTGTGTGCGACTTAAGTCGCACTTGAGTCCGAGTCTCAAACTCGAGTCCCCATCTCTGGTTTGCACATCGACCCACATGGTCGTTTTCTGAAGAGGGCTGCTGTTGGTCGTGTGCTCTATAAATGGCTGAAGTGTGTCAGCGGTTATATAAGCAGGGAGATATCTGTTAACTGTGCATTCACACAGCTTCATGAGGTCATATCTGCCAGCTGCTGTCAACAGAAACTCAAGCCTTTATTGTGAATCTGAAAAATCACACTCCTACAATCATTCGCACTCCTACACTTTAACACTCGACCAGGAATAATATATAATTACTTCCCAAAGAAAATCCTGTTTCTAAAACAAAACTGTGACGCGCGTTGTTACAAAACTACATGTACATACTCACCCACTGATTACAGTACAAAACGCCCTGAATGTAGGCGTTAAATATTCCACAGAAAAGGGAGCGTGTCTGTTGATGGCGTGTAAGAGCTCTCTGACGTGTCTGTTGATGGCGTGTAAGAGCTCTCTGACGTGTCTGTTGATGGCGTGTAAGAGCTCTCTGACATGTCTGTTGATGGCGTGTAAGAGCTCTCTGACGTGTCTGTTGATGGCGTGTAAGAGCTCTCTGACGTGTCTGTTGATGGCGTGTAAGAGCTCTCTGACGTGTCTGTTGATGGCGTGTAAGAGCTCTCTGACGTGTCTGTTGATGGCGTGTAAGAGCTCTCTGACGTGTCTGTTGATGGCGTGTAAGAGCTCTCTGACGTGTCTGTTGATGGCGTGTAAGAGCTCACTGACGTGTCTGTTGATGGCGTGTAAGAGCTCTCTGACGTGTCTGTTGATGGCGTGTAAGAGCTCTCTGACCTGTCTGTTGATGGCGTGTAAGAGCTCTCTGACGTGTCTGTTGATGGCGTGTAAGAGCTCTCTGACGTGTCTGTTGATGGCGTGTAAGAGCTCACTGACGTGTCTGTTGATGGCGTGTAAGAGCTCTCTAACGTGTCTGTTGATGGCGTGTAAAAGCTCTCTGACGTGTCTGTTGATGGCGTGTAAGAGCTCTCTGACCTGTCTGTTGATGGCGTGTAAGAGCTCACTGACGTGTGTCTGTTGATGGCGTGTAAGAGCTCTCTGACCTGTCTGTTGATGGCGTGTAAGAGCTCTCTAACGTGTCTGTTGATGGCGTGTAAGAGCTCACTGACGTGTGTCTGTTGATGGCGTGTATGAGCTCTCTGACGTGTCTGTTGATGGCGTGTAAGAGCTCTCTGACGTGTCTGTTGATGGCGTGTAAGAGCTCTCTAACGTGTCTGTTGATGGCGTGTAAGAGCTCTCTGACGTGTGTCTGTTGATGGCGTGTAAGAGCTCTCTGACCTGTCTGTTGATGGCGTGTAAGAGCTCTCTGACGTGTGTCTGTTGATGGCGTGTAAGAGCTCTCTGACCTGTCTGTTGATGGCGTGTAAGAGCTCTCTGACCTGTCTGTTGATGGCGTGTAAGAGCTCTCTGACGTGTGTCTGTTGATGGCGTGTAAGAGCTCTCTGACGTGTGTCTGTTGATGGCGTGTAAGAGCTCACTGACGTGTGTCTGTTGATGGCGTGTAAGAGCTCTCTGACGTGTCTGTTGATGGCGTGTAAGAGCTCACTGACCTGTCTGTTGATGGCGTGTAAGAGCTCTCTGACGTGTGTCTGTTGATGGCGTGTAAGAGCTCACTGACGTGTGTCTGTTGATGGCGTGTAAGAGCTCTCTGACCTGTCTGTTGATGGCGTGTAAGAGCTCTCTGACCTGTCTGTTGATGGCGTGTAAGAGCTCTCTGACCTGTCTGTTGATGGCGTGTAAGAGCTCTCTGACGTGTGTCTGTTGATGGCGTGTAAGAGCTCACTGACGTGTGTCTGTTGATGGCGTGTAAGAGCTCTCTGACGTGTCTGTTGATGGCGTGTAAGAGCTCTCTGACCTGTCTGTTGATGGCGTGTAAGAGCTCTCTGACGTGTGTCTGTTGATGGCGTGTAAGAGCTCTCTAACGCGTGTCTGTTGATGGCGTGTAAGAGCTCTCTGACCTGTCTGTTGATGGCGTGTAAGAGCTCTCTAACGCGTGTCTGTTGATGGCGTGTAAGAGCTCTCTGACCTGTCTGTTGATGGCGTGTAAGAGCTCTCTAACGCGTGTCTGTTGATGGCGTGTAAGAGCTCTCTGACTCCGTGTTTGCAGCAGTTTATTTGAACTCAGAAACTTGCTTTTTTAATTCACTTCACATTGCGAAGGTGAGATGAATGCCAGGTGGCACCGATTAACCACACAGGAATGAAAAAGAGAGATTGTTATAACTGAACCTACCAACACAAGGACACGACCCTTCAGTACAACAGTAAAATACTTTATGGGTACAAAAACTCCAATGTTGATATCTAATAGGCAACATTTCCTTGTGCTTGGAAAGCCAAACAGAACACAATGAACCGAAGACAAAATACAGCCGTGCCGAGATCCGTTCATCAGCATGGCTGGCATGAGGAATGAGCCCTAAACCTCAGCACACATCAACACCTCAACAAGCACCGCGGGCCAGTCAGACTACGCTGAAGCTACGGGCTAATGAGGGGAAAAGGTCCTCGAAGGTACCCAGAGAAATGCTTCTTTATACGGAACAGTCCTGCAAAGTCCTGTTTACTTCGGTTAAACTTTAAAAGGTAGTGCAGGACTCTGCACCTCAAAACCACCACAGCATCTGACAAGTGAAGAGATAGATAGATAGATGGATGTATAGATAGATAGATGGATGATGGATGGATGGATGGATGATGGATGGATGGATGGATGGGAAAGAGGACAGAGCGGAGGAAGCAGGGGAGGAGGTGGTGATGGACAAACTGACGGCGGAGAATAGATGGGCGAGCCATGAGAGCGGGAGGGGGGGGGGGGGGGGGGCGATACAGCGAGCCAAAGACTGATTATGATAAATGTCATTCTATTATTGCCTGAATAGAATTTAGGACAGCGGCGGCAGAGGGGCGAGACGGAGAAAGACAGAGAGAAGTTAGAGAGGCTGAGGCGAGAGGAGGTTAGTAGAGCAGGAAGTTCACATGTGTATCATGAGATGCTGAAACACTCGAGACGGTGGCCAATAAGATGCTGCCGCCGCCGCCAGATGCAGACACGCTGGACAGCATGATGCCAAACAAACTACATTCATTACTGCTCGACTGTAGACAAAGGATTGTAATGTCACCAAATCATAACCACATACATACTTTTGACGTGATACTACTGAAAACAAAGGAGACCGTGGTAGTGGACGGACGGGGCAGTGGTGGCCTAGAGGTTAGACACGCAAGCATGTGACCGGGAGGTCGCCGGTTCAATCTCCAGACTGACAGGATAAAATCTGGGTGGGGAAAGTGAAAGAGCAGCTCTTGTCCCTCCCCACATGTTTTCAGTGGGCAGAGATGCAAATGATTGAAAAGAGGAAGTAGCACACATGTTGACACCAGGATCTAAGGGGGTGTGTGTGTGTGTGTGTGTGCAAACTGGGCAACATAATAATAAGGGGGGGACACAGGGGTTGTAGATGCTGAAGGTGGATGCCGGGACTCGCCAGCTACCACTGTTTGTTTGGTCTCCCTGGAGAAAAAACCCCGAAGTTACATAATATAATCTCCTTATGTAACAAACTGAAGTCACTACACACACACACACACACACACACACACAGCCGTATATATACACACACACACACACACACAGTCGTATATATACACACACACACACACACACAGTCGTATATATACACACACACACACACACACACACACACAGTCGTATATATACACACACACACACACACAGTTCCTAAGGCAAACACATGAGGACACAGGGTCAGACCCATGTAAAGCAGATGTAAACACACACACACACACACACACACACACACACACACACACACACACACACACCCCCCATCAGCCTGCCGGATGTGTTTGTGTGCTTTAGAGAGCAACATGGGAACCCTGTAAACAGACTAAAGGTAAATCTCAGAGCAGTTGTAGAAGATTTTTATAATTCAAGATATATATTCAAGTTATATACATAATGAAGGAGACAATTTCTGTATTGATTGAAGACGATTCATCCAGAGGTCATAATTCAA
>CM042434.1:665193-667693 GCA_023631565.1 Gymnocephalus cernua | reverse complement strand
CACATGACCCATTCATGTCCCCAGCCCTTGTCACATGACCCATTCATGTCCCCAGCCCTTGTCACATGACCCATTCATGTCCCCAGCCCTTGTCACATGACCAATTCATGTCCCCAGCCGTTGTCACATGACCAATTCATGTTTCCATGATGACTATCCAAAATTCTGATACCATGGCACCAACCAATCTTTGTGGTCTTATACAGCAGCAGTCAGTGTGGTAAATACAGTAATAAATACGTGGAATGCATACGGATTACAGTGCTTTACTTTCGTAGCTATACGTACGAACGGTTCAAGGAGCTCCAGAGCCTGGATGGGGGACACGTGACAAAAACACAAATCCTCACTGGTCTTGTCTACTGGAAACATGACCCTGAAAGCGCCTGTGAGTAGGAGATCAACAGGCGTGAAGGTTGGCGGCCAGAGTTGAGCTCAGGGAGAAAAGAAGAAATGGGGAATGAAATTGACAGCAATATCCATTCTTGCAGTTTATTGAGAGTTGGACTTCCTGTTTGGCCGAAGTAAACCGCCGTCAGTGGAGAGAATACGAGGCGGACACGCTCTGCTGCACAGCTAATAGTCTGCCGCCACAGTGCTGTGGGTCACGCCGCTCCTTTTCAATTACATCTGGTGAGAACACACACACACACACTCACACACACACACACACACACACACACACACACACACACACACAAACCCCCCCACACACACACACACTCACACTCACTCACTCACTCTCTCTATCTGCCTGATGCCTCTCTCCGTGTGCAGTAAGAGTATTTGCAGAGTATTTGCATTCAGCCCAGCTTCATGCTTCGCTGACATGCTCCAGACTAAAGTATCTCTCTAATACACACACACACACACACACACACACACACACACACACACACACACACACACACACACAGGACCAGACGTCTCTCAATGGAAAGGTAATTACTCTAAAGAAATTACCCCAGAAAAAAGTCACATGCACACAAATATTCATTAATAAACACAATACAGCAACCCACACATTCACACACTTGTGCACAGACACACACACACACACACACACACAGACAGACACACACAGCCGTTTGTTTCTCTATCTCTGTGGGGACCCATCATTAACATAATGCATTCCCTAGCCCCTTACCCTAACCCTAACCATAACCTAATTCTAACCCTAAAACCAAGTCTTAACCCTCAAACAGCCCTTTAACCTTGTGGGTTCCAAAATGCTGGCCCCCACAAGTATACCGGATTCTCCGGTTTTTGGACCCCACGAATATAGTAAAACAAGCGCACACGCTCGCACACACACACACACACACACCCCAACAAGGTGAAGACTCTCATAGAAGGAAAACGTGCCTGAAGCTATCCTGCTCGCTCCACGTTATTGACCTAAATAAGACGTCTAGACAAAGACATCCTGAAGCGAGAGAGAAATGAAGGAAATATGGCGACAGAGAGACAAACAGAAACAAACGTTGAGGGAAAAGCAGAGGACACGGAGACGGAGACGGGAGAGACCAGACGAGAAGGGGCCTCTGATTGTGATTCCTGATATAAGGAATTATCTTTCATTTTGGATCACGTTTTTTTTTGTTGGTCTGGCTCAACGGATGTAGTACACGTAAGGGATAAAGCTGAACCGGACACGCTGGACGGTTAGTTAACACAGAACCGGAGGAGATCTTAAAGCGTCTCTACGCAGTGTAGTCCATGTCTTGTGTTTCCTGTCTTGTTGCTGGCAGGTTTCTCTATAGAGCCCCCCCCCCCCCCCCCTACAGCTCCTATGTTTCCTCGTGTCTGACTCCTCTCTCGGTCAGTCTGCCGTTTCCTCTTCCTCTCTTCCTCCCACAATGCTTTCCTAGCTTTCTGCTTCTTCTTTGCCGGCTCAGCCGTGACGATAGTGTGAAAAACTCCATCTCTACCTCGTTAGCCGGTTCCTGAACGGCCGTATGTGTGCGGCGCCGTGAAGCGATTCGTTAACATGGCGAGACCTGATATCACGCCGTACTTCCTGACGCTGAGGCCGCCGGCTCACCGGCCAAAAGATGCGAGGGTGGTATTTCATCTCCCAGACGCTAGGGGGGAGACGACCACCATTCAACCAGAAAACAGTCATATAACCATCACAATGACTCCCAAGCTGTTCAGTTAAGGTACATTAAGGTAAAATAAACTGCATAGTTCCTCTTTAAAAGCGATTGAAATATGCACGCCATGCGCCAGATGTCCCTCCCCTTCTGCTTTCTGTGTGTTGATGAAATCCCTTCGGTCTAGCAAGCTACACACGCTGAAAATGAATTTTGAAGAACATTTGGATGCTGCAACGAGGCAGGCCTGCTTGATTCTTTCAGGGAATGATTGTAATAACTTACAAAGAAACATGATTACGGCATTTTTATGATCAAACTGAGACGTTTTGGGACCGATTGGTGGGGATTGCTATGGAGGAAAATCAACTTTCACCTCTGAAGTAACTCCTGATTAAAGCATA
>CM042434.1:656721-664993 GCA_023631565.1 Gymnocephalus cernua | reverse complement strand
TTTTTTTTTTTTTTTTTTTTTTTTTGCTTATTAAATTAAAATAAAATTCATTAATGAGTGTGTGTGTTGTGTGTATGTGTGTTAGCAATGATTTATTTACACACAAAAAGTATCATGATCAGTTTTTTTCTGTCGGCTGTGTCTGATGATGACAATGAGTCAGGTTACCGCGGAAACTGTTGATAGCGGCCGGACAGACGGTAGAAGATAGTGTGGGAAAAAAGAGAGTTGAGGACATCGAAAAAACAAACATGGATAACAAACGGTGGAGCAGTGGAGCCACAAAACGAAAAGCCAAAAGAGAGAAGGATGGCAGAGAGGATGCAATGAGAAGAAATATGCCGACCATCTCCACTTTTTTAAAAGTCGGCTCGACACAAATAAAGAGCCTGGCGGCGCCTGCTGTGATGCTAGCGAAGAGGAGTTCAGCATCACAGCCTCGCTAATATTTCAGATGAACCTGTCTTACCTGAGCATCAGCACCAGCACGAGTCGCACGACAATACAGAAAACCACAGCCCGGCTGGAGTGACAGACACCTGTCCAAGTGCCCCCCCCCACCACCACCACAGTCCCCGACTCCCCTTGAGACCGAAACCGCTGAAGGCGGCAGAGACCCGGCGGTGACGGGTAGGTTAACGTAGGCTACATTACCAGTTTGACAGCCTCAAAACGTAGGCGAATCTGTTAGCCTACTTTCCCCCTTATTAAAAACCTTGATAGGCTAATTATAGATGCCTGGATCGGCGCCGAACCTTCCGAACCTGCGTCCACCAACCCACCTAAATAAATATCTTTTTCTGATTTAGCTCGAGCTCCTCTGACCTGTCCCTGTATGATATGTTGCTTTTTAAATCATGTAACGTTGTTGTATTAATGTTGACTGTTCATTTGTATTATCAGATACGCGGTCTAGGGCTTATCAATACATAATAGGCATATGTGGGACTCATTCTCTAGTTGAGTGTACTTTCATGTAATAGGCCTATTTCACATAATATTTTAAAAGTTCGTCTTTTGCCGTCAGTTCACTGCGGAGAAGTAGCAGCCTGTCGCCAGTTGCGGTTTTTGGCTCGGGCGAAGCGGACACACGGGGTTCGGCACGAGGTGTGTGTGTGTATCTGTGTGTGTGTGTGTGTGTGTGTGTGTGTGTGTGTGTGTGTGTGTGTGTGTGTGTGTGTGTGTGTGTGTGTGTGTGTGTGTGTGTGTGTGTGTGTGTGTGTGTGTGTGAGCCCGTCCTACCAAAGCAGAGAATACACACACACATTGTTCATTATAGGTTAACTCTTAAATATATTTGGAATATGCATTGAAATATTCCCATTTTACATGAAAAAAGTTACTCTCAGTTTGCTACATTGCATAGCATTACTGTATGTGTTGGGGTACATTTTCATATAATTTATATACAAGTGGACACCTGAGTATTACCCCCATATTGATATAAAATACACCCAAAACAAGCTTTTAGGGATATTGTAGTCAAATATAGTGATTGTAATGTCATAATTGCAGCAACAAAGTAATCTGTATTTTCTGTCTATAAAAACTACTAATCAATTAAAGGTTAAGGCTGGTGATAGTCTGTATTCTTTTATTTTTTTATTTTAATGTTATGTTGTCATTACATTTCAGGAAATTATGACATAGAATAAAATAGTTGCCACAAGTACAGCTTTCCTCAGGAGTGTCAGGGGTGTCGAACTCAAATACACAGTGGGCCGAGATTAAAGTCAGGGGCCAGACTGGTTCAACGGTTATTGAAAACGTATTGCACATATTGAACCCTAAGGGGACATGAGCAAAAAAAAAAAGTTTAGTTTCATGTGCTCACACTTTCATGTGCTCACACGAAACTTTCATGTGCTCACGTGAAAAGGTTTTGTGTGAGCACATGAGAGTTTGACACCCTACAGCCGGCCAGTGTTCTAGTAGCCAGTTTTCAATAGTAAATAAAAACTGTGATCATTTTGGTCACTATAACCGCAAGGTCATACTGTTACATCCCCATGACTCTAGTTATTGTTAGTTATGTTATTAGGCTGTATCTTCATAGATTTTAATCTGCTTTATTGCAATAAATTCTGTTGATTGTTCTGTGATAATTTCCATTTTGTCTTTTGTTTTATAGATATTTATAGATCTCCATTGCTGTTACAGTTAACATAACAGGAAATGGAGTTGGAGAAAGTGGTTTTGTTTTAAACTAAAGAAAAACCCACAGCTTCCTTTTACTGTTTTTAAAATTTAAGATACTGTGTGAGTTTGGCCACGAGTTCTGGGAGGGGGGCCTCCAAGATTTTGTGCCCAGGGGCCTCTGCTTTCTAAATCCGTGCCTGCCCCCAGTCCCTAAATCTAGCGAGAAAGTCGCTAAATTTGCAACACTGATGGCAGGTCATAATGCAATAAAACTATGTTGGAAATTATTTTTTTATATATTTTGTCTGTATTAAAGTCAGCGAGCAATCTGTTGTGTGTTAGAATACTGAAAGCAGCAGAAACTGAGAACATTTTAATTCATCGCAGGTCCAGTAATATCACCAATCGTAATAATCAACATTATCGCATACTGTCCTAATTTCCCTGCAGCCCTAAAGGGTACCAAAGAGCACTGGTGATGTTGGGGAGAGTGTGTGTGTGTGTGTGTGTGTGTGTGTGTGTGTGTGTGTGTGTGTGTGTGTGTGTGTGTGTGTGTGTGTGTGTGTGTGTGTGTGTGTGTGTGTACATGTGTGTGTGTGTGTGTGTGTGTGTGAGAGTGTGTGTGTGTGTGTGTGTGTGTGAGTGTGTGTGTGTGTGTGTGTGTGTGTACGTGTGTGTGTGTGTGTGTGTGTGTGTGTGTGTGTGTGTGTGTACGTGTGTGTGTGTGTGTGTGTGTGTGTGAGTGTGTGTGTGTGTGTGTGTGTGTACGTGTGTGTGTGTGTGTGTGTGTGTGTGTGTGTGTGTGTGTGTGTGTGTGTGTGTGTGTACGTGTGTGTGTGTGTGTGTTGCCCTCTAGGCTGAATCCCAAAACAGCAAAACAACCTGACATGCAGTCTCTAGAGTTTTCCCCCGATCTTATCCACCCTGAGGTTGACACCCCACACACACACACACACACACACACACACACACACACACACACACACACACACACACACACACACACACGCCAAACTGCATCTGCTTGGATGACTCCTCTTCTTTCTCGGTATTCCCCCTCACGTTGCGTTCACTGCCCTCCACTTTTCTACAACCTGTCGCAGCCTATTCAGCGTTTCTCTCCGTCCATCTGCTCTGGAGATGCTCACTCTCTGCTTCTAGAAATGAAATGTCACCCTCTTCTTTGTTTCCCCGCATGTTCAAAGAGAAATTAGTGCCAGTGATAGAAATGTAAACAGCTTGCAGGGCAGTTTAAACAGGAAGTGATTTGTAGATATACACGTCCTTGCCACAGTCACCCTTGGCAGCTTTCAACCTAGTGTGTGTTTTCAGTTATTCAAATCTAAAATCCTCTTTATGCTCTGGTGTTTTTTATTTCCAGCAGTGGAAACCTTGCCGCCTGCAGAGTGAAGGTCACTGTTTAAATCCCCCATCATTCACACTAACCCTAATGCAGACATGAACACGAGTATTAAGTCTCTCTCTCTCTGTTATTCTGTCTGTCACACTAATTTCCTACAGACACTCTCAAATACGTACTTAGACGTACTTAGTCTTACACGCTTTAATCTAAAACTGTTAAAGTCCAACTGAGATTACATTGTTTATTATGCAACATTATGGGGCAGTGGTGGCATAATGGTTAGAGAAGCAAGCTTGGGACCGGCCAGGCATGTATCAGGTGATCTTCACGCCTGTATGTTGCAGCCAGGCGTGTATCAGGTGATCTCCACGCCTGTATGAGGCAGCCAGGCGTGTATCAGGTGATCTCCACGCCTGTATGTTGCAGCAAGGCGTGTACCAGGTGATCTCCACGCCTGTATGTTGCAGCAAGGCGTGTATCAGGTGATCTCCACGCCTGTATGACGCAGCCAGGCGTGTACCAGGTGATCTCCAGGCCTGTATGACGCAGCCAGGCGTGTACCAGGTGATCTCCAGGCCTGTATGACGCAGCCAGGCGTGTACCAGGTGATCTCCAGGCCTGTATGTTGCAGCCAGGTGTGTACCAGGTGATCTTCACGCCTGTATGAGGCAGCCAGGCGTGTACCAGGTGATCTCCACGCCTGTATGAGGCAGCAAGGCGTGTACCAGGTGATCTCCACGCCTGTATGACGCAGCCAAGCGTGTACCAGGTGATCTCCAGGCCTGTATGTTGCAGCCAGGCGTGTATTACACATTCTGTGTGCAGGTCGGACAACACAGTTTGTTTCTCCCAAGCTCCTGTGAGGTCCAGAATAAATATATAAAACAACGAGATACTGATAAGATTCCTCACAGCGCTCCGATTGGTTTTCACCATGAAAGCCAGGTGATATGTGGAATCAGGTGATCACTCTTTACAAACGGTTCACACACGGGGCTCAGCGGAGGCACACACGATTACATAATGTCATTTTCCATCGTCAGGCGCCTGTTGTTTCACACCTTTGACTTTAACCTGAACTCCAGCGCATGAAGCTCTCTTTCTGTGGAGAATACGCTCTAATGGCGCCGACCCGCCAACCCGATAACCAGCCGTCTGACAGTCTGGTGAGGTCGGTGACTCGAGTCTGGTCGGTGTGTTCCGTGCCGTCGTCAGTCGGAGGAGCCGTCGGCCTTCATTTGGGACGATTTGACTTGTTGAATCGGAGGGCGGGCAGTCGGACTCAACGACCAATCTGATTGGTGGAGAGCTAACCAGGAAATGACGAGCGGGATGAGCGTGACGAACAGCCTCTCAGAATCTGATGAAGATCTTCTAAACTGACCTTTGTTGATCTGAGATGAAGACAGATTCAGCAACTGCACGGCCGATTTCTCCTTAACATGTTTCCAGAAACACGTCACGGTGAAATATTTTAGTAGAATATGAGATCGTGTTCTGAACGTGACGCCGTTATGGTCGGGGAGCGGCCAGACCCACGTGACGCGGTCGTCCAATCAGCTGCCGGTTTGAATTTTTGGGCGACAATCCAGATTAGCGCCGCCTGCTGTTATGGAGACGTATTACTCGCCGTCGCTGCGCTATCGTCATCATGTGAACCCTCCTCAACGGCTGTGATTGGTGTAGAGCCGCCTCAACGGTTGTGATTGGTGTAGAGCCGCCTCAACGGTTGTGATTGGTGTAAAGCCGCCTCAACGGTTGTGATTGGTGTAGAGCCGCCTCAACGGCTGTGATTGGTGTAGAGCCGCCTCAACGGTTGTGATTGGTGTAGAGCCTCCTCAACGGTTGTGATTGGTGTAGAGCCTCCTCAACGGTTGTGATTGGTGTAGAGCCTCCTCAACGGTTCTGGCTTGATCGGACTCTTGGCCAGACGGACTTGCAGAGACAAATCTCAAATTTGCCGGGAGTTGGTCAGGGTTTTCCAGACTAGCACTTTCCACTTTCTTTGAGTTTACGCTGTAGTGCGAAGTCTCTGTCGCCCCCAGGAGGATTTCTAAGTAATGACAACAACACTGTCCGCGCGTCCACATGATACAAGCCCTCCGTGACCGATGTCAGAAAACGGTGAAAAATGTGGATCAGTGTTTTCCAAAAGTCCTCATTGCCTTGTTTTGTCCACAACTGGAATATAATCAGTTTACTTTACTTACCATCTACTGTCACAGAGGACAGAAGAAACTAGAACATATTCACATCTAACAAGCTGGAATCAGAGGAAACTTTTGCTACATTCAGGAAATTCTTTTCAGCTTTTAGATGAAAGACAAGCAGCTGCAAACACAAACAAAGGCACTCTTTGTTTCAGTGCGAGTACTTTAAATAACAGTAGCAACCTCCTCAACACGTTAGCTACAGTGTGCGTGATCTGACAAGGACAGCTGGGTAAAGTTTGTGGCTTAACAATCTGAAGATGGCGTCCAGAACCTTCAGCATCCTCAAAACACCCAGCGCTGCAGTCACGCATTCGCCGTATGAAGACGCTTCACCTCACTGCTCTGGAAGGGAAAATGCCAAATCGCTGATACAGTCAGATAATTAGCTTGTTGTTTTTTGGATGTTGTAGAACGGGAGAGGTTGATGGAGACATTTTTGTTGTGGGTTGGGACGATGGGATGGGGGGGGGGGGTGAAAATTAATAAAAAAGCAAGACTGCCACAATGAATGCTGCCTTGTAGAGCTTCTTGTGTTGTCTGCAGTGCTGTAGTCTAATGTATTGTAGTGGGTGTACTGGACTGTATATTGGCCAGAATCTGCTTTTGGGGGAGGGGGGGGCATATCATAGTGGGGGATCTGGGTGTCCCCCCCCCCCCAGGGATGTTTTGAGTATCAACAACTTCATTTCCTCCATTCAGATACACTTTTATGCACCAATTTACGGTGGAAAAACCTTTATTTAGCCTATGTGAAGACGAAAAACAAGTATGATGAAAGTATGTTGTTGCGTGTCACTGGGCATTTTTAAGTTGGTATATGGAAATCCTGCAGCTTTCTTAGTGGGTATACTGGGTATACTGGGTATCACATAGACCACACCACTGGTTGTCTGGAAAGAATGGATTTGCATTACATGACATTTAGCTGACGCTTTTATCCAAAGCGACTTACAATTGCTATATATGTCAGAGGTCACACGCCTCTGGAGCAACTAGTGGTTAAGTGCCTTGCTCAGGGACACACTGGTTGATGTATCGCAGTGGGAATCTAACCCAGGTCTCCCACCCCAAAGGCATGTGTTATATCCACTGCACCATCACCCCCATTTGCATTTAAGAGGCCGTCCACATGAAGACGCGTTTGGATGCAAACGCACTTTTTTTTGCATCGTTTGGGCCGATCGTCCACACGAATCCTGTAAACGCACTTTTTTGAAACCTGGTCCCAGGGTGAATAAAAAAAAAAAAATGGCTCATGTTTGGCTTCGTCTGGACAGCGAAACCGCATACGTGTGTCATGTCTGTCTGCAATCATGTCTGATAGACAGAATTGCAAAATAAAAAGCAATCCAGCAGCACATTATACAATGTAAACAAAGACACGTTTACTAGCGGCTGCCTTTATATGAGGAGCAGTGGTGAAAGTTATTAAAGTCTAGTCCATGGCTGTCTTAAGAGAACTAGCTAGTCATGTTATGAAAGGAAGTGACTGAAGGCTGCTCTTCTTCTTCGTTTCCTTAATTTCTGTAGCAGTAACAGCGCCTCCTACAGGCCTGGCATATGAAGTAGCGTGTTGAGTCATTTACAGATGGATTCATGTGGACGTGAATTTTCTTGAACCGAATCCAGGGAAGACGGATGTGTTTTCATCCTAACGTCTTCATGTGGACACGGCCCCTTATAAAAGCGTGTTCCCAGAGAGATACGGCACCAGCAGCGGGATGAGGTGGCGTGTGTTCCCGGAGAGATACGGCACCAGCAGCGGGATGAGGTGGCGTGTGTTCCCAGAGAGATACGGCACCAGCAGCGGGATGAGGTGGCGCGTGTTCCCGGAGAGATACGGCACCAGCAGCGGGATGAGGTGGCGCGTGTTCCCGGAGAGATGCGGCACCAGCAGCGGGATGAGGTGGCGCGTGTTCCCGGAGAGATGCGGCACCAGCAGCGGGATGAGGTGGCGCGTGTTCCCGGAGAGATGCGGCACCAGCAGCGGGATGAGGTGGCGTGTGTTCCCGGAGAGATGCGGCACCAGCAGCGGGATGATACTGGGAGACAGAAGGCTCTCAGTGGCCCAGATTGCTCTGCATGCTAAATCACAGGCGATACATTGTCATTACTCTTGACCGGTTTCCAGGAAAAACGTTGTTAAGAAATCATTGTTGGCTTCTCGGCACAGCCGGAGAGGGACGGAGAATTAGAGCAAATGCAACAAAGCGAGAACAATAACGCCAAGAAAAACAAATATCAAATTGCCACTGAATGAAGGACGGGGGGGGGGGGGGGGGGGGCACAGACAAAAGAGAACACAAAGCAGAGTTTGAGACGCTGAGCGAGGAGAGCAGGAGGAGGCAGAGTGGGACGAGAAAGTGAGACGAGACTAAAATAAACTCCTATCAGGCTCCCACTGTGGCCTTGATATGAAGTTCCATAACAGAGAGGAGGCACATCTGTGCTGGGGCTGCACGATACGAGGGGATATCTAACTGCAATCATGGTGACTGATCGCAATATGATTCACGATATTGGAGGGAATAATTTTATACTCTTTATTGATCCCCAA